>OX387436.1:21171043-21719938 GCA_947563755.1 Lochmaea crataegi | reverse complement strand
TTTTAACAATTTTTCAAAAATTTTGGCCAATTTTCAAAAATTTTCAACAATTATTGACCATTTTTGACAGTTGTTTTATAATTATTGACCATTTTTCAAAATTTCAATTATTGACCATTTTTGGCAATTTTTTTAAAATATTCAACAATTTTTGACAGATTCTGACAATTATTGACCATTTTTGACAATTTTTCAAAAATTTTGACCATTTCTCAGAAATTTTGACAATTTTTAACAATCATTGACCATTTTTGACAGTTTTTTTAAATTATTGACCATTTTTGCAAAAAATTTGACAATTTTTGACCATTTTTTCAAATTTCAACAATTATTGACCATTTTTAACAGTTACTGACCAATTTTGACAGTTATGACAATTTTTCAAAAATTTTATCATTTTAAACCATTTTTCCAAATTTTAACAATTATTGACTATTTTTGACAATTTTTCAAATATTTTGACAATTTTAAACAATTATTCACCATTTATGACAGTTTTTTATAATTATTGACCCTTATTTCTCAAAATTATGACCATTTTTCAAAATCTCAACAATTATTGACCATTTTTGACCGTTTCTGACAATTATTGACCATTTTTAACAATTTTTCAAAAATTTTGGCCATTTTTCAAAAATTTTCAACAATTATTGACCATTTTTGACAGTTGTTTTATGATTATTGACCATTTTTCAAAATTTCAATTATTGACCATTTTTGACAACTTTCAAAAATTTTAACAATTATTGACTATTTTTGGCAATTTTTTAAAATATTCAACAATTTTTGACAGATTCTGACAATTATTGACCATTTTTGACAATTTTTCAAAAATTTTGACCATTTTTCAGAAATTTTGACAATTTTTAACAATCATTGACCATTTTTGACAGTTTTTTTAAATTATTGACCATTTTTGCAAAAATGTTGACAATTTTTGACCATTTTTTCAAATTTCAACAATTATTGACCATTTTTAACAGGTTCTGACAATTATTGACTATTTTTGACAATTTTTCAAATATTTTGACAATTTTTAACAATAATTCACCATTTATGACAGTTTTTTATAATTATTGACCCTTATTTCTCAAAATTATGACCATTTTTCAAAATCTCAACAATTATTGACCATTTTTGACAGTTTCTGACAATTATTGACCATTTTTAACACTTTTTCAACAATTATTGACCATTTTTGAAAGTTTTTTTATAATTATTAACCATTTTTCAAAATTTTAATAATTATTGACCATTTTTGACGACTTTCAAAAGTTTTGACAATTATTGACTATTTTTGGCAATTTTTTAAAATATTCAACAATTTTTGACAGATTCTGACAATTATTGACAATTTTTAACAATTATTGACCATTTTTGGCAGTTTTTTATAATTATTGACCCTTATTTCTCAAAATTATGACCATTTTTCAAAATTTCAACAATTATTGACCATTTTTGACAGTTTCTGACAATTATTGACCATTTTTAACAATTTTTCAAAAATTTTGACCATTTTTCAATAATTTTCAACAATTATTGACCATTTTTGACAGTTTTTTTATAATTATTGACCATTTTTCAAAATTTTAATAATTATTGACCATATTTGACGACTTTCAAAAATTTTAACAATTATTGACTATTTTTGGCAATTTTTTTAAAATATTCAACAATTTTTGACAGATTCTGACAATTATTTATAATTATTGACCCTTATTTCTCAAAATTATGACCATTTTTCAAAATTTCAACAATTATTGACCATTTTTGACAGTTTCTGACAATTATTGACCATTTTTAACAATTTTTCAAAAATTTTCAACAATTATTAACCATTTTTGACAGTTTTTTTATAATTATTGACCATTTTTTCAAAATTTCAACAATTTTTGACCATTTTTCAAAATTTTAACAATTATTGACCATTTTTGACAACTTTCAAAAATTTTGACAATTATTGACCATTTTTGACAGGTTCTGACAATTATTGACTATTTTTGACAATTTTTCAAATATTTTGACAATTTTTAACAATAATTCACCATTTATGACAGTTTTTTATAATTATTGACCCTTATTTCTCAAAATTATGACCATTTTTCAAAATCTCAACAATTATTGACCATTTTTGACAGTTTCTGACAATTATTGACCATTTTTAACAATTTTTCAACAATTATTGACCATTTTTGACAGTTTTTTTATAATTATTAACCATTTTTCAAAATTTTAATAATTATTGACCATTTTTGACGACTTTCAAAAGTTTTGACAATTATTGACTATTTTTGGCAATTTTTTAAAATATTCAACAATTTTTGACAGATTCTGACAATTATTGACAATTTTTAACAATTATTGACCATTTTTGGCAGTTTTTTATAATTATTGACCCTTATTTCTCAAAATTATGACCATTTTTCAAAATTTCAACAATTATTGACCATTTTTGACAGTTTCTGACAATTATTGACCATTTTTAACAATTATTGACCATTTTTGGCAGTTTTTTATAATTATTGACCCTTATTTCTCAAAATTATGACCATTTTTCAAAATTTCAACAATTATTGACCATTTTTGACAGTTTCTGACAATTATTGACCATTTTTAACAATTTTTCAAAAATTTTGACCATTTTTCAATAATTTTCAACAATTATTGACCATTTTTGACAGTTTTTTTATAATTATTGACCATTTTTCAAAATTTTAATAATTATTGACCATATTTGACGACTTTCAAAAATTTTAACAATTATTGACTATTTTTGGCAATTTTTTTAAAATATTCAACAATTTTTGACAGATTCTGACAATTATTTATAATTATTGACCCTTATTTCTCAAAATTATGACCATTTTTCAAAATTTCAACAATTATTGACCATTTTTGACAGTTTCTGACAATTATTGACCATTTTTAACAATTTTTCAAAAATTTTCAACAATTATTAACCATTTTTGACAGTTTTTTTATAATTATTGACCATTTTTTCAAAATTTCAACAATTTTTGACCATTTTTCAAAATTTTAACAATTATTGACCATTTTTGACAACTTTCAAAAATTTTGACAATTATTGACCATTTTTGACAGGTTCTGACAATTATTGACTATTTTTGACAATTTTTCAAATATTTTGACAATTTTTAACAATAATTCACCATTTATGACAGTTTTTTATAATTATTGACCCTTATTTCTCAAAATTATGACCATTTTTCAAAATCTCAACAATTATTGACCATTTTTGACAGTTTCTGACAATTATTGACCATTTTTAACAATTTTTCAACAATTATTGACCATTTTTGACAGTTTTTTTATAATTATTAACCATTTTTCAAAATTTTAATAATTATTGACCATTTTTGACGACTTTCAAAAGTTTTGACAATTATTGACTATTTTTGGCAATTTTTTAAAATATTCAACAATTTTTGACAGATTCTGACAATTATTGACAATTTTTAACAATTATTGACCATTTTTGGCAGTTTTTTATAATTATTGACCCTTATTTCTCAAAATTATGACCATTTTTCAAAATTTCAACAATTATTGACCATTTTTGACAGTTTCTGACAATTATTGACCATTTTTAACAATTTTTCAAAAATTTTGACCATTTTTCAATAATTTTCAACAATTATTGACCATTTTTGACAGTTTTTTTATAATTATTGACCATTTTTCAAAATTTTAATAATTATTGACCATTTTTGACGACTTTCAAAAATTTTAACAATTATTGACTATTTTTGGCAATTTTTTAAAATATTCAACAATTTTTGACAGATTCTGACAATTATTTATAATTATTGACCCTTATTTCTCAAAATTATGACCATTTTTCAAAATTTCAACAATTATTGACCATTTTTGACAGTTTCTGACAATTATTGACCATTTTTAACAATTTTTCAAAAATTTTCAACAATTATTAACCATTTTTGACAGTTTTTTTATAATTATTGACCATTTTTTCAAAATTTCAACAATTTTTGACCATTTTTCAAAATTTTAACAATTATTGACCATTTTTGACAACTTTCAAAAATTTTGACAATTATTGACCATTTTTTAAAATATTTAACAATTTTTGACAGATTATGACAATTATTGACCATTTTTCACAATTTTTAACAATTATTGACCATTTTTGACAGTCTTTTATAATTATTGACCATTTTTTCAAAATTTTAACGCAGCGTTGGTTATATAGTATCGTGTGTTATTTCAATGCGTCTCTCTCTCTCTTTCTAATGAGTCATCGCGTGACGAACGCTTTTTCGTAACATCACACATTTCACGAGTTCACTAGCCTTCCCAAAAGTCCTATGTCGTGCAATAAAAAAAAATTAACTGTAGAATAGTGTGAAAAAATGTTATTTTGGAAAATATGTACATCCTTGAGCAAAATGTTCAGCTGGCGAATGCACTTAGTATCCGCAGCCAAGAGAAACCAAATCCCACACAACGGTTACCGTTCAACTAAGAAGAAACAACTACTTCCCGGGCTATATGCCCCGACCGGTCTGCAAGTTATATTGTCCCTTCTAATTGCAAACCAGAATGGTTGATTATATCTTGTAGATCATACCGACCTCGTTTGACTTAGAAGTCACTGATTTTTGAAACCTATTTTATCTATCTGTTAATGATAACGTTTGCGATTGAATTTTTTATTACCCGAGTAGGTGGTATGATATTAAATTACTAATCCTGTTTAATTTCTCATTTTATGTATTTCATTATTTGAAACTTGCGGAAACATTTATCTATTTTACTCGAACATTGTAATGTATAATGTTTTACAAATAAAACTAGGAAATACTTTGTCCACGAATACTCATTTCTTATATACGAAATTGGCATGTCTTCAACTGGCAGCTCACCTCATCTCTACTGTTCTACTTTTTAGTTAATTAATAAGGTTTCATAAAAAAAAAAAAAATGTGAGCGGTCGCCGGACCGCCGACAGAAGCTTACTTCTTATGCACAACAGAATGACCATTTTTCAAAAATTTTGACAATTATTGACCATTTTTTTAAAATTTTGACAATTTTGGACTATTTTTTCAAATTTTAACCATTATTGACCATTTTTGACAATTATTGACCAATTTTAACAGTTTTGACAATTATTGATCATTTTTGACAATTCTTCAAAATTTTTGACCATTTTTCCAAATTTTAACAATTATTGTCCATTTTTGACAATTTGTAAGCATTTTTGACAGGTTCTGACAATTATTGACCATTTTTTATAATTATTGACCATTTTTTCAGAACTTTGACAATTATTGACCATTTTTTTTAATTTTAACAATCATTGACCATTTTTGACAATTATTGACCAATTTTGACTATTATTGATCACTTTAGACAATTTTTCCAAATTTCAACAATTATTGACCATTTTTGACATGTTTTGACAATTATTGACAATTTTCAACAATTATTGACAGTTTTTTATAATTATTGACCATTTTTTCAAAATTTTAACAATTATTGACTATTTTTGATCATTTTTTAAAATATTTAACAATTTTTGACAGATTCTGACAATTTTTAACAATTATTGACCATTTTTGACAATTTTTCAAAAATTTTGATAATTTTCAACAATTATTGACAGTTTTTTATAATTATTGACCATTTTTTCAAAATTTTAACAATTATTGACCATTTTTCAAAATTTTAACAATTATTGACCATTTTTGACAGTTTCTGATAATTATTGACCATTTTTGACAACTGTCAAAAGTGTTGACTATTATTGATTACTTTTGACCATTTTTTTAAATATTTAACAATTTTTGACAGATTCTGACAATTTTTTGACAATTTTTAACAATGATTCACCATTTTTGACAATTTTTCAAAAATTTTGACAATTTTCAACAATTATTGACAGTTTTTTATAATTATTGACCATTTTTTCAAAATTTTAACAATTATTGACTATTTTTGACAGTTTCTGATAATTATTGACCATTTTTGACAACCGTCAAAAATTTTGACTATTGACTATTTTTGACCATTTTTTAAAATATTTAACAATTTTTGACAGATTCTGACAAGTTTTTGACAATTTTTAACAATTATTGACCATTTTTGACAGACTTTTATAATTAACAATTTCTCATAGCTACAAAAGTTGTGGGAAAAGTGACATAAGGCATAATCAAAGTGACATAAAGCATAGCCAAAGTGACATTAGGCATACCTAAAATAAATACCTACAGAAAATTGTTTGATTTCTGGATGCTGGTCGTAGGAAAAATGTAGTGTACAACACGTGCGCAAATGCTACTTTCACACTCTTAGTTCTTTTGCGCACTTGTTACACAATATACTATTGTCGATGTCTATATAGAAATGTGGGGTAGTAAAATTACAGGTTGTATTGTAGATGAATTTGCTGAATGAATGTAACGTGACAGTGGCGTTACTTCATGTTGTAGCACACGCCAGAGAAGGGTACAAGTATATAGTCTATAAAGCAGACTTTAAATGTTTTAATATCAAATGTTTGCGGTGATTTTTATCAACAAAATGAATTATATTTCCCGGTATATTACCAGGTTTTGGTAGGTGATAAGACAATACAAGTTGTTATCAAAATGAAAAGTGAGTCACACGAATAAATTACGACAATAGTGGTTTTCGATCTGTAAAATACATCCTCAATACTATGATGTATCACGAAATTTTCGACCAAAAAACCAAAGATGTTAAGATAAGCTTTCTTTGTTATTCATCAGATATTTTTATTTCAAATTTTTTTAGCTCCAAATGTACTTGTATACTATTTCTAAAGTCAATTAAACGGCGCCCAACGGCGTGCGTGCATCTTTTATAAATTATTAGAAAGACCAAAATATCTTACAAATTAACTTATAATAAATAATATATTTATAGAACTTATAAAAACAAACCTAGTTAAAATAAAATCATGTTCTACACATCTAAACACAACACAAGTGACTGAATAATTATTATTGTAAATCATGTAAACGACACAGCATTAATAACTAACATGAAGAATTCGAAGTCTGTCATCGACGTAAAGTTCAATTCATCACGAGCTGCATGCAATTAAACGTAAAATCTCTCGAGTACGATCCAAAAAGAGAAAATCTAGTTGATTAGGGAACTATAATGACATGAGAGAGAACGCACCCCCATCAACCCCCTATGCCCCACCTACAAAAATTTAAATGGCAACCCCCTACTTGTGATACGTCGTTAGAAAGCCCGTAGAAAATGCTTTCCAACGGTCTAAGTCATACTTATACAGGGTGTAACAATAAAGCAGAAACATTTATTTGACAACAAAAATAACAACTAATTGTGGAACGATACTTCGCTTTGAAAGTGCAAGTGTTAAATGTTCTAAAAACTTGTTTGTATTGTATTTATAAATAAAAACACAAAAATATAATCAATTTTGTAGGTTCTTATTTATTTAAATAACATTTCAATTCAAATTATATCAATTATTATGAAATAACGAGTTGGGAAATTCCAATTCTGTGGTCGAACTTCGAAATAATCGATTGTTTTGAAATTATTAATAAAATTTACCAATACTTTGTTTAAAATATCCAAAACGATCCTTACAACAAAGTGCATAGAATAGGGTCAGTTTATTGGAAATGCATCTAATGACCCGTCATTTATAATTTATACTTTTAGTAAAGTAGTTCGTGATGCTAAGATGGCATGTCTTAGATTCATAAATTTTATAGTCTTTTTAAAAACGTGCTAGATATAATTATGTATATATATTAAAAATTCAAAAATGTATCTACCTAGTCCAAGGCTTTAATAATATTTTAGTTGCAGTTACCCAATACTAATACACTTTTTATGACGTTATTGCATTTTGGTCGAGTTACAACTATTAAGACTGTTCTATCATTTATATTCAAATTTTGATTATTTTAATTATCAACCTTATCACATATAGAAACTTTCAATTTCATTAACAACAATAACAATTGCGTTAGAAATTTTTATCTTATCAATACACGAGGTTGTTTAAACTTATAGCAGTTATCGGGTTATATGCTGCAAATGTAATATGAATATACACAGATGGCTCAAAAACCAAAGAAGTCTCCAGATCACTAATCCTATGAATTAAGTGGGGGATGGGAAAAAATACCAGTGTGGTTCAAACAGAACTGGCCACAAAAGAACTAACCAGAAAAGGAATTTCTGGTATAAACATAATAATCTGCACTGACAGCAGACAATTAGCCTTGAACAGACAACGTGTTACATCAGGGCTAGTATTAGAATGCCATGAAGATTCAGCTATCGCATATAAAATAGAACTAACTGTTTTAAGAAACCAACAAATACTCTAAAAGATAAAGATACAATTAAATAACCAAATCGGATAGCAAATGCTTCAAATAAATCTAATAATTCAATAAAAATGTGCACTAACTAATTAAAATAACATGACTATGGAAAATATATAAAATAACAGATCCTCTCATGATTATAAGTATTAAAGTTATGATAAATTGTTTTGTTTACATTTCACAACCTTACATATATTTATGTTTGTCTAAGCTACTACGCCTACACTTTAGGTATTGTTAGTTCCTACCAAAATTATTAACTCAGTTTACCCAATGACAAAATAAAAAATTCCTATTCCTCTCTCTCCTGTTTCTTACTTCCATGTGCATGGACAGGTTATTTTAACGGATTGAACAAGGAATATCTTCGTTAGGACAACTGAATATATCTTTATTGAAATTTAGATAAAGCATATTACTTCTTATTACGATTACGAATAATTCAACATCTCCTCTAAAAGGTCACACAACATAAAAGGTGGGTTATTTTCACCACTTTCTTTTATTTAAATCTGGATATTTTAAAGTAATATCGTAATACTTTTAGACTTTTTTATTTTACCCTTTGGGTACATCGTACTCATTCTACCATTATGTGAAGAGCCAAACTGTTAGATCTTGGCTCTTTCATTTCACACTGCTAGATGCCTTGTAAATGTAGTGAACAACCTACAGAAGACAATTACTTCAACAGAAATAAAGAGACAACTTACTGGTGCCGGAATACCCCACTCGTGTTTTAATACTAGGGAGGACAATAGAAGTTCAGCTAGGATCCAATAGATAGCTTACATGCACTGTTAATTATAAGACGATTGAGTTTGTTTATTGGTTTTGATGCATTTTGCTTAATCGTTTATCCTGATATTCCTGGTAATAGTATTGGAATAAACTTGATAAAAATAATATATTTTTATTTTGTAACACAAAGAACGCTAATTTAAAGTTTATTGACTGAAACACCATAAAATCTATATTGGTTTTGCGTGCTGCTGAAAGTCTGCAACATTCTAATGTTTCAATTCCTCAAACTACTACGAATAAGGCAGTTGGTAAAGGGAAAAAAATGGAAAATCTAATATCGGAACTACCATTAAGTTAGATGGGAAAATAGGGGAATAGAAACGACCAAACAAAAAGAAAGCGAAAACTCGCCTGACGTCGTGCAATTGCTTTTAGCTTTGGGCGAGTGATCGATATGATTTCTTCGTCTATTGTTTATATATAAAATAACATAAAGTTACTGGTAAATTAATATTAAAATCTGAATTGTCAGAATATTTTTGACCTGTCTCAAACATTATCATCAGAGTTGATATAAACTTTATTCGGGTTCCTTGTAATTACTGTTCT
The DNA here is from genome assembly GCA_947563755.1 of Lochmaea crataegi. Lineage (NCBI taxonomy): Eukaryota > Metazoa > Arthropoda > Insecta > Coleoptera > Chrysomelidae > Lochmaea > Lochmaea crataegi. Next base: position 21,710,198 of record OX387436.1, on the reverse strand, counting down.
AAGACTGTTCGAAATTCGCTTGTTCGGGTTTTAACAGGATGGTTTTGCAGTTTGGCGTTCGAGTTCATCATCATCAAGTGAAGATGATGTTCTTCTTGATGTGATCAACAATGTTATAATTCCAGAAGTCTTACAAGACAATGCCAAAAACGAAAACATTGTGGAAGGGACTGTCTCTCAATATGATACACAATCCAAGCCAAAGAAAAGTCAATTGTCAAATTAGTTAGTTGTATAGACCATGAGGGATGTTCGGATTTTTTCAAACTCTCTCCAATTGCAAATACGGACTGCCCAGAAACAGTTGTTTGCAAATTTATATTCTAATTCTTCTGTTGACCATTCTATAACTGCTTTTTTTTGGTACCTAAGAGTATGTATTTTTATCTTAACATATATCTTAGATACAATCTCTTTAAGAGTGAGAGAATAAACCGGGTTTCCTTTTAATTGAGGAAGACAAATTTAAATCAACTCGTGTAAAAAAAACCGGAATCACTTCCCAAGTGGGTAATAAGTAGAGGTTTTGAAAAAACCAGTTGAAATTTCCTTATGTTTGTTGTCAAATATTAACATTTAATTTTTTCAATCACATCCTGTATGTATAAGTAACGGAATCTTTCCAATTAATTTTGAACATGTATTTAATATTAAATAGTTTTTGCTTCACTTAGAATTTGTTGTAGAAACGTTTTTTTTTTCAAAAAAGTAACGTTATAGTATCACAAAATTTAATTATTCCTAATCATTAGATCGTTTTACGTGAGTTTGCTCCGGTAATTTTTCCTCTATCTTGTAAAATAACTGGTAGGGATAAGTGGGAAAGCTGACTCCTTAAAACTGTTATAACTTTTGTTCCGCTTTATGGATTTTGACAAACTTAGTATCATTTGAAAGGGAATTCAATGCCTAATAAAATATTATATCATCGTTTCATTCTAGTGGTTCTAACGGTCGCTAGGTAGTGATGGATTTAAAAAAAGTTGGTAAAAACCGCATCTCAATATCTATTTTATAAGCGAAGATACGAGAAAAAATAGGTAGGTATACATTTGGATTTATTAAAAAAAAATTGAAGTTATTCCATACTTTTCGGTCACACGGTATAGAAAACTTTCGACGACTCATATTTCTGTTGTTTTTGTTATTCTATACATGCAAAAAAGAAACATAGCTTAGAACATAAAAGCAACTACAACATAATAATCTTATCGAAATAATGTATACATGCTGAATTGATAATATTGTTTTAACATATATAAATTGTGAAATGTCAATGACACACACAAAGTGGGGAAAAATACTTTTTTATTTTTGAATTTAAATATTCAGTGTATGAAGTTATTGTGAAACAATGGTAATAATACAATAAATCATCTAAAAGTTGACTTATATATATTAAAAGGGTAAATATTAAAAATGAAGATAATAACAAAGTTCATAATATTCACAGAAAAAAGGAACATATGACAACAGTGTAAATACTATCCAAAGATCGACTATATAGCACAAAACCTTCAAATAATTATGAATATTGCAGTTGAAATGACAGTAATTACTGGTAAAAACAGTCCTGTATATTGTGTGTATCTAGACACCCTGTATATGAGAAAATATTTTTTATACAAAAATTTAATCAAAAAAATTAGATCTGAAATTTTGTAAGACCAAAAAGAAATATGACATTTGCCAGGAAATGAGATCGATAATAAAAGGAACACATAGAAAGGACACAGGACGCAACGACAAAAATAATTTTTCAAAAGCAAGCAAGGCCGAAAAAAAATGATATACACGTGTGGTCGATTATATACAGGGTTGTCGGATAAAATTAAGGTGAAAGGTTAGGTTAGGTTTGTGGTGAGTGGGTCTATAAGGTACTCCACTGTGACTCGCAAGACAGTCCAAGTATATGATGATCCAGATGACAGTGGCCTGTTGGACAATGTAGGTCATGCCTACTATAGTCTAACATTTGTTTGGAGACATTCTTCGAAGGATGTACAAAAGCCTTTGAATAAACCAATCCTGGTTTATTATGCCAAAAATCTAAAACGCTCTTCTTGCTGTCCAGGTATTTAATGTTTGTTTGGCAAAGCGATACCAATTGTAGGTTCTGGTCCGATAAAAATGCATGCAGCAAGAGAGTCCGCCTTTTCATTTTCATCCATGGATCCAGACCAGCGATACTGTATTGAGTTCTCCTATTGAGGAGTCTTTTTTGGCAAATTAAGGTGAAATTCTTTGTAGATATTTTTGACTGCCTCTTCTTCTTCATAACCATAGTTCTGCTGCATTCTGTTTTTATAAATATATTCAATTGAATTCAATTTACAATAAATTAACTTGGGATTTTTAAGTTTTATAAAGAATGTTCAAAATTTAGTGAAAAAACAAATTTTTCGGTTTGAAGCATTTAAGTGTAAATTGGACAAAACATTAGTGGGATAATTATAAATTTGAAAAAAGGGAATTTCTGTGTGTGCCCTTTATAAGAAACCAGATAACCATATCAATGAATACTTATAGTAATTTATCTCAAAAAGTAAATTCTATTCTAGAAATTGGATAAAAATTATTTGTTCACATAGATTTTTATCTTATCTACTAAGAAATGTATCTCTTTACTTTACAAATAAGTAATTTATAATGAAATATCTCACATACATACCATGGCAATGAATATTTCCTATCTTTTTAAATATTTAAACTATTTCGTTTATTTTTTTAAAATCTCATATCCAACAATTTAATCCATTGTGCATTTGCACACAAAAATGCTCAAAATGTAAGTAATTATAAAAATATTTCGAAAGCGATTGTATACCAAAAAAAATTGAATGGTCCTAGATAACTGGGAGAAGAATCTGAGTCAGAACTTGAAAAATACTGCGAATACATTTTTTCTGATATAAAACTAATAAATCCAAGTTTACAATGAACGTTCCCCAATTATTTTAGTTAATTTAATAATTAGACATTAATAAAAGGAAATTATCTATAAACACTTAATTTGTTAATGAAAGTTTGCATTTTGAGTAAAATATTTATAATAAATACTTGCATTAATGAGTACAATAAGTAGTTGAACTTTATTTTGGTAAAAACAAATTAAATTTGATATACAACAGCCAAACAGAACCTATTATGAAAACAAAAGTCACATTTCTGAATCAACCAATCTCGAGTTTACATCAAATTAAACCACAATATGACATGGAATAGATAAAGAAAACTGTAAAAAGATAATTGTAAACAGAAAGGCTTGGTACTTAATATAAATAGAAAACTCAAAAAGATCCTTTTCACAATTTTATTAAGCTCCTTATAAAGCCTCGCTTTCTTGTATGTGAAATATTTAAAAACTAAACTCTTGGACAAACCAGGAAAATTATTACGAAAACTTATACTCTCAATCATAGATATTTTCTAATTGTGAGAATCACCATCAACAAAGGTTAGGCAATTGATTTTCTCATGTACTGGGTGCTTTATTAAGACCATACAACATTTTTTAATTCACTCGGGTTGTGCTGATCTGGTCATGAACAAAATTTACCTGCAGTCCCTCATGTTGAGGCTCCCAAACCAGAGAAACTGTCTCTTACCAGTCTGTCAAGGGATTCTTTACAGTATTTTACCAGTCTAGACTTAGGCCCCTCATCCACGGAGCAACTGGTTTCTGACTGTTTTAATACTTTCGTCACTTGCCAGTTTCTTGTGCGTCCCTGTGTGTTGATTCAAATTGTATCTCATACACAGACGTACCTATCACTGATCGGTGACGTACTTGCAAGTGATTAATCGCCAAGAGACTAGCCGAGGGATATTTTGTTTGGATAATATTAATGAACAAAATTTTTCCAGGAAGTGGAAAAATTTCCTTTTTGTACAATTATAAGTTATCGCAATACTCCAGAAAAGACTTCGCCTTTTAATAAACAATCAGATACTGATATTACTGGTTTGTTACTACAGTATTAAAACAGTTTCCTCAGAAACCAGTTGCTCCGTGGACGAGGGGCCTTAGTTGTTAGATTGCTGATAGCTTTAAGCAGACAACTTCCAGGAAACATTTTATAACAAATTTGACCATAAGAAACAGCTGGAAATACTGCAGTAAGAAATTTAAGTCTTTCAAAGTCAGTAGTGCAATACCACCTGTCAAAAATACATTCGAAGGTGAGGAATTTGCAAAAAATCAATATCACATAAGCAGGGGGTCTACCCAAAATTGAAAAACATGACAAAAGACACAAATCCTACAGATTTTTTCAATAAATGAAGGTAAATTCTGCAAAAATGGTTGAAAAGGGCATCTCAATATATATTTTTAATATTGTATGGTAAATACATTCTGGAATACAGCTGCTTACCTTTCTTAATCGCTCAGTACAGGTAGCCTAGTGTTTCATTTTTGTATTATAAAGGTATATTTTCCAAACAAATATGAAACTTTTATAACAATAAAAAAAGCATTAAAATTATATGATTCACTGAATTTACCAAGTTTTCTATATTTAGAAAAACCTTATCAATTTGTGGAAACTTTAAATTATGTCCAATTATAGAAAAAAAGGTAATTGCATCGAAAGTACAGAGGATGACTCAATGTTTTCGTTAAAACCTCAAGTACACTGTAATTAAAAAATTAGAAAACTTGTATACTACAAAAAAGTTCAATAGTATAAATATATGTTACTGGCAAAGTCTGTTATGCAGTCGTACCTAGGTTTGCCTAGGCAAAGTCCAGCCACTCGGTATATTCCCTTCCCTTTTCTAAAAATTTCATGTAGAATACAAATTATTTGATATTTTTTCAAAAAGGATAAGGGAATATACCATTAGTTTTCCGGCAATGCTGACTTTGCCTAGGCAAACCTAAGTATGACTACATAAAAGACTTTGCCAGTAATATAAATAGATTTGTTGTTTGTTAATAATATACTAGGAACACCCGATTGTATCAGGGTTGGAAAAATATCTCACTAGCTTGGGGTTAAACGATCCGATTGAAAAACCCAGTTTATTTTGTAGAGTAGTTTTTGATCGAATTTGAATTGTATGGAGGAAGATTAGAATTAATTCACTGGTACAACTGAACTCTTTGGTACAAAAAGAGAAGATTGTTGTTTTTTTGAAACAAGGGTTTGTTAATAATATACTAGGAATACCCGATTGTATCAGGGTTGGAAAAATATCTCACTAGCTTGGGATTGAACGATCCATTTGAAAAATCCAGTTCATTTTGTAAAGTAGTTTTTGACGGAATTTGAATTATATGGAGGAAGATTGGAATGAATTTACTGGTACAACTGAACTCTTTAGTACAAAAAGAAAAGATTCCCTATAGATACAAGAAGGTTTATTTTGGATTAAAAAAATTATTCAACTGTACCAAGTAGATGAAATTGCACTATTACCACTCTAGATTACTTTTACAATGTTTGGATATGCATAATGTTCACTCAAATTTCGTATTGATGAACATAATTTATACATTTTGTGTAAAAATAGTTTTCTGTGAAAAATTGTTTACGAATATGTTCACTTTCGACAGCAAAGAATTTTGGATGAAACAAAAATATTCAGAACATAGAAAGGGGAAGAAAAGAGCTTAATTGTAATGCCTAAACTACTGTGGTGATTAAATTTCAAGAAATTGGTTATATTTAGAAAAAACTTGACCTATGAAGGTGATTTTGTAAAATAGAATTATGAAAAACAAATGTAAGATAACTTTTAGAATACGTAATTATTCAAGAAAGGAATAAAGCGATTTAAAAGACTTATTTGAAAAATTTGAAAGCTTGAACAGAACTGGGTAATGTAACTATGACTTCATTAAAAAATAAACAACCAAAATATATACAATTGTTGTTTTTTTTTGAAACAAGGGTTTGTTAATAATATACTAGGAATACCCGATTGTATCAGGGTTAGAAAAATATCTCACTAGCTTGGGATTAAACGATCCATTTGAAAAACCCAGTTTATTTTGTAGAGTAGTTTTTGATCAAATTTGAATTGTATGGAGGAAGATTGGGATGACTTCACTGGTACAACTGAACTCTTTAGTACAAAAAGAAAAGATTCCCTATAGTTACAAGAAGGTTTATTTTGGATAAAAAAATTATTCAACTGTACCAAGTAGATGAAATTGCACTATTACCGCTCTAGATTACGTTTACAATGTTTGGCTATTCAGAACGTTCACTCAAATTTCGTATTGATGAATAAAATTTATACATTTTGTGTATCAAGGTACCTTATAGAATTAGGAGAGTAGAAATAAAACTAATGCATTTCCTTGTGTAAAAATGGTTTTCTTGTTTACGAATATGTTCACTTTCGACAGCAAGGAAGTTGGGATGAAACAAAAATATTCAAGACATAGAAAGGGGAAGTAAAAAGCTTAATTGAAACGCTTATCATTTGATTCAACTACTGTGGTGATTAAATTTCTAGGAAATTGTTATATTTAGAAAAAACTTGACCTATGAAGGTGATTTTGTAAAATAGAATTATGAAAAACAAATGTAACATAACTTTTAGAATATGAAATAATTTACTTAAACGATTTAAAAGTCTAGAAACACCCGATTGTATCAGGGTGGGAAAAATATCTCACTAGCTTGGGATTAAACGATCCATTTGAAAAACCCAGTTTATTTTGTAGAGTAGTTTTTGATCAAATTTGAATTGTATGGAGGAAGATTGGGATGACTTCACTGGTACAACTGAACTCTTTAGTACAAAAAGAAAAGATTCCCTATAGTTACAAGAAGGTTTATTTTGGATAAAAAAAATTATTCAACTGTACTAAGTAGATGAAATTGCATTATTACCACTCTAGATTACGTTTACAATGTTTGGTTATTCAGAACGTTCACTCAAATTTCGTATTGATGAACATAATTTATACATTTTGTGTAAAAATAGTTTTCTGTGAAAAATTGTTTACGAATATGTTCACTTTCGACAGCAAAGAATTTTGGATGAAACAAAAATATTCAGAACATAGAAAGGGGAAGAAAAGAGCTTAATTGTAATGCCTAAACTACTGTGGTGATTAAATTTCTAGGAATTTGTTATATTTAGAAAAAACTTGACATATGAAGGTGATTTTGTAAAATAGAATTATGAAAAACAAATGTAAGATAACTTTTAGAATACGTAATTATTCAAGAAAGGAATAAAGCGATTTAAAAGACTTATTTGAAAAATTTGAAAGCTTGAACAGAACTGGGTAATGTAAATATGACTTAATTAAAAAACAACCAAAATATATACAATTGTTGTTTTTTTGAAACAAGGGTTTGTTAATAATATACTAGGAATACCCGATTGTATCAGGGTTAGAAAAATATCTCACTAGCTTGGGATTGAACGATCCATTTGAAAAACCCAGTTCATTTTGTAAAGTAGTTTTTGACCGAATTTGAATTATATGGAGGAAGATTGGAATTAAATTACTGGTACAACTGAACACTTTAGTACAAAAAGAAAAGATTCCCTATAGTTATAAGAAGGTTTATGTTGGATAAAAAAATTATTCAACTGTACCAAGTAGATGAAATTGCACTATTACCACTCTAGATTACATTTACAATGTTTGGCTATTCAGAATGTTCAGTAAAATTTCGTATAGATGAACATTTTGTGTACCAAGGTACCTTATAGAATTAGAAGAGTAGAAATAAAACTAATGCATTTCCTTGTGTGAAAATAGTTTTCTGTGAAAAATTGTTTACGAATATGTTCACTTTCGACAGCAAAGAATTTTGGATGAAACAAAAATATTCAGAACATAGAAAGGGGAAGAAAAGAGCTTAATTGTAATGCCTAAACTACTGCGGTGATTAAATTTCTAGGAATTTGTTATATTTAGAAAAAACTTGACCTATGAAGGTGATTTTGTAAAATAGAATTATGAAAAACAATAATGTAACATAACTTTTAGAACATAAAATAATTCAAGCGATTTAAAAGTCTTATTTGATAAATTTGAAAGCTTAAACAGAACTGGGTAATGTAAATATGACTTTATTAAAAAATAAACAACCAAAATATATACAATTGTTTTTGAAACAAGGGTTTGTTAATAATATACTAGAAACACCCGATTGTATCAGGGTTGGAAAAATACCTCACTAGCTTGGGATTGAACGATCCATTTGAAAAACCCAGTTCATTTTGTAAAGTAGTTTTTGACCGAAATTGAATTATATGGAGGAAGATTGGAATGAATTTACTGGTACAGCTGAACTCTTTAGTACAAAAAGAAAAGATTCCCTATAGATACAAGAAGGTTTATTTTGGATAAAAAAAATTATTCAACTGTACGAAGTAGATGAAATTGCACTATTACCGCTCTAGATTACGTTTACAATGTTTGGCTATTCAGAATGTTCAGTAAAATTTCGTATAGATGAACATTTTGTGTACCAAGGTACCTTATAGAATTAGAAGAGTAGAAATAAAACTAATGCATTTCCTTGTGTGAAAATAGTTTTCTGTGAAAAATTGTTTACGAATATGTTCACTTTCGACAGCAAAGAATTTTGGATGAAACAAAAATATTCAGAACATAGAAAGGGGAAGAAAAGAGCTTAATTGTAATGCCTAAACTACTGTGGTGATTAAATTTCTAGGAATTTGTTATATTTAGAAAAAACTTGACCTATGAAGGTGATTTTGTAAAATAGAATTATGAAAAACAATAATGTAACATAACTTTTAGAACATGAAATAATTCAAGCGATTTTAAAGTCTTATTTGAAAAATTTGAAAGCTTAAACAGAACTGGGTAATGTAAATATGACTTCATTAAAAAATAAACAACCAAAATATATACAATTGTTGTTTTTGAAACAAGGGTTTGTTAATAATATACTAGAAACACCCGATTGTATCAGGGTTAGAAAAATATCTCACTAGCTTGGGATTAAACGATTCATTTGAAAAACCCGGATTATTTTGTTGAGTAGTTTTTGACCAAATTTGAATTATAGTGAGGAAGATTGGAATGAATTCACTGGTACAACTGAACTCTTTAGTACAAAAAGAAACGATTCCCTATAGATACAAGAAGGTTTATTTTGGATAAAAAAAATTATTCAACTGTACCAAGTAGATGAAATTGCACTATTACCGCTCTAGATTACGTTTACAATGTTTGGCTATTCAGAACGTTCACTCAAATTTCGTATTGATGAATAAAATTTATACATTTTGTGTATCAAGGTACCTTATAGAATTAGGAGAGTAGAAATAAAACTAATGCATTTCCTTGTGTAAAAATGGTTTTCTTGTTTACGAATATGTTCACTTTCGACAGCAAGGAAGTTGGGATGAAACAAAAATATTCAAGACATAGAAAGGGGAAGTAAAAAGCTTAATTGAAACGCTTATCATTTGATTCAACTACTGTGGTGATTAAATTTCTAGGAAATTGTTATATTTAGAAAAAACTTGACCTATGAAGGTGATTTTGTAAAATAGAATTATGAAAAACAATAATGTAACATAACTTAGAATATGAAATAATTTAAGCGATTTAAAAGTATTATTTGAAAAATTTGAAAGCTTGAACAGAACTGGGTAATGTAAATAAACAATAAACAACCAAAATATCCCAAATAAGGAATTTTAGTAACTATTTTATAAAAATAACAAGTGGAATAATATTTATAGAAGAAATAGCTCGAGAAATAGTAATAGCTGCAGGCAGCAATTTAAAAATTTGGAATAGAGAAAAACGAAACTTCAAGTAGATTTTTAGGTTGTATTATCATTTTTTTTTGGGGGGACAACCAGAATAACATTTAATATTTGACTTATCAAAATTCTTTTTTTGAGCATGTGTTTTACATTGAAAATTGTGTTTTTGAATTGTCTTCAATACAATTTTATATAGAAATACAGATACTAGAAGTAACTGGTGAGGATTTCAAAATTGTAAAGTGGCTAGGTAGATCGGAAACTTGTGAAAAAAGTTTGGCCTATCAAAAATTTTGTTAAAATGAGTCTGTAGTAGAATTAGAAATATGATCATTGATGATCATGGAGAACTGTTTTTTAATGAATCTCTTATTTTTCATTAAAATATTCGTTCCGTAGGTAGCTATCTAGATGTTTAGTTTAGTAACTTTGATACGTTTTTGGAAGAAATAAGGCGTGTTTTTTACTGTAAAAATAAAGTTAAAAAATTTACCTGTGATTTTGGGTTTGCCTTTGAGGGTATGATGACATTGTATTAGTCTGAACTGGCCCATGATCGATCCCAATCCTCATGGAATGAATTTCCATAGCATACACATTTAAGCACAATTTATTATGAAAAACACAGCAACACTCTATAAATTCACATTATTGTACATTTACGACTTCCATTATTTATTTACCGTTTACGTAAAGTTAATGTTATAATTATATATATATATAAGTAATTTATATGAAATTTACTTAACACACATCGTAGAAAGTTATAGTTTGAAGAGGATTATTTTATTATAGAAAAGCCTGTTGGAACTATGCGTACGGAATTTCGAAGTTTGCCACGTATTATCTCGAAGCACAATATTACCGTTCTTTGTAAATAATAAATAAAAGCATTTTATCACAATATCAGCGTAATTATTAAGGAAAAAAACGTGTTGTAACTTTAAAAACGTGGTAGATTTTAAACCGTTATTTCCACAACTACCGTCGTTTCGACAAAATACACTTCGTCACCGATTTTATCACAAAAAAACGTTTCTAAAATTATACACCCCGAACTTTATGTATTTTCCCTGACCGAAAAATACAATTTCTATATTAAATTCAACTGCTATAGCGCCATATTCGACATCTTGGTTTAGGTTTAACGTGAATCGCACGAAAACAGGTCCGGGATAGTCTATCTTAGCGAGCGCGAGGGAAGGACGCTAGTATAGAGAAAGAGAGTAGTAAAATAATCAACGACTCGACGCAGCTGTTTCAACCATGAAAGCCACGTCACCCAGCATCTCTGTAAATTTAATATTGTAATGATTTTTATTAAAAAAAACCATATAAACTGCACAAGCAAAACTAAATAGTCGAAATATTCGTAATTTAAATTGTATTCTCATCACACTGGAAATTCGGTGAAAATAATAAATAAACGACGTATTTCTTAGAGTTCACTAGCGTTCGAATCCAGTTGAGTGTATTCGCTTTTCATTTTTAGATCCACACGACGTGTGTTAGAGAGAGACGGATCTACGACTGTTAGTTTAAAGGGGATAGACTTGAACAACGACGTAAAAAAAAATTTCTATTGTGGGTTGTAAATTTTAAATGTAATTACTACTATTTTTTTACGTGAAAAATATCCATCTTTTCGTACAACTTTTTTACTATTCATGTCTCTAACTTACTATATATAGGTACGTATCATCCAAAACGAAGAATTATTGTTTTTTTTTTCTCATTTACATACATTTTCCTTCTAAATTAGGGATTTTCCTGTCGTATTAAATGATTCTAAATGGGAATTTTTAGTAAAACTTAATTTTACAAAAATATAAGCACGCAGCTATACCCGATGAGATATCCTTTAGTTTGACTTAAAGGGGATAGATCGCTACGTTGTTGTTGTTCGAAATTTTGTGCCAGTCTCTATTTTCAAATAAATAGTACCTTCTAAATTTAAACAAAAAAATGATAATGGAGAGAGAGAGAGAGAGAGGACAATAAAGATAACATTAATCAGCAAATATGAAATTAAAAAATTTACTACCTGATTTAAGTATGTTTCCATGAAAAACTTAATCTAATCTGAAAGGTGCATAAAACGAGTCATGTTAGCTAATTTTGTGTCGCTTCAACGTAACGCCTCTTTCACATTACACGGTTTTGATCGTGCGGTTAAAAACCGTACGGCTGCATGTTGAAATGGAAAAAGGCATGGGGTCTTTCTATAGGATTGGAGAACTATCGATGGTTTATCGATAGGTAACTATCGATGTTTTCGACTAACGAAAAAAATCGATAGTTTTCGGTACAATTATATGGATTGTGAATAATTTATTTTGAAAGCTAATATGGAATAAGAATGCTATCAGAAAATGGGACAGAGAGAGAGAGAGAGAGAGAAAGAAAAATGAGAAAGAGGGATGGGAGAGAAAGGAATGGGAGAGAGAGGGATGGGAGAAAGGGAGGGAGAGATATATGGAAGAGAGAAAGAGAGAGATGCGAGAGAGAGAGAAAGATGAGAAAGAGATGGGATAGAGAGATATAGGAGAGAGAGAGAGAGAAAGATATAGGAAATATAGAGATGGGAGAGAGACAGAAAGAGAGGGAGTTAGGAAAGAGAGAGAGAGAGAGAGAGAGATGGGAGAAAAAGAGATAGGAAAGAGAGAGAGAAAGAGGGAGTAAGGAAAGGGGGAGAGATAGGAAATAAAGAGAGAGATGGGAGAGAAAGAAAGATGGGACACAGAGAGAAAGATGAGAGAGGGATAGGAAAGAGAGAGAGAGATGAGAGAGGGATAGGAAAGAGAGAGAGAGATGGAGGAGAGAGATGGGAGAGAGAGAAAGAAAAATGAGAGAAGTGGGAAAGAAAGAAAGAAAAATGAGAGAGAGATGGGAGAGAGAGAGAAAGACGGGAGAGAAAGAGAGTGTATTATGAGTGATTATAATCATTATTTTAAACTGTGAGAATCTAAGACGGATTCGGTAAGGTTTACGACCCTCGGAATATTGTAAGCATTTTTTTTCTTATTAGACCATTTTTGACAGTTTTAGACAATTATTGACCATTTTTCAAAATTTTAACAATTATTGACCATTTTTGACAATTATTGACCATGTTTACAAAAATTTAGACAATTTTTGACCATTTTTCAAAATTTTTACAATTATTGACCATTTTAAACAATTATTGACCATTTTTGACAATTTTTGACCATTTTTCCAAATTTCAACAATTATTAACCATTTTTGACAATTATTGACCATTTTTCAAAAATTTTGGCAATTTATAAAAAATTTTGGCCTTTTTTCAAAATTTTTGACAATTCCTGATCATATTATCAAAATTTAGACAATTTTTGACAATTACTCACCATTTTTTCAAAATTTTTGACATTTTTTGACTATTTTTGACAATTATTGACCATTTTTGACAATTTTTCAAAAGTTTTGACCATTTTAGACCGTTTTTAATCAATTTTTGAAAATTTTTGACAATTCTTGATCATTTTATCAAAATTTACACAATTTTTGACCTTTTTTTCAAATTTCAACAATTATTAACCATTTTTGACAATTATTGACCATTTTTCAAAAATTTTGGCAATTTATAAAAATTTTTGGCCTTTTTTCAAAATTTTTGACAATTCCTGATCATATTATCAAAATTTAGACAATTTTTGACAATTACTCACCATTTTTTCAAAATTTTTGACATTTTTTGACCTTTTTTGACAATTATTGACCAATTTTGTCAGTTTTGACAATTATTGACCATTTTTGAAAATTTTTGACAATTCTTGATCATTTTATCAAAATTTAGACAATTTTTGACAATTATTGACTATTTTTTCAAAATTTTTGACCTTTTTTCAAATTTTAACAATTATTGACCATTTTGGACAATTATTTACCAATTTTGTCAGTTTTGACAATTATTGACAAATTTTGTCAGTTTTGACAATTATTGACCACTTTTGTCAGTTTTGACAATTATTGACCAATTTTGTCAGTTTTGACAGTTATTGACCATTTTTGTCAATTTTTCAAACAATTTGATCATTTTAGACCGTTTTTAATCATTTTACAAAAATTTTTACCATTTTTCAGAATTTTTACCAAATTATTGATTATTTTTTCAAAATTTTTGACCATTTTTCCATATTTCAACAATTATTGACCATTTTTGACAATTATTGACCAATTTTGACAGTTTTTGACATTTATTGTCCATTTTTGACCATTTATCAAAAATTTTGACAATTTTTTCAAAATTTTTGACCTTTTTCCAAATTTGAAAAATTATTGACCATTTTTGACAAATTATTGACCAATTTTGACAGTTTTTCAAAAATATTGACCATTTTTCAAATTTTTTGACAATTATTGACCATTCTTTTAAAATTTTGACAATTTTTGACAATTTTTGACCAATTTTGACAATTTTTGACAATTATTGACCATTCTTTTAAAATTTTGACAGTTATTGACAATTTTTTCAAAATTTTTGACCTTTTTTCCAAATTTGAAAAATTATTGACCATTTTTGACAAATTATTGACCAATTTTGACAGTTTTTCAAAAATATTGACCATTTTTCAAATTTTTTGACAATTATTGACCATTCTTTTAAAATTTTGACAATTATTGACAATTTTTTCAAAATTTTTGACCTTTTTTCCAAATTTGAAAAATTATTGACCATTTTTGACAAATTATTGACCAATTTTGACAGTTTTTCAAAAATATTGACCATTTTTCAAATTTTTTGACAATTATTGACCATTCTTTTAAAATTTTGACAATTTTTGACAATTTTTGACAATTTTTGACAATTTTTGACAATTTTTGACAATTTTTGACAATTTTTGACAATTTTGACAATTTTTGACAATTTTGACAATTTTTGACAATTATTGACCATTCTTTTAAAATTTTGACAGTTATTGACCAATTTTGACAATTTTTGCCGTATCCGATCCGTGATGATCTAAAGTTTGTCCTCCTTTGAAGTGTGTTCATTTGACATTTATTGTTACTCTTTTGATAACTGAATAAAAGATTCGAACAAAGTTTGGGAAAAATAACAGAATTGAAGGAAATTGACCCTCAGCAAACGTTCCCCAAACGTCAAAACGTTGTCAACTATAGAAAAGGCTGAATAATTTTTGGTGGAAGACCTTAAAAATATGATAAAGTCACAAATCCGAAGGAATAGTTAGTCTTGCAACAAATGTCTGATTTTTTTTAACCGACAACTAAAAAAGGAGGTTCTCAATACAAAGTGTACATATCTTCTTTGTTTATGAACCGATTGCAATTATTCTTCTTGCATTGGATCCAGCATAGCTCCAAAGTGGTCCCATTTTAATTTGAAGGGTTTTGGACCTTGGATTTCGAACATACACCAAGAAAACGAAACTAGATAGGCACCTAACTGTGATCCTATCTTTTCCAAAGAAATTTTGAGCCGTTTCCAATTTAAAATCATATATCTTACTTAGTTCCTAATAGTTTTTACTTAACGATCTAACTTAAGTGACATCCACAGCTGGTGCATATCTTTGAACTTTAAATTGTTTGCCGTTGATTTACTTTGTTAAAATAAAATTCTCCAACGAGACTTGTAGACATTCTCATCATTTACATCTGCTTTGAATTAATGCGGAAACATACAGGGTGTTCTTCATCTGTCATGGTGTGTGTACGGTCGATACCGTTCTTTAAACAGTCGGAAAATACGGCAAAGTATTTAATTCTTCCTAAATGTACCATTATAGCATTTTAAAACTAAATCATAGGAAACAGGCCTCTAAATGTCGAAAATTTTCCAACTTCCCGCTGGTAGTTGTTTTTTTTTAATATGGTGCTGGTAGAATTTGGCAGCCCGATGACCGCCATTGTATTCTAAATTAAATGAATCGTCTCGGTAATTGAAGTAATTTGTATGTATAATGTTTACTTTCCATTAAATGCAATTCAATTCTTTTCGATTACCGTAATTCAATACAATTAATACAATCACGAACTCGCCTAGCAACGAATAATGTCAACATTAACTAAAAAAGATGGGGTTATTGTAATGAGCATTGAATAAAAGAATTCCTTGTCTTGCTAACAATGCAATTACACTGAAGGAGTTTCAAGCGCAATTCGAGACTGCTTAATCCATTTTATATCTGCAAAAAGAATAGCGTACAACGAAACTTAGGTTAGGATCTGGCTAAATTGACATGGTTGCCATTCTAGGTACAAAATGTGCTCTCCCTAAAAGAAAGCAGGTGTTTCAAATGTCAAAGCAAACTGTTCATTTCTATGGTTCTAACCGTAAAGCTAGTTTTTAGATCTGTGGTTCTAATAAACACAAACGAAACTACAAAAAGAATAGCGAACAACCAAACTTAGGTTAGGATCTGGCAAAATTGACATGGTCGCCATTCTAGGTTCAAAATGTGCTCTCCCTAAAAGAACGAAGGTGTTTCAAATGTCAAAGCAAACTGTTCATTTCTATGGTTCTAACCATAAAGCTAGTTTTTAGCTCTGTGGTTCTAATAAACACAAACGAAACTACAAAAAGTATAGCGTACAACCAAACTTAGGTTGGGATCTGGCTAAATTGACATGGTCGCCATTATAGGTCCAAAATGTGTGATCCCTTTATGGACACTGGTGTTTCAAATGTCAAATGAAACTGTTCATTTCTATGGTTCTAACCATAAAGCTAGTTTTTAGCTCTGTGGTTCTAATAAACACAAACGAAACTACAAAAAGTATAGCGTACATCCAAACTTAGGTTGGGATCTGGCTAAATTGACATGGTCGCCATTCTAGGTCCAAAATGTGTTCTCGCTAAATGAGCACCGGTGTCAATATCAAATGAAACTGTTCATTTCTATGGTTCTAACCATAAAGCTATTATTTAGCTCTGTGGTTCTAATAAACACAAATGAAACTACAAAAAGTATAGCGTACAACCAAACTTAGGTTGGGATCTGGCTAAATTGACATGGTCGCCATTATAGGTCCAAAATGTGTGATCCCTTTATGGACACTGGTGTTTCAAATGTCAAATGAAACTGTTCATTTCTATGGTTCTAACCATAAAGCTATTATTTAGCTCTGTGGTTCTAATAAACACAAACGAAACTACAAAAAGTATAGCGTACATCCAAACTTAGGTTGGGATCTGGCAGGGTTGGGATCTTGGAAGGGTCGCCATTCTAGGTCCAAAATGTGTTCTCGCTAAATGAACACTGGTGTTTAAAATGTCAAACGAAAACTGTTCATTTCTATGGTTCTAGCCCTAATGCAAGTTTTTAGCTCTGTGGTTCTATTAAACACCTTCCAATTTACCGGCATTTTCGTTGAACGGAAAAAACTTTCGCTTGTAGAAAAACTAGCGATCCCTTCACAATTCAATTCTATAAACATGAAATTTACCTATCATCTTTCTTTTGATATACAATTAATGTTGACTACACCTTAATCTCTAACCTAACTTTAATAATAGTTGTTGTCATGTGTCATAACAATTTTTGCTAGAGCCACAGAACTAAGCAATGGTTATTTGGTTAAGACCATCGAAATAAATAAATATAGATTAGCGAGATGAATACGATTTGACAGAAAACTGGCTTTCTTGTTAATGATTAACGTCCAAGACCCTGTATATAATTTAATGCATTCAGTTTTTTAATTAATTTATGTTTGTTTCTGATAATATCGGAACGGTACATGTCAATTTAACTTAAATAGACTGTTAATCGATAATTTATAACGTTTACATTTTTGAGGTCAGCTTGTAAATATGTAAATTTCAATAAAAGTAGATGTAGATGTAGACGTGAGGAAGAGAAGGAGAGACATAGAAAGGAGGAAGAAGGGGAGAAGGAGATATGTAGAAAGGGTGAGGAAGATGAGAAGGAGAGACGTGGAAAGGAGGAAGACGAGGAGAAGGAGAGACGTAGAAAGCGGGAAGAAGAGGAGAAGGAGAGACGTAGAAAAGGAGAAGAAGAGAAGAAGGAGAGACGTAGAAAGGAGGAAGAAGAGGAGAAGGAGAAACATAGAAAGTAGGAAGAGGAGGAGAAGGAGAGTCGTAGAAAGAAGGAAGAAGAGGAGGAGGAGAGGCGTAGAAAGGAGGAAGAAGAGGAGAAGGAGAGACGTAGAAAGTAGGAAGAAGCGGAGAAGGAGAGACGTAAAAAGTAGGAAGAGGAGAAGGAGAGACTTAGAAAGAGGGCAGAAGAGGTGGAGAGGTGTAGACAAGCAGATGTAGAAATTAATTATGAATGGTCTAGCACAAATTCAGAAAATTTAAAGTCGAATAAATAAAGAAAGTTTGAGAAGTCGTAAGGAGTGACATTGGAGTGGGATATAAGAAATATTTGTATCTACTTATGGTAAATACTAGAAACAACGTATACGACAAAGACATGGATACTGCCGGACCCCCAGCATGGTTTTTATTGATGGAAGAAGAGAAGATTTGATATTTAAAAACAATTTTTTATTTCCCCCCTTCGTAAAAGACTCTGGGGTGGGTGTCTATCTGACACGCATATATGGAAAGAAAAATACTATAACTCAATTTTCGCATTTTCCAGCATGAAAACTTTTAAAAATACTATTATGTCACGAAAGCTTTTTATATATTTTTGTAAGCTTCGATATGTTCAAACTTCACGCACTGTCTCTAACTTACTGTTGTGTCTAAAGTTACTATGGAAACGACGATTCAAACATTTATCCAGAGTTCAATTAACAAAGCAAATGTCATACAATGCATAGTTTTAAAGATAGAATAAGCAAATATACAGGATATTATAAAACTCCTGATGACATAAATAACTTCAAGATAAAGTGAGTACTCATTATTTTAATCATATATATAATTTAGAAACTCATAAAACCTTTATTTTTTCATCATTAACCCTTTTCTTATGCAAAACGAATACGTATAAGTGGAGTGGGTTGTCTACTTTTCAGATAGCAGCCATAAGTAATAAAATGAGATTGGCGCCACCTACTAATAATAGAGGCTGTTTTTCATAAGGAATAAAGTGTTGCTTCTGTGTAAGGTATTCTGTGCTCCTTCTTAGAATATCTGTCAGTTGTCAACTGTCTGTTCATTACGTGTCCAGACCATAGATATAACTGAAAAGAGTGCCAAAAGTATCTGAAAAGTCGCGCATGCGTATCACACAATATGTTCGATAATTTTTTGTTGTTTTTAATCTTATGCAAAATGAATACGTATAAGTGGAGTGGGTTGTCTACTTTTCAGATAGCAGCCATAAGAAACAAAACTAGAGTGGCGCCACCTACCACACTGCAACATAAAAGCTATTTTGTACCCATATTCCTACTCATTCCTCTGTTTTTGACCAGCAACTGATAATAGAGGCTGCTTTTAATATGGAATAAAGTGTCACTTCTGTGTAAGGTATTCTGTGCTCCTTTTTAGAATATCTGTCAGTTGTCTGTTCATTACGTGTCCAGACCATAGATATAACTGAAGAGAGTGCCAAAAGTATCTGAAAAGTCGCGCATGCGAATCAAACAATATGTTATATGTTCGATAATTTTTTGTTGTTTTTAATGTTATGCAAAATGAATACGTATAAGTGGAGTGGGTTGTGGCGCCACCTACCACACTGCAATATAAAAGCTATTTTGTACCCATATTCCTACTCATTCCTTTGTTTTTGACCAGCAACTAATAATAGAGGCTGCTTTTAATATGGAATAAAGTGTCGCTTCTGTGTAAGGTGTTCTGTGCTCCTTTTTAGAATATCTGTCAGTTGTCAACTGTCTGTTCATTACGTGTCCAGACCATAGATATAACTGAAGAGAGTGGAAAAAGTATCTAAAAAGTCGCGCATGCGTATCACACAATAGAATGTGTATGTTTATTTGTATATTTTAATAAGTTGGACCTTATTAAGGTTTTAAATCACCCCTTGATTCTTAATTGCTATTTTAAAATGCAAAATTGTTGCTTTTTCGATTAGAATAAGGTTAAGAGAAGAGATCCCTGACGGGGACGAAGACTGGTATGTTCAAGAATTTTTTTGGCTGGAAACACATTTTAGTAAAAATGAACGAGAATTTTATCGAGATTTAAAAAACTGCGATTCGGATTTGAGTCGAATTTACAATGAAAAAATTGTTAACGGAGAAGCAGATGATGATTCAATATTTTTTACTACTACCAGTAAGGATGAATATAATATGGACGAGGTAAATACTTTGTTTTTGTCTTTACTTATCATTTCTCCTTGACTCATCACATTTACTTCGCCATATAGATCGATGATTTACTCCTTGAATGTTTTTTTTTCACCACGGGTGTCGCTAATATTCCTTTTGTACTGTAATCAAGGCTATCACTGATAGTTATTTTAACATGAATGTATTATTTTTAGAGTAAATTTGACATAACAGAATTGGAGAAAATGATGGAAACTATGAGCTTAAACGAGGGGAATAACTCCAATTATAATGATACTTTTGAAGATTCCGTAATGAATTCCATGGAAAATAAAGTTATACCGAATGCCGTAGAAAAAATGAGTGTTCATGTAGATTTGGGGTAATACAAATGTTATTGTCCTTAAGTGGTGACAGACCGCAGCAATTTAATTGGCTCTTTATTATTTGTACTGGGTGGGGGAGCCGCGCGCCACTCCGAATATTCGTTACTTTGTTCTAAAAATTCGCACAAAAAATTAGTTTCGGTCAATCAGACCGGCGTCACCGTTTTTTGTACTAACAAAGCTCGTCACCACCGAAGGGTTAGGTCAGTTTATGGTTAAAATTCAAGGGGTAGACAGTCTGCAAACGACGTAGTGGTATTTAATTTGTAATTTATATTTTAGAGAATACATTGAGGAAGTTTGGATAAAAAACGAATTTACTTTGTGTACTATAAAATACGAAAAAGTCTCCAAGGCATTATCAGTTTATCCGGATTTTACTACTACGAAACCGTATATTTTGAGAATACAAGGTGAATGCCTGAAATATGTACACTACTTCATTGAAAACGCATCTGAAAATACTGAAAACTCTGAAGAATTTAAAGAAATTGATATCATAAGTAAAGTAAGTGCGTTAGAATGGACTGTAGCTAACTAGCACCCCTTTTTTCCTAAGCTACACAAGTGGACAATAATGTGGATCTGCAAGTCCGTAAATAGTTTTTAATTTGTAGGTGACGGAAAAGAAGAATTTTCTCATAAAAGAATTAACAGGGGATGAATTTTTCGTTCCGCCAAAAAATAAACTTTTTGTTTTTCTCTTCGTTGACGTTTTATCCGCGCACGGATTCGAATACAACGACTTATATATACAATATTTCATAGATCTTCCGGAACATTGGTCTTGTAACGACGAACTCGATCTTGAAGGAGCTACTCAAACAGGTCACTGGAGCGATCAAAAAGGAGTAGTGCATTTCGGACACAATTTCGATATCGTCTTGGAATACGATATTCAATCTTTACCAGAAATTAGTAAGAATTTATTATACATTGCTTACTTTTCAGTTGATGACCGATCAGAGCGAGGCAGATCTTCTGCCACATCTCGACAACCTTTGAAAACACTTCATACTTCATTCTATATAAATTACCTCTTATATTATTGACCAGTATTTCTGTTCAACAAACCAAATAACTAATTTTTTGCATATTATAGAGACCCCAAAGTCGCCCTGTATTTACTTTCAAATAATCTCGAAAGGATCTTGGGCTCGTTATAGGACGGAAGGACTGGCGTACCAAAACATACCCGTTTCCAAACCAGGATACTATCTATACAATTTATCTTGCTATCGATTCGATCCTCCGGGACATTCGGGAAAATTGAGACGATTTTTTATTGGAGATGCATATAACTATAAAGATCCTAGATGGATTGGGTTCCCGAAGGAGGAGAGCGAGGTATGATGTAGTTTTTAATAATCAATAAATATTGTAGGCCAAAAGTTAACAAAAAGAAATAAATTAACCCTTTTTATTGCGCGCCTGTGGTAAACGAAAATTTTTACAAATAAATCAACTTTATAGAACGCCTATGGTAGATGGGAGGAATTTTCGCAAATTAATTGTACGCCTATGGTAGCGGTAATTTTCAAAAATGAATTAACCCCCTCTAAAAATTTTATCGTGCACCTATGATTTAAAAAATATGTTTGGTGATTTAGTATAATTTTTAGGCGGGAGTTTTTAACAAATTCGGTGCAAGTACAATAGGAACTGGACAACTTCAGCTACGATTTAACGTGATTCACCAGTCCCAAGCCTTTTTGAAGGAATTTAATGAAGGAGACGTTAGGGAAAAATTCATTTATGAAAAATTAAATTCTTCCAGCCTTATTAAAAGTGTAAATCAAGTATTGGTAGCGTTCAGAAAAGCACGACGGAAAATGTACGAAATAAAAAAACAGTTGTAATCTAGTTCTATGGCAGTCTATATTAAAAAATGTAAAAAAGAAGATAAAATTTTGACATTTGACATTTGTAAATATAACCTTAAAATTTGTTAAATGTATTTTTTTTATATATGCATTACCTATTCAACTTTTTATCATAAATGTATTAAAAGCACAACAACCATGTTAAGAAAACGGTATAATTGGAAATCAAGGCAATTTCTAGAAAAGGTACGAAATAAAAAAACAGTTGTAATCTAGTTCTATGGCAGTCTAGAGCTGGCGAACACTTTTACCTATATTAAAAAATGTAAAAAAGAAGATAGAGTTTTGACATTTGACATTTGACATTGACAATTGTAAATATAACCTTCAAATATTTAAACGAGTTTTTTCTTTATCTGGATTACCTATAGGACTTTTTATCATAAATTTATTAAAAACACACAAACCATGTCCAGAAAACGGTATAATTGGAAATCAAGGCAGGCTGTAGAAAATGTACGAAATAAAAAAACATTTGTAATCTAGTTCTATGGCAGTCTAAAACGTAGTGTAAAAAAGAAGATAGAGTTTTGACATTAGACATTGACAATTGTAAATATAACCTTCAAATTTTTAAACGTGTTTTTTCTTTATATAGATTACCTATTCGACTTTTCATCATATTCTTAATAAAAACACACAAACCATGTCCAGAAAACGGTATAATTGGAAATCAAGGCAAGTTGTAGATACTATCGTTGATAATTCAACCACAAAAAAGGTAATTTAATTGATATTTCGTTTTAATATAACTAATGAGTTAACGTTTCAGATTGAAGTAGATTTAGGATCTGGAGGGAAATATGATCATAGTAACGAACTTGTTTTACCATCCAAAAAGCGCAAAACTAAAATTAAAAAAGATAAAACAGTTATTACAAAATTACTTTCTAAAAAACAGAAAAAACATTTACAAAAAATAGTAGATAAATCTAACAAGAAAGTAAATGTAAGTACTTATCAAAATAAATATCAACTAGCAATTATTCACTTAATTCTTTATAGCGAACTCAATTATTAAATGAATTACAAAAAGTTCAAGCTTCATCCGAAGAAATTTCTCAATTAACATCAATAGCATCAATTCAAACGAAGGGGTTAAAACGATATTTCCAAGAAGAAATATTTCCCGAAAAAGTTAAACCAAAACGAAAACCAGAAACAACAAATGGTTATGCTGTTACCAACTCAATAACTGGTGCCAAAAGGAGAAAACTGTTACAAAACGATGAGAAGAAACAATCTTACGATCCTAATGTTGTCGGATTTGATAGTAGCAGTTCAGAAATTAGCGATTTAGAATCAGAAGATGATAAAGTAGAATTGAAAATTGAAAACGATCAAAGTATAAAGGATGAAGTTCAAATTATTCCAAAAAAAGAAGCACCTATTGAAATAGAAGATAAAAAAAATAATCAGAAGGAAAAAACTTCCAGGAAACCAGCAGTGTATGTAGACGTAATTAGAAACGAAGAGATTCAGACCGCAAGATTAAAACTACCAATTTTAGCAGAAGAACAACAAATTATGGAAATAATTAAGGAACATTCTATTATTATTATTGCTGGTGAAACGGGAAGTGGAAAAACTACTCAGGTAAGGAAATATTGGAAAAATCTTATTTAGTTTCACCTAATAACTTATTTTAGGTACCCCAATTTTTATATGAAGCAGGATATGCTTTGAAAAAGCAAATCGCCGTCACCGAACCTAGAAGAGTCGCAGCTATTTCAATGTCCAATAGAGTGGCGAAGGAAATGAACTTGAGTACGAAAGAAGTCAGCTATCTGATTAGATTCGAAGGCAACGTTACGGATGATACAAAAATAAAATTTATGACCGACGGGGTTTTATTAAAAGAAATTCAGACTGATTTTTTGCTTACCAAATATTCTGTTGTTATACTTGATGAAGCTCACGAGAGGTCTGTTTATACGGACATATTAATAGGTCTACTCTCCCGAATAGTTCCTTTGAGGCATAAGAAAGGGGATCCGCTGAAACTAATAGTTATGTCTGCAACGTTGAGGTTGGAAGATTTTACTAACAATCAACGGCTTTTTAAAAAAACACCACCCGTTATTAAAGTAGAAGCGAGACAATTTCCAGTAACTTGCCATTTTAATAAACGAACACCAGTGAATTATTTGAAAGAAGCTTTCAATAAAGCTGTTAAGATTAACACCAAACTACCCGAAGGAGGAATATTAATTTTTGTCACAGGTAAGTGAATTACGTTACTTTCACCAAGAACTATTAAAAATACCCAATTCATAAATGTATGTTGGTGAGACTAACTGAAATGACAGTTACGAGGTTATGTGTTATTAGGTTCTTTATTTTCTTAAAAAAACTGTTGCTCTTGTGGATTGTTGAAAAATTGTACAATAAATATCTGAAATTTAAATTTATCATCTATAAAGTTGGCTTATGGTTATCTTACAATGTTAAAAATATGGTGACTATTTTGAATATTGGCATCAACAATATGGTATTTCCCTAAGAAATAGTATGAACATGGTGTGGTGAACGCTCATGCAACTTTGAAAGGAGACATGTTGCTATAACTAAATCGCCTTGATGAATTGCACCGTCAGAAATTGCTTAATAAAATACATGCATTTAAAAATACCCGATGCACAAATGTAGTAGTACGTTACTAGACAATTTTGGAGTTATTTCATAAGCTCTTCATCTTAGGTCAGCAAGAAGTTAATTCATTAGTAAAAAAGTTGAGAAGAGCCTTTCCGTTAAGGCATAAAGCAAAAATCCTAGAAAGAAATGAGAAACTCAAAAATCAGGCAGGTGAAGTTGATTTAAGTGAAAATGAAGATATCCAACAAGGTAAATACTAAACCGAAACTTCCCATACAATCTTTATTCGATTTGAAAAACGATTTTTAGATATGAAAAAAGCATTGAATAGAAAAAAGAAAATAAAAATCATACCGGAAATTAATTTAGACGATTATAGTATACCTGGTGACAACGAAAACATATCCGACGAAGAACTAACAGATTTAGAAGACGATGATGATACTGATGATGTAACAACCATAACGAATGCACAACCTTTGTGGACTATTCCTCTCTATTCTCTCCTCCCGACTTACAAACAACAAAAGGTTAGTAAATCTATCGTTAGGTATAAAATTCTTGTAAATTATATGCTTCTCCTCTTCGTAGGTTTTTGAAAATCCTCCTCCTGGTTGTAGACTTTGCGTTGTTAGTACTAACGTCGCTGAAACTTCTCTTACTATTCCTAATATAAAATATGTGGTAGATACGGGGAAAACTAAGGTTAAATTGTTCGACAAAACTACCGGTGTAACGAGTTATGTAGTTACTTGGACAAGCAAAGCTTCATCGAATCAAAGAGCCGGTAGAGCAGGAAGATTAGGTCCTGGACATTGTTATAGATTATATTCTAGTGCAGTTTTTAACGATGAATTACAAGAATTTTCCGTTCCCGAAATTCAGGAAAAACCCGTCGACGACTTGTATTTGCAAATGAAATGTATGAACATAGACAAAGTAATAAATTTCCCTTTTCCCACCGCTCCCGATCTGCTACAATTAAAATCCGCCGAATCTAGATTGGAAACGTTAGGAGCTCTTGATAAAGGACAAGTAACTCCTCTCGGTAAAGCGATTTCGAAGTTTCCCGTATTACCGAGATTCGGGAAAATGTTGGCTCTTAGCCATCAACAAGATTTGTTACCGTACACCGTTTGTTTGGTTGCGGCTCTTTCTGTACAGGAGGTATTATTAGAGGTACCTATAGTGCAAATGAACCCCGAAGAACGAAAAGAAATTCGTCAAAAATGGTACGCGACTCGTCTGAAATGGGCGGGACATGGCAATTCTCTTTTTCTTGGAGATAATATGGTTTTGCTTAGAGCCGTGGGAGCTGCGGAATATGCTAATAGCGAAGGAAAACTCGAGAAATTCTGCACGGAAAATGGATTGAGACACAAAGCGATAGTAGAAATTCGAAAATTGAGGATACAGCTTACGAATGAGATTAAGAAAAACGTGCCGGATGCCGATGTGAATGTCGACCCGAAGCTTAAACCACCCACAGATCTGCAAGCTAAACTTTTGAGGTAAGAATTTCCAAAAAATTTGCGGGTTTACAATGTTTTTAGACGATTTTCTCTAGTTTTAGTTGATTTTCTTTGTTTTTTTTTTGGTAAATTTCCGAGATTTTAGTAATTTTTCATCGTTTTTAGACGATCTTCCTCATTTTTAGATGATTTTGTCTGTTTTAACCTATTTTTTTTTGTCAATATCCGAGATGTCAAATCAAAAGCGCTTAACCTTGGAATATTGCATTTCTTATGGAAATGTCGATAGATGTCGTGTCTGTGTGAGGTTATTCTGTGTTTATACCTATCCCATTACGATCTGTCAAATGTCAAACATATATTATTTGTCGTTTTTCAATCATAACCTTAGTTTTTAGCATATTTTTATTTTATAAATAATAAACTTCCATCTTTATAATCACGATGAAATGAGCCTGAATCATCCTGTATTTGTTCAGTAGTTTCGGTGTAGCAAAAAAAATCTCTCTGATCTTTGTTTTTTAATTTTAAGACAAATTTTGCTGGCCGGTTTGGGAGACCAAGTGGCCAAAAAAATATCCCTAGAAGAAGTGAAAGAAGGCGAAGATAAATCGAAATTCAAATACGCCTATCACGCTAATAACATGGAAGAACCAGTATTCTTGCATCAAGGATCGGTTCTAAAAAAAACCCTCCCAGAATTTGTAGTTTATCAAGAAATATACGAAACGAATAAAATGTACATGCGAGGAGTAACGGCCATCGAACCAGAATGGTTGGCCACTTACGTACCAGGTTTATGCAACTTATCCGAACCTGTAATGAGTCCCGAACCAAGGTACAACCCAGCCACTGGTAAAGTTCATTGTACGGTAACCGGTTCCTTCGGATCACAAGCGTGGCAATTACCTAACATAGAAATAACTTATCCTAAATCGATAAATTGTTATAAATGGTTCGCAAGATTTTTACTTGAAGGAAAAGTGTTTTCTAAATTAGAAAAATACTGCAACATTCTTCTTAGTCAACCGAATATAATGGTGAAAAATTGGGCCAAATTGCAACCTAGAACTGAAAGTATTTTAAAAGCTCTATTGTCCAAGGAATGTTGTACGAAAGATGGATTGGAGAAAGCATGGAAAGAAAAGCCGCAGTGTAAGTTTTTGAGTTGTAGAAACTTTACCAATATGTAAATCACATGTTGGTAAAGATTCAGGGTTTTCATTATATCGAGAAAGTTATTTATATTTTCTTTTTAGTTTTGTTAAACGAGTACACAAAATGGTTGCCAGAGTCTGCGCATACAGAAATTAGTTTATTTTGGCCACCACAGGAAAATAAACAATCATAACAAAAGTATCCTGTATGTAAATAGTGATTTCTCTATTTTTACATGTCAACAATATGTTAATAATAATTAAACTTTGTTACAAGAAATTATTTTATTTAACCTCTACATAAATACTAACTGTCCTATATGGAACTTGAAATTATTAACAAGATAAAAGCATTCCTTTAGCAACTTCTTGAGCCTTCTCCTTCCCTTGTAATTTCTCGACTATAGCTAAAGCAAAATCAAAAGCAGTACCAGGTCCTCTGCTTGTAATCAAAGTACCATCGATGACTACTTTTTCTTCTTTGTATTGATATCCATGATCACCATCCAAAAGTTCGTTTTTAACACTTGGGTATGAAGTTAGATTTTTACCTCTGGCGATTCCATGAGCTTTCAATGCCAAAGGAGCTGAAAAGCAGTACATTACAACACTTGTTCCACAATTACTCTGATCTATGTAAGTACCTGCACATATTGCTGCGATATGTCTTCCATTAGCTTCTTGTTCTTTCAGTAAGTCTCCTACTTCTTTAGATTGTGCCATTGCTTTTGATCCTCCTAATCCACCAGGTAAAATAATAACATCAAAAGGTACTTTACTTGCAGCTTCTGCAATGCTAATGTCAGGCTGGATTTTAACACCTCGACTACATTTAATCAAGGAACTTTCTGGAACACCTGTTACAGTAACTTCCACCTAAACACATTTCATATTTATGAAGAAACATGACCGAATTACTTAATATTTTTTGACTTACACCTCCTCTAGCTAAAACGTCAGCAGATATTACAAATTCCATCTCTTCTGCTCCCGAAGCCAAGAAAATTAGAGCTTTTGGAGACATGACACACTGTGAGAAATATTGGATTCTTTCAAGACATAAATTACCAATAACTGGCCACAAGTAACTAGGTGCTGGTTTTAATTTAGAACTATGAAATAATATGCCTGCCACAGTGAATGACAAATTGAAATTCAAATTCGGCTAATTCAACCTTATATTTTTTGAGGGTTGGTGTCAAAATTCTTCTTCTTATTTTTCCTTTATTCGGTAAAACCAGGGGATAATCTACCTAAATCATGCAAAAGAAATATCCTACTAAATAGGCAACCATGATAACTACAATTTTAAAAAATGGATAACGAGAAGGAAGTGGATAAAATCCCGTACGTGGGATCGAATCGAAAAATTTAAAATCACGAACGGGCGGAGTCGAGCTGTCGATACATACATACCTATTCCCTTCCCCATCTCGAAAAAATATCAAATAATTTGTATTCCACATGAAGTTTTCCAAAAAGGATAAAGGAATCCCTTGGCTTTTAGAGTATCAAGGTTCTTCTTCTTATTGTGTAAAGTCCCAGGGGATAATTTACCCAACTTATACAGAAGAAATATCCTACTAGATAGACAACCATAATAACTACAATTTTAAAATATGGATAACGAGAAGGAAGTGGATAAAATCCCGTTACCCGTACGTGAATAGAAGTTTTCCAGAAAGGGGAAGGGAATCCCTTGGCTTTTAGATTGTCATGGATCTGCTTCTTATTGTGTAAAGTCCCTGGGGATAATTTACCCAGCTTATACAGAAGAAATATCCTACTAGATAGGCAACCATGATAACTACAATCTTAAATATGTTACTTTACACTGAGAAAAGTAATTCGGTGCAAACTGCACTAATAAAATGAAATTCAATGAAAACCACAATTTATAAAATAAAAACATTTAATTCGTTTACAACTACAGTTAAAAAATATATAAATATAATCTCAGGTATATAATATACTTAAAAATTAATATAAATAGTAATATCAAATAAAATTAGCATATATACAACAATAATATCTCATCTAATATACACAATTTGATGTGTAAATTGGATTTATGGTTGTATATTAACAAATAATATAAAAAAAAAGATTGTACAGGCTATTATAAAAAAAAATATGGTAAAATTAATAACGGAATGCTATAAAACAACATCATATATTTATAAACTAGTTAACTTAAGTAAATACTATCCTTCAAAGCCCTATTTACTTGGTACTGTTAGGTACGGCCCTTCAGAAACAAAATGTAAAGCTGCATAAACAATTTAGGTTTAAGGTTGATTTAAACATAAAAAAGTATTTATTCATTGATAACCACGTGTACTACAAATTAAAAGCAGCTTTTAAAATTATTAATTATATTAGAATTTCAGATTGATTTTATAAAAACTGCATGTTCATTGTTTTGAATTAATTTTAAAAAGCTATTACATTTTAACTTTGAATGTTCCACCTAGTTCATGTAGTCAACAGTCCAGATAAAGACGAAAAAAATATTCAGGCCAAATGTATTTCGCTAAACTTTACATCCGTTCTTAAGAGATTTTGATTGATTTGAACATTCTGAATACAAAAGTTGAAGTTAGATATGGAAAACCTACTGAGATCGACAAGGTATTTATTACGACATATTAAATGTACAGGATGTATCAAATGTGGTATAAAATACAGATTAATTTTTATTTTTACAACCTGTATTTCGAAAATTGGTGATTTTAGAGATTATAACGTGGTTTTTCCGAATTTCGACTTTTCCTACTCGTATCATGTATCATTTCACCAGCGCACACATTCTACACCCTATCAGGGTATAAAGTAAATAAGAAAAGTGCTACTTAATCACTTGCTTTGTGAATTTGTTCATTGCATTTTTTAAACAATTTCCTTTTATCGAGTTTACTTGATGGTGTTCTGGTGAGCGTTCAAAGCCTGAAGAGGAAAACTTCTTGTGTTTCATTAACTACATCTAAAATAATGAATCAAGCAATAAGGATCGTTGACACATGCGAAAAGGAAAACGACATATGGATGAATTACTATTTTTAAAGGGTGCATTCAAATTTCATACATTCGCTATTGTTTTATTTATACAAATGAAGTGATGCTTATTTCTTTACCTCGATTTGTTACATAATTTTAACGCACCTTTTAATAGGACATATATCTCTAACATGAAAAATAAAGCGAATGCAGCCTAGACCCCACAATAAACTGTAAAATCATTTATAAAATGATTTAATTCATCTAAATTACGAGAATAAATCGATTGAATAAGAAATCAAATAAAGCTACCTTCTACTGTGAATGTAGATGATTATGGAAAAACATTTCTTAGTACAACATCACCTTTAAATGTTTTTACAAATACAAATTAGCAATAAAAATATACATTTATAATTTACTAGCATTTGAGAAACATCGAAGATAGAAAATATCCTATATATGTTGGTTATTCTTAAATATTAGCAATTGTCAGAATAGTTTCTACCATGAGAATTCATAGAATATTTCAATTTTAACAGGTAAAGTGTTCATTAAAACTATGCCAGATAGCACAAATATTTTTACATTCATTATACTCTTACAAAATCCCAGAGAATACAAAAATAACTGAAACCATTACTAAAGGCGATTTCGAATGATGTCGGTTCTTGGTTGGTTCATGTCATATTTCGACCAATCGCATTCGAATGACAAATTAATGACGTCATAAATTGTCTGGTTCAAGGTGGGTTAACCGAAATTTGAACCGTCTTCTCGAGTTTTAAGGTTAAAGTTTTGTAAACAGAAGTGAGTTCGCGTTTTTTGAAAATGATGACGGAATCTTTAAGTGCAGTGGGTTTCGAAATTAATCAAAAAGTAATTCATTTTATGGGTGATGAAGCAAGTTTGAAATTACTTTTAAGTGATTTTTCATTGATAACATTACAAGAGCAGTACTTAGTGGAAAATTATCTGCTTATGGAATAACTCCATCGAATGTAGAAATTTCAAGGCTTCCAGTTCAAGAACACCAAATTCATCTAGTAATAAGAGGACCACAATTGCTTTGCAATTACACTTGCAAACAAATTGTTGTTTCGTTTACGAATAATTCGAATGGGTCGAAATAAGCCACCGAGGGTCTTACGTCGTTTATGAACCGACCGGTTAACCATTAACCAACCAAAAAAACCATTCGAAATCGCCATATTTTTCACTTAACCATTGACACTTAACCTCAAAATATTTTTCTGTCAAATTAAAACACAGAATCAAAAATAACAAGAGTAGTCACATCTGACAGTTGTTAGATTTATTGCAAGGATAGTCACCACACACTTTACACTTATATGTATATTCAGTTGCTAACATCATCAGTACATAGTAATACTTTCAGATTAGGAAGAAAAGCTTAAAGTACCTAAGTTTACCCTGTATGCGTAAATAATAAAAAAATTATAAATCTAAGTAATTGTTCATAAATAAATAATTATAGATATATAATACTTCTAGACATGGCAAGAAAAACTTTAGGCAGGTTGAACTTAATACACATTTTTTTTTTGATTATACAATTTCACGCTTAAAAATCACAGCACATAAAATATAAAACAATAACAAAGAATTATTCTAAGTAACAACCGATATTGAGTATTAAAAAGAGTATTTATATTTTCTTTAAATTTTATATCGAGAACATATAGGTAGGTAATCATCATTTTCAAATGGAACTAAAAGTGTTTTGCATTTCAAATTTTAGGTTTTCTATTGGCCAGTGTCAAAACATGGATTTTTCGTCATCGTCACGCTTTTATGCAACACACAATACTTTTGGTCATTCGTCACGCTTTTATGCAACTCACAATACTTTTGGTTATGCAACACAATTAACAATGAAGAGTGTTGCATAAATCATCGTCATGCTTTCCATAAGTTATAAATGTTTACTGTGTATATGTGTGTTCTTTTTTTTGGAAAAAATTTCATTTACGATGGGCTTACGATGAAATTTTTAAAATGGATTCATTTATTGGTGTTTTCACTTCTCTCAACAGTTCCATAACTACAGCGGTGCCTGCAGTAAATACAAAATAAAAGAAAACCCATGAATATTAATTTTCCTCTGTACAACAAATGCAGATTAGTAACTTTAATGATATTACCGGGAAAGCGAATAAACAATTAAACTGAGTATACATAAAACATGGTATAGACAACCTACACAATAAGCCATGAATACTAATCGATAGGAACTGAAATAAATATTTTTCCCATGTAATACTGCTCAACCAAAAAAAAAAAGGTACTGCCGTAAGAAGTGAAAACACCAATAAATGAATTTTTTACAAAAATAAGTACACATATATATACAGTATACATATAGCTCTTGGAAAGCGTGACTATATACGCTTCATTGTTAATTGTGTTGCATAACCAAAAGTATTGTGTGTTGCATAAAAGCGTGACGAATGACCAAAAGTAGTGTGTGTTGTATAAAACCGTGACGATGACGAAAAATGCATGTTTTTTCTTCATCCAAAAAAAGTGCTCAACGCGTCTATAGAAGTTTTCACTTCAAAATATCAATATTTATCTATTTTTATTGGACTAGTGAGATTGGTGCATTACTGGTTGCGTGAAACGTTACATTTCGAGGGCTGAATTTTCAACCCTTGCAATACACCAATCTCGCTAGTCCCTTAAAAATACTGACCAAGTTGAGTCTAATTTAATTATATTGGTACTTGTGGCTTAGTGAAGATTTTAAAATAAATGAATTTCTCATTTATGTAGTTATTATTGAAGAGAAAACTTTTTTAGGCGCGTTGAGCAGATTTTTGAGGCGAAAGAAACATGGATTTTTTCGTCATTCGTCACGCTTTTATGCAACACACAATACGTTTGGTCATTCGTCACGCTTTTATGCAACTCACAATACTTTTGATTATGCAACACAATTAACAATGAAGCGTATATAGTTTTGCATAAATAATCGTCACGCTTTCCATGAACTATATGTACACTGTGGATATATGTGTACTTTTTTTTGTGAAAAACACCTTACGATAAAATTCATTTAAAGGTGTTTTTACTTCTGTCGGCAGTCCCATGACTGAACTCTACCTAACTTTACAAGTGGCAATTAAAATTAAATAAATTAATAGTCTATTGTTATTTCGTTCTTCTTGCATTAATGACGCTTCTTAAAACGACCGTTCAGATGTAAATGAAACAATGTCGAATGTAAAACTATTTTCTGTTCGATCTAGATTCGTGAAACGTGTTTTCGACGTCCAAATTGACAAGACGTTGATAAAAACAAATAACTCAACATAACCTACATTTTTTTTTTGGACCAATGTTTGAGATGTTGATATGAAAATATTTCTTAATTATGTCGACGTACACAGTTATAGATGAATCTATAAAAGAAGGTTTTTAATTTAGTCGTTAATAACTGTAACTTTTTTGACAGTTCCACTTCGCTATTGTATATTAGATATACAGAGTGTCCAAAAAGGATTCATACAAGTTATTGTATTGACCTATTTGAACGAGAGTCGAGTATATATATATATATATATATATATATATATATATATATATATATATATATATATATATATATATATATATATATATATATATATATATATATATATAAATATTTATATATATAAATGTATTTATAATGATGGGAGACCCCAAAGGAACTGAAGATGGGGTCTCCCATCATTATAAATACATTTGTAAAGTTACCAGTACCCCGTTACTGTCTCTCCTCTTATATATATATATATATATATATATATATATATATATATTTGAAGTGAAAACATGGATTTCTTCGTCATCGTCACGATTTTATGCAACACACAATACTTTGGTCATTCGTCAAGCTTTTATGCAACACACAATACTTTTGATTATGCAACACAGTTAACAATGAAGCGTATATAGTGTTGCAAATGTATACTGTGTTTATATGGGTACTTTTTTTGTAAAAATTCCATTTACGATGGGCTTACGATAAAATTTTTAAAAGGGATTCATTTATTGGTGTTTTCACTACGTTTTTTTTGTGAAATCAGAAGATCGGTTATTAAATATTTTATTGGTTTTATTAATGATATTTTGTTGCTTCCTCTCTTCCGTTAACTGACCGAAAAATAAATTTATGACTACCATAATTTAGTAATTATTGAAATTGGCTTTTTAACGAAAATTTATTATTCTCATTTTCTGAATTTAATACGTCTCATTATACCGTTAATAAACTTTGTAATAACTTCGAGTAATGTCGTTAATCATTTTCAGACTAAAGAAAAAAAAAGAGTTGAGATAACTATACAGGGTGACACAAAGGAGTTAAAAATATCGAATGTTTTTGGCTAACTTAGCATCATTTTATTAAAAATCGAAAATATACGTTTTGTTGCTCTACATTTATACTTTTTTAAACCGTTTTAAAATTTGAAATCGGACTATGGATAACGCAGATACGTTGCAATTTATCGGATAAAAAAAATTGCAATTGCGATAAAAGTAACCGTCCCCTGGCACATATAAAGAAGTTTTTTTTACAAAGTTTCAGTTTTTAAAATTTAATATTGGCGGAGATATGAATTTTCAAAAAGATGACTGATTTTCCGGTTTTTCCCGAATTCCAATTATCCGATCAAGTTGCTCGACCCCTCAATTTGTTCGTATTTTAATTACCAACGTTTTTTCTTTAAATGCAATTAAGATTGGTCCAGTATTTTCTACGTTATATCAAAAAAACTAAAAAAAAGTACGTTTCTTTTGTTTTTATCGGCAACACGGCAGTTCTCAAACAAAGTACATCGACAAGCATAAAAGTGGCTCAGTTTGTTAATAATGATGGGAATTAGATTAAAATTGTTTTAAATATAAACTTGAAATGCAAAACAACGCAATATGAATAAACAACAAAATGGGTAACAAGCTACCTTGATTTACCTTTCACCGTGGCAACATTACCCGCCGCTACAGCATTTTTCTGAGCTATATGAGTCTGGTAATGTTTGGCCAGATGAGCTTTTTGCCTAAAACTCTTACCACATAAACTACACGCAAAAGGTTTTTCACCAGTATGCGTTCTAATATGAACATTAACAGAATATTTATCTTTGAACCCTTTAGAACAAATATTACAATAATGCAAAGACCTTTCCTTCCTAACTACGTTCGTAGAAGTAGCAGTTTGAACCGTCGTCTGCGACTTACTCCCGCTATTTTGCCTCTTATACTTCTTGGTGGGTTTGGTGCTCAAAACGGTTGGGGTGGTGGTTTGAATCGGCGTATTTATATACAACAGACCTATTTGTTCACCTCCAACGGAAGTAATGCTATTTTCGCCGGAAGTATCCAGCTGGCAATACTGGTGAACGGACTCGGCGACTTCGTTTTCGATCCTCTTCAATTTCTCGAAGTCTTCGGGGTACGGATGGTCTAATTGACTAAGAAGAAGATCGTCGACGTTGGTTGAGTTTTCGGCTTCTCGAACTACTTTTCCTACGATATGCTCTTCGAATATAATTTTACCGTTTGCGTCTATTCCGGCTACTATAGTGGGGATTTTATCTTGCTGGTCGTCTTTGAGAAATACTGTTTCGGTTTTTGTTGGGGGTGTGGAAAGAACTTTTCTAAGTTCTACGTTGTTATCATTTTGGGGGGATTTTTGTTGTACCGGTTTGAAAGATCCGTTATATCGTATATACGCTTTTCCCTGTAGGGCGTTTCTTAATAAAGAATCCGGAGATTCCTTTTCATTATTATTATTATTATTGTTAGAAACTTTCCAGTCGTTATTATTATTTTCGAAAGTATCCGGTGATTCGAGCATTGGGCTTCCTACTATGAGTGCGTTGGTTATTTCGTCTTTATTTTCGTCGTACGTATACGTTTCGGATTTTATGAGACCATCTGTGTTCGTTGTAACATTATTTTCGTTAAAATTATTATAATTGTTGTTGGGCATGACGCTGAGTATCGAATCTATATCGATCCCGACTTGTAGTTGTTCCATTGAACTTGGACTCGACATGGATTCGTCTTCTTTCGGTAAACGGTACCACGTTGCACTTTG
This sequence comes from Lochmaea crataegi, assembly GCA_947563755.1. Taxonomy (NCBI): domain Eukaryota; kingdom Metazoa; phylum Arthropoda; class Insecta; order Coleoptera; family Chrysomelidae; genus Lochmaea; species Lochmaea crataegi. Next base: position 21,673,673 of record OX387436.1, on the reverse strand, counting down.
GTCTATTCCATTTAATACTGTGAGGGTATAAATTTGCTCGTCCGTATTGTTACTTTTTTCAGGACTGAGTTGTTCAACTTCGTTCGTAGTCGACATCCAACAATACTTATTCAAATCTTCTAGCAGGGCTGTTTCTATTTTGACGGTATCTTTGACGTTCCATAGAGTTGGTTCGAAACCGTCATTTAAACTGTCTGGTAATTCCGTTATTAACATTGTATTATTGTTAGATTCTTTAGAATCTTCTATACTTTCTAAAAATGGGTTGATGTTGCGCATTTGCTTGGAAAATTGCTGGATGCACTGGTTATCGTTCGAGTCTGAAGGCACAACGAAATCGAAGAAATCCGTTTTTATTTCTTCACTAGTTAATGTCCCTGTTAAATCCATTATCACAGTTTCTTTGAGTTCCATCAAATTATTTTTAATTACACTAAATGTATCTTCTTAATACTTGTCGAGTTCGATACGGTGAGGAGAATAATCTGAAACAACAGAAAGCGAAATTAATATTATTGTAACGCAAACCGATTTTATAAATGCCCCTGTGCACCCTACGTTGTTAGGATGGCGGTTAACGAACTCCTGTGTGATTTGATTGACCTCCGAAGGCAGGAAGAAGAAACTAGGAATTAAGTAGAAGAAAAGGAAGCAGATTTCCCTAGTACAGCAATAAAATGGTACTACAAGGTCACCAGGGAGATTACCAGATAGAAGAGAAAGACTTGCTGATACTACTTCTACTACTACTAAGTTTCCGAGACATTCCTCAGAAATGGAGTAGAAGAAACGGACACAGGTTTCCCTAGTATAGCAATGGAATCGTACTACAGGGTATACCTGGGAGAATACCAGATAGAAGGGAAGACTTGCTGATACTTCTTCTACTACTACTAAGTTTCCGAGACATTCCTCGGGAATGGAGTAGAAGAAACGGACACAGGTTTTACTAGTATAGCAATAGAATGGTACTACAAGATACACCAGGGAGATTACCAGATAGAAGAGAAAGACTTGCTGATACTACTTCTACTACTACTAAGTTTCCGAGACATTCCTCAGGAATTGAGTAGAAGTAACGGACACAGGTTTCTCTAGTATAGCAATAGAATGGTACTACATAGTATACCTGGGAAATTACCAAATATAAGAGGAAGACTTGCTGATACTACTTCTACTGCTACTAAGTTTCCGAGACATTCCTCAGGAATTGAGTAGAAGAAACGGATACAGGTTTCCCTAGTATAGCAATAGAATGGTACTACAGAGTATACCTGGGAGATTACCAGATAGAAGGGAAGACTTGCTGATACTACTTCTACTACTACTAAGTTTCCGAGACATTCCTTAGGAATGGAGTAGAAGAAACGGACACAGGTTTCCCTAGTATAGCAATGGAATCGTACTACAGGGTATACCAAGGAGATTACAAGATAGAAGAGGAAGACTTGCTGATACTACTTCTACTACTACTAAGTTTTCGTGACATTCCTCAGGAATGGAGTAGAAGAAATAGACACAGGTTTCCCAAGTATAGCAATAAAATGGTACTACAGGGTATACCAGGGACATTACCAGATATAAGAGGAAGACTTGCTGATACTACTTGTACTACTACTAAGTTTCCGAGACATTCCTCAGGAATGGAGTAGAAGAAACGGACACAGTTTTCCCTAGTATACCAATAGAATGGTACTACATAGTATACCTGGGAGAATACCAGATAGAAGGGAAGACTTGCTGATACTTCTTCTACTACTACTAAGTTTCCGAGACATTCCTCGGGAATGGAGTAGAAGAAACGGACACAGGTTTTACTAGTATAGCAATAGAATGGTACTACAAGATACACCAGGGAGATTACCAGATAGAAGAGAAAGACTTGCTGATACTACTTCTACTACTACTAAGTTTCCGAGACATTCCTCAGGAATTGAGTAGAAGTAACGGACACAGGTTTCTCTAGTATAGCAATAGAATGGTACTACATAGTATACCTGGGAAATTACCAAATATAAGAGGAAGACTTGCTGATACTACTTCTACTGCTACTAAGTTTCCGAGACATTCCTCAGGAATTGAGTAGAAGAAACGGATACAGGTTTCCCTAGTATAGCAATAGAATGGTACTACAGAGTATACCTGGGAGATTACCAGATAGAAGGGAAGACTTGCTGATACTACTTCTACTACTACTAAGTTTCCGAGACATTCCTTAGGAATGGAGTAGAAGAAACGGACACAGGTTTCCCTAGTATAGCAATGGAATCGTACTACAGGGTATACCAAGGAGATTACAAGATAGAAGAGGAAGACTTGCTGATACTACTTCTACTACTACTAAGTTTTCGTGACATTCCTCAGGAATGGAGTAGAAGAAATAGACACAGGTTTCCCAAGTATAGCAATAAAATGGTACTACAGGGTATACCAGGGACATTACCAGATATAAGAGGAAGACTTGCTGATACTACTTGTACTACTACTAAGTTTCCGAGACATTCCTCAGAAATGGAGTAGAAGAAACGGACACAGGTTTCCCTAGTATAGCAATAGAATGGTACTACAAGGTACACCTGGGAGATTACCAGATAGAAGAGGAAGACTTGCTGATACTACTTCTACTACTACTAAGTTTCCGAGACATTCCTTAGGAATGGAGTAGAAGAAATGGACACAGGTTTCCCTAGTATAGCAATAGAATGGTACTACAGGGTATACCTGGGAAATTACCAGATATAAGAGAGAGACTTGCTGATACTACTTGTACTACTACTAAGTTTCCGAGACATTCCTCAGGAATGGAGTAGAAGAAACGGACACAGTTTTCCCTAGTATACCAATAGAATGGTACTACATAGTATACCTGGGAGATTACCACATAGAAGAGGAAGACTTGCTGATACTACTTCTACTACTACAAAGTTTCCGAGACATTCCTCAGGAATGGACTAGAAGAAACGGGCACAGGTTTCCCTAGTATAGCAATAGAATGGTACTACATAGTATACCTGGGAAATTACCAGATATAAGAGGAAGACTTGCTGATACTATTTGTACTACTACTAAGTTTCCGAGACATTCCTCAGGAATGGAGTGGAAGAAACGGACACAGGTTTCCCTAGTATACCAATAGAATGGTACTACATAGTATACCTGGGAAATTACCAGATATAAGAGGAAGACTTGCTGATACTACTTGTACTACTACTAAGTTTCCGAGACATTCCTCAGGAATGGAGTGGAAGAAACGGACACAGGTTTCCCTAGTATACCAATAGAATGGTACTACATAGTATACCTTGGAGATTACCAAATAGAAGAGGAAGACTTGCTGATACTACTTCTACTACTACTAAGTTTCCGAGACATTCCTCAGGAATGGAGTAGAAGAAACGGATACAGGTTTCCCTAGTATAGCAATAGAATGGTACTACAAGGTACACCAAGGAGATTACCAGATAGAAGAGGAAGACTTGCTGATACTACTTCTACTACTACTAAGTTTCCGAGACATTCCTTAGGAATGTAGTAGAAGTAACAGAAACAGGTTTTACTAGTATAGCAATAGAATGGTACTACAGGGTATACCTGGGAGATTACCAGATGGAAGAGGAAGACTTGCTGATGCTACTACTACCAAGTTTCCGAGACTATCCACGGGAATTGAGTAGAACTGTGACATGAAAGAAGAAACCTCCATCCACATACTTGCGAATTGCACAGCAATTTATAATCCTAGGGCACACCACCTAGAAGATTATTAGATAGAAGAGGGACATTTACCTAAGTTGAAGCCTGCAGATATCCTAAAATTCCTCCGGGAAATAGGACTAAAGAAGCTACTAGTCTCTGAGACTTTCCCAAGGAACTAAGTAGAAGTAAGGGGGCTCAATAGATCTTTTAGGTCTCAGTGGATGTCACCCCAATAAACATACATACATACAAGCATCCTACGAATCAGCTCCACGTTAACACCAATGATTTCCAAGAATTATGTCGATTGTGGCCGAGTGTGTTCTAGAACCGGAGTATTCTAGAATACAAAGATACAGAAATTTGAGAAAGACTATGACGGCATTTCTTCAGCCCACCCCCTTCCGAGATACTATCCCTGAAAGGTGCTGAGTAAAATTGGTCATAAATTTTTGCTACCAAAACATCAAAGAGATTGCGTCGGGCTTCGCTTCTTGTTAGTTGGTGTATTCTTAGATTGTAGTAGGTAGTATTAAGGAAGAAAATACCTTCAACATTTTACTTAAACAATTTTTATAATACTGTTGCGAGGTCATCAAAGCCGGCCCTGTCTCTCGATTATAAATTTTGGTGGATGCGCTTTCGAGAACATTCTCGAGAAGACGCTTTGTTTGTGCATAGGACGAGCGCGGAAGGTACTGGAATTTTCGAGAGTTGAGAAGGACTATATATACGCGAGTTAGTTCACAGAAGTTCTTAGTAACCGGACAGTGAATGAAATAGTGAAGATAAATAGTGTAATATTCAAGTGGTGAAAATAAATTAGAACTAATATACCGAGTGTAAATAAATTAGTAGACATTAAGTAGAGCGTGTATATAAATTAAGTTTAATACAGTGTGTGTTTCTTTAAATAAATAAATAGTAATTAGCTATAGTATTCTGTATAATTTTATCCTACAAGTAAAAACTATTTAAGTAAATAACAAAAACATTACAATACACAAAGGCACTTTAAAATTGTTAAGCAATTAAATAAAGTACAAAACTCATATTCCATCTAATTAAAGTTACTTTATACATTCTGTTTTATGTAACAATCAATTTCTTTTGTGGCATCTGAAATATCTCTTTAAATATATACCGAATGAATGTCAAAAAACCCTTACACGATTCTTCTTCTTTTATATTTCCCATCAACTAGTCGTTTAAATTGCATGTTTCGACGTCACATTCAATTAAAATTCCTTTTCATAATATTTACACCGAGCTCGTCGCTTTTAATACATCGAAATAAAATTAATTGAAGCAATAACAATTTTTTTTTTTTAAAATATCGAATATTTTCAGACCCCCTGTGTGTACAAATACGAATTTAGTCTGATCGTTAGTTTGCGTGCCACACGTTGTATATTATTATCTATTTGAACTTAATGTGGAAAGTTAGACTGTTTCTGTCCAATGTCCAAACCGAGATTATAAGAAAGTACTACTTTTTCTAGTCCATTAGTTAATAGAGGTGGGAATATTTTTCTTTTTAATTCCGTTATTTTATAACGAAAAATCTAATCCGACTTGGGAGTTCATCTAAATTTGATTTATTGTTAGCTTAATCTTAACAAACAGAATATTTTACCATACAGGGTGTTTCAGGAGTTCGCACTAATCTATCGTTTTTTGGGTGAGGAAAAAACATGGATTTTTCGTCATTCGCCACGCTTTTATGCAACACACAATACTTTTGGTTATGCAACACAATTAACAATATAGTGTTGCATAAATCATCGTCACGCTTTCCTCGAGCTATACAGTATACCACTATACATTGTGTTATGATGTTTAAAGAATAAAAAAATTACAAATAGTAAAAAGACAACTGTTAACAAGAAAAAACTGCTATTTAATCATGTGTTCAAAGTGACCACCGTTAACATTCAGGCAATAAAAGATGAAAGTGAGCCAATTTTAAACAACGATTAAATAACAATGGAAGGCTGGTATCAAAGGCAAATCAAAATGATTGAATAGAGATTTACCAGACCTTTTAAATGAGGTATTATTTGATACCTAATGCCATTTGGAAAAATGTAAGGGGTGACTCCACTAGGGAGGGGGTGAATCTGTCCCATTTTTGAAATATTAAGGGTGGGTCCTTTTCAAATGAACACAGTGTATGTCTATACTGTGTATATATGTGTACTTTTTTTTGTAAAAAATTCCATTTACGTTCTGTTTACGATGAAATTTTTAGAAGGGATTCATTTATTGATGTTTTCACTTCTTCTTCTTCAGTAAAAAACTTAAAAAAAAATTACTCTACAATTAGTTGTGGTAGGATCAGTCCCTTATGAATGTAATTAAAGTGTGGGTAGATATAAGTCTGTGGGGACTATAAAAATTACTGTTTTGATACCGGTTGAATGTAGAGAGAGAGAGAGAGAGATCTGTGGTAGTTATTTAGTTAATCATATATCTCTAGGGACATGCAGTTCAAAGATACCGCAAAATATCTTATGTAAGTCAGATCATGTGGTGAAATCACTTGATCTAATATGATTTTTATTTGAAATTATTGGATATAAAAACGATATACAGGGTGTCCCAAAAAATGTTGGATTGATAGTAAAGAACAGCATTCATTTATTTTTTTTATATATATTTTCAGAGGGGGTCAAAACCATTTTGATCCCCCAACTTTTTTTGAGGCTTACTTTTAACAAAGTCTATTCTTATATGTGGTACTAGTGGTACTATCATCATCACCTCTACATCGCAACTGCATGACATAAGAGAATCCAAAAAAGAAATTAATATTGTTAAAATCCATTAACTACCTATCTACTTGTTAGAGCATTTTGTTCTTGTACAGTGAGCATGGATTTACGGTGTTTGATGAGTTTTTTAGAAGATTTTATGTTGCCGTTTGAAAGCACTACATTGCAAAGTGCGTTTAAGTAGTCAATAACTATTATTATACAGTTTGTCTGACAAATTAATTATATTATTATAGATGTTTTAAATTTATATTTTATCAAGTTTGAGTTTGAGGTTACCAAATGTCATTTGTTGTCAAAATAGAACGATTTACAACCTATGACATTTGATAACCTGGGAAAACTTGGTACAGATTTTGAAAATAGTAAAAAGAGTAAAAAAATCATAGAGCCCAAAATAATAGGAAGTTTTTGCTGAAATTTTGGATACATAGTCTCAAATAATGAAAGAAAATGGAAAAAAATCAGCAGCATTGTATCTACGATATTTTGTATACAAACACAAGGTCAGCTACAAATTTACTGCAAGAACTGTCCAAAAAGTATGTGCTTTCTACAACCACTAAAAATTAGAAATTGAAAATATGTTGCAGTTAGTCACTATTTATTTCAGTCTTTAGTTTCTGAGAAGGTTTAAAGGCGGCAATATTGTGACGTCTTTGCTAATTTAAAATCATCGTATCGTCATAAATTTGATTAAATATATTCATTATTTAAATTAACGACATTATTTTTTATAAAGCGACGTTATTTAAAGTTTTACAGAAGTCGCATTTGTAATTTGTGACTGGCGCCGTATTTTAGGACAGCCTCGAGCTAAAGTGGAACCTGTTTAAAGATACAAAATAAACTGGTCTACAAAAGTTATTGAAGTTCACAAATATTGGATATGAATGGGAATTGACGCGAAGAAACCAACACCCATAGTCATTCCAGGATCACAGATGCCTTTATTCCAAGTTCAAGCTTTCGTTTGTGATTTCAAACTTCATCAGGATAACTGCAAATATATGGAAAACACTCCATTACAAGTATGCTTGAATCAATCATCATGAAACACTCACCAGAATCAGCAATTAAGCGACCACATTGTAACACAAGCTAGGTCTAAACATAACCTCAACTTTTGTATTATACATATTTAGAAAGCTTCAACTTGGAATAAAGGCAATAACTTAGAAGCAACCTTAGAACTTTTATTGCTTCCTCTTCAGTTCCTTTGGGGTCTCCCATCATTATATAATACATTAATATATATATATATATATATATATATATATATATATATATATATATATATATATATATATATATATATATATATATATATATATATATATATATATATATATATATATATATATATATATATATATATATATATATATATATATATACAAAAATGCATACTATACAAGTCAATACAATATTAATAATCTTAATTAATCGATTACAAGATATTATTATGAAAAAAAAAATTTGACGATAAGACGACAATAATTTCTAATAATGTTATCGAAACACGAGCTGTTACGTAAGTTAATTACTTCTTAAAGTCGGTAACGAGATAATGATACTCTGGTTAATCTAAATTACGCCATTTTCCCTTCTATGATTAGACCGATATATCCGATGTAGATTCTAAACTATGAAAATAAAACTAAACGAAATGCCTGAAAGAATGAATCTGTGCTAGTTTCGTTTGTGCGGCTGCCGATGAATATATAGAGCTGGGAACTTTCGTTGTAATATAACGGGTATTGTAAAGTCACATATAGATGTTTTCCTAACCCCACTTTCCTTAATCAAGTTTATCGAACTGTCGAAAGAGCTAGTGAACCAATAATACGTCATAATTGACTGGTATGGTTCTGCTGACAAACTGTTAGTACAAAAGGAACACTAACGCCTTATTTTTAGACCTCCTTCATATCTAGACTCCATTATTTCAATATACATATTTTATCGTTAAGAATGACCTACCTTGAGACGTTGAAGAAGCTTCAAAAGCTGTACGTTTGATTTATGTTGTAAATTTCCGAGAACGTGGGATGGCGCCAGATGGACGAGAAAGACGTTTTGTATTCGGGGGAGTAAAAAGAGAAAGCGCGTGGCTTAAAAGATAGGGGCGTAGCACGTGGGATCGGCGAGCGAACAGGCCCTCAACTAGGATTTTGAGTTTGTTAGTCAGCGACGGTGGTGCCATCCGGTGGCTGGCTAACAGAATCTAAAGGATCTGTTAGCGAGCCCCTCAACCGGGACCGGTGAGTTGCATCCCATTAGAGCAGGCCAAACTTTTGACCGCTGACTTGCATCCGTCCAACCGCTGAGTTGCATCCCGTCAACAAATTTAATATAGTGTCTAAAACTGGTAGATAATTAAATAAAAGCGGGCATTGTTGTCATGTTTATTCTGATATCGTAATTTTATTTCCGGAACTGCGTCTAATACCTTTTTATAACAATATAGTGAATAATATATTAATTTCATTTAAACATTATTCAATTATGTAGGTTAGGTTATGTTAGGTTAGAGAAGAGGAATGCATCAAATGCGGAAAAGCGACTATAGACGTATCGCTAGTCTCAGAAAACATCTTGGCCGAATCCAGCAACTAGGGTCATCTTCCCTAGGTCTTCTGAAGTTTCCCTTTACCAAAAAAAAAGTTAGGTTATGTTAGGTTAGGTATCGGCAACATTGCTGTAAAATTTGACCAGCCTTTGACCATGATAGGCGATTATTAATGGATTACGGATGCAATTCGACGGTTGCTTTTTTTCGTTCAGGTAAAATTTTACTTTTTGGGATGCAGCTCGTCGGTCGCCCCTCAACTGATCTACCATAAGACCTGCTCTTCTATAAGCGTCTTTATTCGTTGGTGTAATGCAGACTTCTCTAATAGAAGACTTCTACTTCTTATTGTATTAATATACAATTAGTGTTGAAACATCTAAAAAAAAACGAAAACAGTGAGACTTGAACCGACGATCTTCACTGTTGTATCCAGAATCCAGATGCATATTCCATTGTCAAATATCACTTAACGATTGCACCTAAAAGCTCAACAATGATGGTTCAAAATCAACTTTTGAACACATAAATATTCTCAGTTGTTAAACATTCACAAAAACATCGAAAAGAAAGACAATTAATTTTATACAGTCCGTTATGGTTCGCGAGATTCTGCATTAATATTAGCAGGAAATAGAAAGAAAGAAAAAAAGTTTGTCTTCTTTCATTCCGACCATTCGTTCTACATTATCTATCAACCTAATCCGTGAAATGTAAAATCTTGAACAACAGCATGAATAATATTTATTATTGACCCCACTGGCTCATTTTTGATTTATTCTCGATATAACAGACTCTACCTTGTTTATTTATTAGAACTATTGAAATTTAAACTTTCTACTGATCAGATGCTTTTCCTATACTACTTACAATTTCGTTTCCTGCATTATCAAAATGTTCCTTTTCTCCATAGTTTATTAACAATTTTTAAACTGGTTTCATAATGGCTTTATAATATCTGTCAACTTTGAAACATTAAACTTTTACTATCAATAAGCATTACATAAGATTCTATACGGCTAATTAATATATCTACACCGTAGTGTTTGGCATTAACCAATTAATTCTCTTTAGTAATGCTAATTGCTATGCAAATTTGTTTTTTGATTCTTATATGCTTTATTAAGAAAAGTGTGGACGTTCAGACTAGTAATCCAGGATTTTAATTGGTCATTATTTATCTTGTCCCTTTAGGTTTCCAACAAAAAGGAAGGGGAAGTACCGTGTATACAGAGGATCAGAGGAAAGCCGAACTGGAGCTATCAAAACTTCAGAGGATTGCTGGCCTATATATATATATATATATATATATATATATATATACATATATATATATATATATATATATATATATATATATTATTATTATATTATTATTATATTTTGTCCAAGGTGAACTATTTACAATAAAATTCTTATTAAAGCATGTCGAATTTTACGGAAAACTGACCGAACCCTAATTAGTCATCTACTTCTTCTCAAATGAAGAAGTTGACATTAATTGTTTTTGCGATCATGCTCAATTCACATATTCATTAAAAAGAGATATTTTTAGTGGTCGTTGTATATTGAATGTCAATTTTTTTGTTTATTTATGAAGCCCTGAGGATGGCTATTAATCATGTTACACATTAAATTTTATCGCCAATTTATTGATGTGACTGTTTTTATTTTTCATTATATTCCCACGTTCAATTTTATATAATAAGATGTGCATTAGAATAGAAATTTATGAACATGTTTAGTATTCTCTACAAAATGCTATGCAATAATGATCTTACAAATGTCTCTTTGTTTTAATAAATGTTAAACTGTATTAGTTACTTTAACTTGCGGATGAAATGTAGGTGCATTTTTTGTAGTAAAGGACGAGAAATAAAGATTAGAAAAAGGATCTTGTATAAAGCTTAAATTAGAGTCTACACCACTTAACAAGAAGCTAAGATTCCGATCATTTTTTGTATGCGCATGTCTGAAAATCGCCATTTTTATAATAAGATACTTGTCATACTCCATTTTGTCGACCAATTATATCGCCGATATTTGAATTATAAATTTTGCTTCTTGTTAGCTGGTGTATTCTTTGCTTGTACTGCTACATAATATTTAAAAGGAAATCAGGTCATTACCACACATTCTATTCTATTGTTTAAATAATTAGATTTAATTAAATAATCTGTCATCTGTCAATCACTGCCATCTCTTGTCAAATCTGTGATTCTTTGAAATAGATAATTTGCCGAGTTCTTTCAATTAAAAAACTCGTTTTTATTTATAACCTTACTTTTTTGCTTTCGAAACGGCATCAAGATAACAAAACTCGCTTTTTATAAAAATAAAAAAAGGAACAGGAACCACACGGCACAACGTAAAATATTCGTGAAACGACAAAAAAGAAACATAATAATAAAAATAATAATAATAATAATAAAGTCAACCCGGCGGATCAAACTGGTTGTGAAACGTGACTCGGCTGGTTACCCTGAAACCCCTTAATTATAAATTTATGTGAAATGCCTGTCAGTTTATTGATGATCGCTTAATTAAGTTTGAAAAAAAATACATGAAAATCGGTAGCATAATAACATTGTGTATGAATTAACGGTAATAAGCGAGATAATTTAGTTAATTATTCGTTTATTTTTTAAAAATTTGTAAGAAGAAGAAACGTTGGTGCCTTATTTTACCCATTAGCTTGAAATTAAATACAATCAATTCAAATTTACCACCATATTAAGTTACAGAAAACTTTTTATCTTCATTTCATCATTATGATAACAGATGACACCACAAGACGTTTGTGGTACGATGGTCGGTACCATTTATTCCATCCTAATAGCCAGATTTATATGGTGTGAGCCACAACAGATCCTCATGGGTAGTGAAGGACCGAACCGTTCCAGCTTAAATAAGAATATATTAATTGTTATAAATATTTTGATTTGTTTAGTGAAACTGGGACAAACAATTTCTTACTCGAGGTCATGGAATCGGCGGTGTTAGTATCTTATGTACAATTGTCACTAATAATGCTGAAAAGTTTCGAACACTTCGAAATAATAGGACAGAATGTAGTGAACAACATATCAGTACTGCCAAAACAAGAATAATGGTTATTAGAATACAACAACACGGAAATTCTCTATTGAATATTTACTGTGAGAGTACTGAAAAGGATTCTAAGCATATATATATATATATATATATATATATATTTTTTTTATTGTGGGGGATGCGGCAACGAACTATTTCCTATATATATATATATATAAGATGGACACAATTATGGACCAATATTAAACTTGGGAGAGTCTAAAACTCGAATTTGGGATGGACACATCAACTTTATCACCCCTTCCAGAAGGTACGGTTTGAATACCGTCCCAAGCAGTCCCAAGAACGATACTTTAATCAGTTGGAACGTGAAAGAAATACGGCACTTGCGCGAACGATACCAAAAACGGTTCTAACGCCGGTTGGAACGAAGCTATTATAATTTTACGCTCTGTCAAGTGTCATGTGTCAAATTTAATTAAAAACGTTGGTTAGGCACAAAAGTAAAATCGAACTTTTTTTTATAAATAAAAATCGACCAAAAATCCGTAAACGATTTATTGTTATCGGATCTATTGTAATATTAAGTAAACCGATTAAAAAGTTAATGATACCTTTTTATCTTAATCTCGAGTTTATTGTTCGCGAAATTGACTACACATTTTTTTTTTTTTTGATACTAATCGAACTATAAAAATCATCGAGTTTATTTTGGAATTGAATGGGTCGTATATCTTTGTTTATTTCGGATCGGTCATCCCGCGCATTAAAAGCTGTATATTATATATATATATATATATATATTTATATGGCCTACTTTCTCTAAATATAATTTCTTGTGATACCGAATCTGATTAAATGATTAAGCTGCTAATTTTAAAATTACAAATAACTAGTGTTTTCTAAGACGACCAGTACCTACATTTTGTAAAAGATTATCTTTACTCAGGTAAATAAAAGTTTAATGACTTTTTAAATAAAACACACTGTATACTCTACAAAATGTTATTTTTTTTTGAAAAATCTAGGTTCTAATTAAATTTGATTGATTGATTAGGCTTAGAGACCTCGGCCCCTCATCCTTTAGGCTTTTTGTGCTCTCGTCTTTTACAGAAGTTAACTCGCTTTTCTCACACGTTATCGAGCTTTTTACAGAAGAAATTACGCTTTTTATAGAAAAAATCCCAATTTTACAAATGGAATCTTCCTTTTTACACTAGAAATCTCGCTCTTTGAAAAAGAAATCTCTCTTTTTGAAGAATAAATCTTGCTTTTTACAAGACAAATCTTGTTTTTACAGAAGAAATATCACCTTTTACAGAAGAAATCTCTCTTTTTGAAGAATAAATCTTCCTTTTTACAGAATCTTGCTTTTCAGAAGAAATCTCACCTTTTACAGAAGAAATCTCGCGTTTTACAGAGGAAATCTCACCTTTTACAGAAGAAATCTCGCTTTTTGAAGAAGAAATCTCTCTTTTTGAAGAATAAATCTTCCTCTTTACAGAATCTCGCTTTTACAGAAGAAATCTCACCTTTTACAGATGAAATCTCGCTTTTTACAGAAGAAATCTCTCTTTGTGAGGAATAAATCCTGCTTTTCACAGGATAAATGTCGCTTTTACAGAAGAAATCTCACCGTATATAGAAGAAATCTCGCTTTTTACAGAAGAAATCTCTCTTTGTGAAGAATAAATCCTGCTTTTTACAGGACAAATCTTGCTTTTACAGAAGAAATCTCACCTTTTACAGAAGACATCTCGCTCTTTGAATAAGAAATCTCTCTTTTTGAAGAATAAATCTTGCTTTTTACAGGACAAATCTCGTTTTTACAGAAGAAATATCACCTTTTACAGAAGAAATCTCGCTTTTTACAGAAGAAATCTCGCTCTTTCAATAAGAAATCTCTCTTTTTGAAGAAGAAATCTCTCTTTTCGAAGAATAAATCTTCCTTTTTACAGAATCTCACTTTTACAGAAGAAATCTCACCTTTTACAGAAGAAATCCCGCTTCTTACAGAAGAAATCTCTCTTTTTGAAGAATAAATCCTGCTTTTCATATGACAAGTCTCGCTTTGACAAAAGAAATCTCACCTTTTACAGAAAAATCTTGCTTTTTACAGAAGAAATCTCGCTCTTTGAATGAGAAATCTCTCTTTTTGAAGAATAAATCTTGCTTTTTACAGGACAAATCTCGCTTTTACAGAAGAAATCTCACCTTTTACAGAAGAAATCCCCCTTTTCACTGAAGAAATCTCTCTTTTCGAAGAATAAATCCTGCTTTTTACAGGACAAAGCTCGCTTTTACAGAAAAAATCTCACCTTTTACAGAAGAAATCTCGCTTTCTACAGAAGAAATCCCGCTCTTTGAATAAGAAATCTCTCTTTTTGAAGAATAAATCTTCCTTTTTACAGAATCTTGCTTTTCAGAAGAAATCTCGTTTTTACAGAAGAAATCTCACCTTTTACAGAAGAAATCTCGAATTCTACAGAAAAAATATCGCTATTTAAATAAGAAATCTCTCTTTTTGAAGAATAAATCTTGCTTTTTACAGGACAAATCTCGCTTTTACAGAGGAAATATCACCTTTTACAGAAGAAATATCGCTTTTTACAGAAGAAATCTCTCTTTTTATAGGACAAATCTCTCTTTTTACAGGACAAATTTAGCTTTTTATAGGACAAATCTCGCTTTTTTGCAAAATAAATTTTGCCCTGTACAGAAAAAATCACGCATCAACAAAAGAAATGACGCTTAGAGAGAAGAAATCACACATCAGCAAAAATCTTGTCTTTCTTAAGATACATCGCTTTTTACAGAAGAAATCTCACCTTTTACAGAAAAAATCTCGCTCTTTGAATAAGAAATCTCTCTTTTTGAAGAATAAATCTTCCTTTTTACAGAATCTCGCTTTTACAGAAGAAATCTCACCTTTTACAGAAAAAATCTCGCTTTTTACAGAAGAAATCTCTCTTTGTGAAGAATAAATCCTGCTTTTTACAGGACAAATCTCGCTTTTACAGAAGAAATCTCACCTTTTACAGAAAAATTCTCGCTTTTTACAGAAGAAATTTCGCTCTTTGAATAAGAAATCTCTCTTTTTGACGAATAAATCTTGCTTTTTACGGGACAAATCTCGCTTTTACAGAAGAAATCTCACCTTTTACAGAAGAAATCTCACTTTCTACAGAATAAATATCGCTCTTTGTATAAGTAATCTCTCTTTTTGAAAAATAAATCTTGCTTTTTACGGGACAAATCTCGCTTTTACAGAAGAAATCTCACCTTTTACAGTTGAAATCTCTCTTTCTACAGAGAAATATCGCTCTTTGAATAAGAAATCTCTCTTTTTGAAGAATAAATCTTGCTTTTTACAGGACAAATCCCGCTTTTACAGAAGAAATGTCACCTTTTACAGAAGAAATCTCACTTTCTATAGAATAAATATCGCTCTTTGAATAACTAATCTCTCTTTTTGAAGAATAAATCTTGCTTTTTACAGGACAAATCTCGCTTTTACAAGAAAAATCTCGCCTTTTACAGAAGAAATCTCGCTTTTTGCAGAAGAAATCTGATTTTTTACAGAAGAAATCTCGCCCTTTCTTTTCAAGAAATCTCGCTTATTACAAAAGAAATACAGCTTTTTACAGAAAAAAATCTCGCTCTTCACTAAACGAAACTCGCTTTTTACAGAAGAAATCACGCTTCTAACAACAAAAATCTCGCTTTTTTTCAAGAAACCTCGCTTTTTACAGAAGAAATCTCGCTTTTTACTGGGGAAATCTCGTTTATGGTAGAAATAAATTTAGCTGATCACAGAAAAAATCTCGCGCTTTACAGAAAAAAACTCGCTCTTAACAAAAGTCTTTCACAGAAGTTATCTCGCCTTCAACAGAAGAAATTACGCATTTTACAGAAAATATCCCAATTTTAAAAAGGGGATCTTCCTTTTAACACTAGAAATCTCGCACTTTGAATGAGAAATCTCTCTTTTTGAAGAATAAATCTCGCTTTTTACAGAAGAAATCTGATTTTTTACAGAGAGAGCGATCTGTCAGCGAGATCTTCGAAAACTACTAATTAGCGCTCATCATGAAAAGTTCCGAGATTCAAACACAAAAATTTTTAAGATCGTTCATGATTTTTCACGATACATGAAATGCAGTGTCATTAATGAATTTAGCCGAATTTTAAAATTATATAAATTATAGGATAAATATAGATACAAATTGCTTTATGATCGTGTTGAAATTTTAGTTTTCGTTTTCAGAGGCGTGGTTTGAAGAATATAACTTTGTGAAGATGATGAAAGTGTTGTGAGAAAGTAATTTTTAATGATAGCTTAACCATCTGTAGTCAATATTAATTTTCGGTCATTTTCCTTGCGACTTTGTGTCCAGACGATTAATTATTTTTTTTAACTTTAATTGAGTTTCAAAATATAGTGCTAATGATAAAATTTTGGTTTTTATTTTCTTAAATACATACAGAGTTAACCTGGGGAAACTGTATATAAATTTTTTATTAGACTAGTTAACAAATTTTAACTTCTTTTATACAGGGTGTACCGTGGATTACAGTAATTAAAAAAAATTAAAAAACCAAAATATAATTTTTCTCTTCTTTATTTATGTAGTTAATATATTAAATTATACAATTTTAATCAGGTTTTTCAAAAATATGTTAATTATTTGTCATTTAACAGTTGTTGTTCGAAGCTGTAGCTACCGATGGAATTATTGGAATATCTGAAATGTAAATTACATCTAATAAACGACTACTTTCGGATTCTTGTATTCAGGATGTGCAATCATATTAAAGTTAAATTGCGTGTTATTGTAATTAGTTTCGATATTTCCTTATAGGTAACATTATTATTGTTTATTTGAAAATTTTGGTTATAAGCATGGACTCAAAAAATAATACAGATTGGAATATGAAGCCGACATTTTAGACACACACTTTAAAAAGATCAATTTATATGGAAAAAAATTGACCATACCATGACGGTGGTATTTTTGATACGAGGGATGGTCAAAGTGAGGTAATCTAAAAAATAAGGATGTGTAAAAAAAATCTAAACCACTTATTTATACAATCTTTTATAGCCTTATTCGTAATCTACGAGGTCAAATTAGTGGGTTTTCATACCTCAAAATGTGTCAGGATGTGTATTTTGGATTTTGATTATTTTCAAAAAATATTGTTATAAGTAAAAAAAAAACATGTGTAGACTCAAAATATTATACAGACTATAATAATTGGAATTTTAAGCTGAAATTTTAGACACACCCTCTGAAAAGTCCAGTTTATATGGAAAAAAATTGACAATATCATAACTAAAGTATTTTTGATACGAGGGATGGTCAAAGTGAGATCATTTAAAAAATAAGGATGCCTAACAAAAAAAAAGGTGAGCGGTCGTCTGACCGCCGACAGAATCTTGCTTCTTATGCACAATAGAATGACCATTTTTGACCATTTTTCGAAAATTTTAACCATTTTCTCAAAAATGTTGACTATTTTTTCAAATTTTAACAATTATTGACCAATTTTTACAATTATTGACCAATTTTGACAATCATTGACCAATTTTGACAATCATTGATCATTTTTGACAATTTTTCAAAAATGTTGACCATTTTAGACCATTTTTTCAAATTTTAACAATTATTGACCATTTTCGACAATTTTTGAGCAATTTTGACAGGTTCTGACTATTATTGACCATTTTTGACAATTTTTCAAAAATGTTAACAATTTTTAACAATTATTGACAATTTTTGACAGTTTTTTA
Organism: Lochmaea crataegi; assembly: GCA_947563755.1. Taxonomy (NCBI): domain Eukaryota; kingdom Metazoa; phylum Arthropoda; class Insecta; order Coleoptera; family Chrysomelidae; genus Lochmaea; species Lochmaea crataegi. Next base: position 21,655,783 of record OX387436.1, on the reverse strand, counting down.
TAATTATTGACCATTTTTTCAAAATTTTGACAATTTTTGACCATTTTTGACAGTTTCTGACAATTATTGATCATTTTTGACAACATGTGTGGACTCAAAATATTATACAGACTATAATAATTGTAATTTTAAGCTAAAATTTTAGACACACTCTAAAAAGTCAAGTTTATATGGAAAAAAATTGACAATACTATAACGAAAGTATTTTGATACGAGGGACGGTCAAAGTGAGGTCATTTAAAAAATAAGGATGCCTAAAAAAAAAGGTGAGCGGTCGTCGGACCGCCAACAGAATGCTTCTTATGCACAATAGAATGACCATTTTTCGAAAATTTTGACCATTTTCTCAAAATTTTTGACAATTTTTTCAAATTTTGACAATTATTGACCAATTTTGACAATTATTGATCATTTTTGAAAAAAAATTCAAAAATTTTGACCATCTTAGACCATTTTTCAAATTTCAACAATGATTGACCATTTTTGACAATTTTTGAGCATTTTTGACAGGTTCTGACAATTATTGACCAATTTTTCAAAAATTTTGACAATTTTTAACAATTATTGAACATTTTTGACAGTTTTTTATAATTATTGACAATTTTTTCAAAATTTTGACCATTTTTCAAAATTTTAACAATTATTGACCATTTTTGACAGTTTCTGACAATTATTGATCATTTTTGACAACATATGTGGACTCAAAATATTATACAGACTATAATAATTGGAATTTTAAGCTGAAATTTTAGACACCCTCTTTAAAAAGTCAAGTTTATATGGAAAAAAATTGACAATACCATAACAGAAGTATTTTTGATACGAGGGATGGTCAAAGTGAGGTCATTTGAAAAATAAGGATGCCTAACAAAAAAAAGGTGAGCGGTCGTCGGACCGCCAACAGAATGCTTCTTATGCACAATAGAATGACCATTTTTGACCATTTTTCGAAAATTTTGACCATTTTCTCAAAATTTTTGACCATTTTTTCAAATTTTTACAATTATTGACCAATTTTGACAATTATTGATCATTTTTGAAAAAAATTTCAAAAATTTTGACCATCTTAGACCATTTTTCCAAATTTCAACAATGATTGACCATTTTTGACAATTTTTGAGCATTTTTGACAGGTTCTGACAATTATTGACCAATTTTTCAAAATTTTTGACAATTTTTAACAATCATTGGCCATTTTTGACAGTTTTTTATAATTATTGACCATTTTTTCAAAATTTTGACCATTTTTCAAAATTTTAACAATTATTGACCATTTTTGACAGTTTCTGACAATTATTGATCATTTTTGACAACATATGTGGACTCAAAATATTATACAGACTATAATAATTGGAATTTTAAGCTGAAATTTTAGACACCCTCTTTAAAAAGTCAAGTTTTTATGGAAAAAAATTGACAATACCATAACAGAAGTATTTTTGATACGAGGGATGGTCAAAGTGAGGTCATTTGAAAAATAAGGATGCCTAACAAAAAAAAGGTGAGCGGTCGTCGGACCGCCAACAGAATGCTTCTTATGCACAATAGAATGACCATTTTTGACCATTTTTCGAAAATTTTGACCATTTTCTCAAAATTTTTGACCATTTTTTCAAATTTTTACAATTATTGACCAATTTTGACAATTATTGATCATTTTTGAAAAAAATTTCAAAAATTTTGACCATCTTAGACCATTTTTCCAAATTTCAACAATGATTGACCATTTTTGACAATTTTTGAGCATTTTTGACAGGTTCTGACAATTATTGACCAATTTTTCAAAATTTTTGACAATTTTTAACAATCATTGGCCATTTTTGACAGTTTTTTATAATTATTGACCATTTTTTCAAAATTTTGACCATTTTTCAAAATTTTAACAATTATTGACCATTTTTGACAGTTTCTGACAATTATTGTTCATTTTTGACAACATATGTGGACTCAAAATATTATACAGACTATAATAATTGGAATTTTAAGCTGAAATTTTAGACACCCTCTTTAAAAAGTCAAGTTTATATGGAAAAAAATTGACAATACCATAACGAAAGTATTTTTGATACGAGGGATGGTCAAGGTGAGGTCATTTGAAAAATAAGGATGCCTAACAAAAAAAAGGTGAGCGGTCGTCGGACCGCCAACAGAATGCTTCTTATGCACAATAGAATGACCATTTTTCGAAAATTTTGACCATTTTCTCAAACTTTTTGACCATTTTTTCAAATTTTTACAATTATTGACCAATTTTGACAATTATTGATCATTTTTGAAAAAAATTTCAAAAATTTTGACCATCTTAGACCATTTTTCCAAATTTCAACAATGATTGACCATTTTTGACAATTTTTGAGCATTTTTGACAGGTTCTGACAATTATTGACCAATTTTTCAAAAATTTTGACAATTTTTAACAATTATTGACCATTTTTGACGGTTTTTTATAATTATTGACCATTTTTTCAAAATTTTGACCATTTTTCAAAATTTTAACAATTATTGACCATTTTTGACAGTTTCTGACAATTATTAATCATTTTTGACAACATATGTGGACTCAAAATATTATACAGACTATAATAATTGGAATTTTAAGCTGAAATTTTAGACACACTCTCTAAAAAGTCAAGTTTATATGGAAAAAAATTGACAATACCATAACAAAAGTATTTTTGATACGAGGGATGGTCAAAGTGAGGTCATTTGAAAAATAAGGATGCCTAACCAAAAAAAAGTGAGCGGTCGTCGGACCGCCAACAGAATGCTTCTTATGCACAATAGAAAGACCATTTTTGACCATTTTTCGAAAATTTTGACCATTTTATCAAAATTTTTGACAATTTTTGACTATTTTTTCAAATTTTTACAATTATTGACCATTTTTTACAATTATTGACCAATTTTGACAATTATTGATCACTTTTGATAATTTTTCAAAAATTTTGACCAATTTAGAACATTTTTCCAAATTTTAACAATTATGGACTATTTTTGACAGTTTTTTATAATTATTGACCATTTTTTCAAAATTTTGACAATTTTTGACCATTTTTCAAAATTTTAACAATTATTGATCATTTTTGACAATTTTTCAAAAATTTTGACCAATTTAGAACATTTTTCCAAATTTTAACAATTATGGACTATTTTTGACAGTTTTTTATAATTATTGACCATTTTTTCAAAATTTTGACAATTTTTGACCATTTTTCAAAATTTTAACAATTATTGACCATTTTTGACAGTTTCTGACAATTACTGACCATTTTTGACAGTCTTTTATAATTATTGATCAAAGATATATACAGGTTGTCTCATTAAATGTACATGCTTTTCTATATACGTTACAATGGTCGCACACAGTATAAATAAATTGTTCATTCACACGAGCAATTAAATTTCTAACTACGCTTCGTTGGAAGAAAAAAACACGAGCAGCACCTACACAAATTAACGTTCCAAACAAATGAAATAATATTGATACAAGCCAACGTTAATTAATTAAATAGTTTTCTCAAGATTTAAAAATGAGATCAAACTATGTGGCCTTAAAACATATTTTAAAAGAGATTAAAAGATAAAGGATTATATTAAAATTAATCCGCTAATTTTGCTGTATGTGTGAATTGTTTTTGGGTATTCAGCGACGTAGGGGAAAGGTGGGTAAAAGATAATAAAAATACAGGATTTTTTTAGATAATCTCACTTTTACTATCCCTCGTATCCAAAATACTACTTTTATAGTATTGTAAATTTTTTTCCATATAAATTGGTTTTTTTAGAGTGAGTGTCTAAAATTTCAGCTTAATATACCGATTATCATAGTCTGTATGATTTTTTGAGTCCTTATCTGTTTTTTTACTTGTAACTATATTTTCAAAATTTTTAAAATCCAAAATACTCATCCTGATATTTTTTGAGGTATGAAAACCCATTAATTCGACCTCGTAGATTACGAATATGGTTATAAAAAATATCTAAATAAGTGGTTTAGATTTTTTTTACGTATCTCTATATTTTAGATGACCTCACTTTGACTATCCCTCGTATCCAAAATACTGTAGTAATCGTATTGTTAATTTTTTTCCTTATAAATTGATCTTCTTTTAGTTGGTGTCTAAAATTTCAGCTCGATATTCAAATTATTATAGTCTGCATGATTATTTTGATGAAATGAAATTCAACTTAAGTACACGATGTGTACGTATGAGAAATAACCAAGAAAAATTGAATATTAAGATTTTATCCTCATTTTATTACAATTTTTAACTGTATAAATACCGTTTGTTGTTGTTATAATTGGAATTTTTATAAAACGTATTGTCTTCAGGATCGCAGTCGCGTCAACTACGTACATTATAGTTAAAATCTGAAAGTTCCAATATATACATGCTCCACTTCACCCTACATTTAAAATTGGCTAAATATATTCATAATACTGTTAATAATTAGTTGTTATTTATAGATAGCGTTTTTTTATACGGAATTTATTTTTCGTCGTTGTAGTTCACGGAACTTCTCGAGATCTTATAAACATCCGCCTTGGTAATTAACAAACAATGACAATTAACTTTTTTGTTCTATATTCTACGGCTATGGTAAACCATATAATTATAAGTAACTACAGTTGTGTGTGTGCAACTTCAGGTTGCACGTTACTGAGTGTTTTACACTTGTTGGGTCTTTGCTAGAAAATGCTTAACCAATAGCAACATTTAAGTAATTAACGTTCTTAATCCCCCTCTTAATTTTATAACCAATAGTTAATTAAATAAATATTGTTATAAAAAAATGTACAGTTTATTATTGATGGTGATTGTTACGAAGAATCCGGATATGTCTTCGAAGTAGTTCAATAGAGTATGGAAAGATAAAGTCTTAAATAATTTTCTGACAAACAGTGGAATATTCTGTTAAAGGTGTTAAGGAGCGGTAGCTTGGAGCAAAAAAAGTATAATGTAGTGTTTAACACTAACATACATGCATTTATAGAAAAAAAAATAACAATAGTCTAGTCATTTCTGGTATAAATAATTTACCGTAAACTTTGTAATTATTTATATTGTGTGCAATTCAATAAAAATCGTAAATTGTTAGTCAGCGATATTTTTACGCACTGCAAATTTGTGAAGTTTGGAGTATAATATTTTACAATAAAGCAATAACTTTAAAGGATACTTATTGTAAATTCAAAATAATCTACGGAAATGTACACAAGCTGGCAACGTAGCTCGACCGAGCTAAGTGATGGCCGGCCAGGCTAGAACGACGCGACCCTTAACGGAACGTTTCTAGAAAAGAGAAGACGCTAGCAGGTGATTCTCCGCTTTTCGAACGCCCGGTGAGCGGCGTTGCCACGGTTATACGTGAAACTTCTAGGAGACTGATTTACCATTATATAAGCTTTTAAGTGAGTTCCTCGTTTCTTGAATAAAATCGGAATGAGTTTTCAAACGTGTCAAAATAAAATGTAATTTAAATCAAAAGCATTGGGGAGTATTGATGCAAATCATCCCCAAAATAACTGTCTATCCTTTTTTAACCCCGTTAGACGATGAGTTTCAATAAAATACGAAGCACGTCTTCCATCAATTCTGTTAAAGAAAGTTTAATCAAAATTTGAAGTATATTAGTAAATAGGTAGCACCGATTCGGCCTATCGGTGGAGGTGAAAACATGGGAATCTCCATAAAAAAATCGCAAAAAAGCTAAGCTCAAAAATAGCAAAAATGGTTCCCTTCAAGGTCACGCGTTAGCTTTCATTCTAAGACGTTTTCTGAAGCGTTTTGAGGCATTCCGATACGTTTTCTGAAGCGTTTTGAGACACCCTTGTCACCTGTCACTTGCTACCTGTCTAACGGCAATTTCGGTTCACCTCCAAGACTCCCCAAATCTGGACCAAATTCCTCAAATTGACCCACGCGTGACGTCATCGACTTCTGAAGCGTTCTGAGAACTTTTCTGAAGCGTTTTGAAGTGTTTTGGGACGTTGTGAAGTGGAGTGACACATTTTGAGACGTTCTGAAGTATTCCTGCGTCTGCATCATAAACGAACATCTCACAATGCCCGAGAGCACTTCAGAACGTCTCAAAACGTGTCACTCTACTTCACAACGTCCCAAAACACTTCAAAACGTCTCAAAACACTTCAAAACGTCTCAAAACGCTTCAGAAAACGTCTCAGAACGCTTCAGAAATTGATGACGTCACGCGTAGGTCAATTTGAGGAATTTGGTCCAAATTTGGGGAGTCTTGGAGGTGAACCGAAATCGCCGTTAGACAAGTGACATTTGACAGGTGGCAAGTGACAGAAAACGTCTCAGAACGCTTCAGAAAACGTCTTAGAATTGTAGCTGACGCGTGACCTTGAAAGGAACCATTTTTGATATTTTTGAGCTTGGCTTTTTTGTGATTTTCTTATGGAGATTCCCATGTTAGCGCCTCCACCAATAGGCCGAATCGGTGATACCTATTTACTTATATTGGACCATATAAACTTTGTCCATGTTTTTCACCCCCTAGGGGTAGTATTCGAAATATCATTTTTTATCGGAAGCTTACGTCATACAAAGAGCACATCCGTCAAGTTTCAGGTCTCTACGATCAGCGTTTTAGCAAAGAATACACCACTTAACAAGAAGCGAAGCTTCCGATCATTTTTTGTGTGCGCATGTCTGAAAATCGCCATTTTTATAATAAGATACTTGTCATACTCCACTTTGTCGACCAATTATAACGCCGATATTTGAAAATCATTTTCTCAGTGTATTTACTGAGTTATCTGTCAACGACGGATTCTCAAGGTCATAATTTTGGTTACCAAAACATCACAAAGAAAATGCGTCGGGCTTCGCTTCTTGTTAGTTATATTATTTGGTTTTAGGCTGTGCGTTGATCCGTTTTTGTGGAGCAGTTTATCTATGTAAAGTTTCAATTACAGCTGTAGTGAAATGGATTATTTTACACCGTGACTGACTTCACGATGTTAACATAACCTCAATAATTATCATTTTTGCTTATTCTTTTTTATCTCCCGATCACAGAGATAAAACATTTATTATAACAAAGTTATACATTATATCGATTACATTTCTAATAATATTTTTTGACAGCGCGGACGTTCTAATACAGTGATCATCAGACAATTGGAATGGATTCTGTTGGTCACGCTGCATTCTCCTTTCTAGTCGCATTTTTTTTATGTATAAATACTAAAATATGTATTTTATCTACCAATACTTTAAGATATCTCATGAAATTATAATGGGACCATCTTGGAGCTATACTAGAGCGTCCCTGACGAATATCTTGCTTTGGAAATGTCATAAACCTAACAAAAAAAAGGAAGGAAGGATTATTTTTCTTTTTCCCCCCTCCTGGGAGGAGCAGGCCGCTATAGGCTTTCCGAAGCCTCTTCGGCCAACTTTGGAAGTAATAAGGATTGTTTGTTTCAGAGGATGGGAGTGGAGGGAACGGTGGTAAGTGGCTGACTCAGCATTCGCCTATTGCTACAAGAAAACCTCTGAAAAAACTCATATCAGGTGAGGAGGACCTGGGATTTGAACCACTCCACCAACTTGCTCGGTTCATAAACCTAACAGTACCTCAATCACTATAGATGTAAATAGAGCGTTTCCAAGTGACGTCATCCCGCGCCATGTTGTGTGCTGATCGCGGACAACTTTCAGAAAGATGGATGAAAATAGCATTGAGGTTATATTATAATTTAGTGTGAGGATGTCCGGTGACAGAATTTCGTCACGATGACGTACTTGGAAAAGGTCGATTGGAGGAAAATTTGTGTTGTCAAAATGACAGTTGAGAAATTTTGTTTTTAAAATTTTATAAATATTTATAATGAGAAATTTTGTGTAGATATTTATTTGAATGAATTAATAATTTAGTTCTCACATAACATAATATCTACGTCAATAAATCGATAAATAATTTAGAGGAATGTTGTAACTTTTTAAATAAATTTCACACATATATAAAACTGGTTTACTTTGAGTTGTTATAATGTAGAAATTCGCTACAGGATACCTAATTTGCATCAACACATTTCAGAGCCTTGTCATTTTATTCTACATTATATGATGTAAACAAACAATTTTTTATAAACAATTTATTTTTTATATAATTTCAAAAATTTTCACAGTTTGACTTGTTCGATACAGTTCCGGGAGATGGGACTTTTAATAGGAAATTTCCTGCTCTTTAAGGATCTTTTTTCAAATTTGAAATATCTCAAATATTTTTTGAGATATTTGCAAAAAACTTTTTTGAGATATTTGCAAAAAACTTTTTTTTTCCAGTTGGATATTATCGATGAATGTCTTTATTCTAGCTCGAATATTTTTCCATCATCAATCGCGTCCTTTGGTCTGTCGTATTTAAATATTGCTTCTTATGTATTTAGAGTAATAAAACTTGTTTACCTACGCTTATACTTGCGCCATTCCTAACTATAGTAGATTTATAATATAATAAAAAGTTAATGATGCGTTTACAATTAAAATACATTCGGATTCGTTAGTTAAAGAAAGAAAAAACAAACTACTTTAATGAATGTACTCATATTTACAACAACAAAATTATAATAATAAATCATGTGTATACAGTTAATGACTATACTATGTAACAACACACGTTGGACTACTTTCTTTTTTAAATAAAAATTTCTTTGGGAATTTTTCCCGTTCAGTCCAGACGATTTTCATTAAAAATTTGTATTAACATCATAAACTAATAATTTTAAGATTTCTCAAGGAATTGGCAAAAATGGTCAATAATTGTCAAAAACTGTCAAAAATAGTCAATAATTGTCAACAATGGTCAATAATTGTTAAAATTTTGAAAAATGGTCAATAATTGCCAAAAACTGTCAAAAATGGTCAATTATTGTTAAAATTTTGAAAAATGTTCAATAATTGTCTAAAATGGTCAAACATTATCAACATTTTGAAAAATGGTCGATAATTGTCAAAAATGGTCGATAATTTTGAAAAATGGTCAAAAATTTTGAAAAATTGTCAAAAATGGTCAACATTTTTGAAAAATGGTCAATAATTGTTAATAATTGTCAAAAACTGTCAGAAATGTTCAATAATTTTGAAAAATGGTCAACATTTTTGAAAAATTGTCAAAAATGGTCAATAATTGTCAAAAACAGTCAAAAATAGTCAATAATTGTCAAAAATGGCTCATGTTTATTAAAATTTTGAAAAATGGTCAATAATTGTCAACAATGGTCAATAATTCTCAAACATTGTCAAAATTTTGAAAAATGGTCAATAATTGTCTAAAATTGTTGATAATTGTCAAAAACTGTCAGAAATGGTCAATAATTTTGAAAAATGGTCAAAAATTTTGAAAAATTGTCAAAAATGGTCAAAAATTTTGAAAAATATTCAATAATTGTCTAAAATTGTTAATAATTGTTAAAAACTGTCAGAGATGGTCAATAATTTTGAAAAATGGTCAACATTTTTGAAAAACTTTCAAAAATGGTCAATAATTGTCAAAAACTGTCAAAAATAGTCAATAATTGTCAAAAATGGTCCATAATTATTAAAATTTTGAAAAATGGTTAATAATTGTCAAAAATGGTCAATAATTGTCAAAAACTGTCAAAAATGGTGAATATTTGTCAAACATTGTCAAAATTTTGAAAAATGGTCAAAAATTGTCAAAAGTGGTCACAAATGGTCAAACATTGTCAAACATTTTGAAATATGGTATAAAATTGTTAACAATTGTCAACAACGGTCAGAAATGGTCAATAATTTTGAAAAATGGTCAACATATTTGAAAAATTGTCAAAAATGGTCAATAATTGTCTAAAATTGTTAATAATTGTTAAAAACTGTCAGAAATGGTCAATAATTTTGAAAAATGGTCAAAAATTTTGAAAAATTGTCAAAAATGGTCAAAAATTGTCAAAAACTGTCAAACATTATCAAAAATTGTCAAAAATTTTGAAAAATGGTTAATAATTGTCTAAAACTGTTAATAATTGTTAAAAACTGTCAGAAATGGTCGATAATTTTGAAAAACGGTCAAAAATTTTGAAAAATTGTCAAAAATGGTAAAAAATTGTCAAAAACTGTCAAAAATTTTGAAAAATGGTCAATAATTGTCTAAAATTGTTAATAATTGTTAAAAACTGTCAGAAATGGTCAATAATTTTGAAAATTGGTCAAAATTTTTGAAAAATTTTCAAAAATGGTCAATAATTGTCAAAACTGTCAAAAATAGTCAATAATTGTCAAAAATGGTCCATAATTATTAAAATTTTGAAAAATGGTCAAAAATTGTCAAAAACAGTCAAAAATTGTCAAAAATTTTGAAAAATGGTCAATAATTGTTAAAAACTGTCAGAAATGGTCAATAATTTTGAAAAATGGTCAAAATTTTTGAAAAATTGTCAAAAATGGTCAATAATCGTCAAAAACTGTCAAAAATAGTCAATAATTGTCAAAAATGGTCCATAATTATTAAAATTTTGAAAAATGGTTTATAATTGTCAAAAATGGTGAATAATTTTCAAAAATGGTCAATAATTGTCAAAATTTTGAAAAATGGTCAATAATTGTCAAAAATGGTCGATAATTTTGAAAAACGGTCGAAAATTTTGAAAAATTGTCAAAAATGGTGAAAAATTGTCAAAAATGGTGAAAAATTGTCAAAAATTTTGAAAAATGGTCAATAATTGTCTAAAATTGTTAATGATTGTTAAAAACTGTCAGAAATGGTCAATAATTTTGAAAAATGGTCAAAAATTTTGAAAAATGGTCAATAATTGTCAAAAATGGTCGATAATTTTGAAAAACGGTCAAAAATTTTGAAAAATTGTCAAAAATGGTGAAAAATTGTCAAAAATGGTGAAAAATTGTCAATAATTGTCTAAAATTGTTAATGATTGTTAAAAACTGTCAGAAATGGTCAATAATTTTGAAAAATGGTCAAAAATTTTGAAAAATTGTCAAAAATGGTCAAAAATTGTCAAAAACTGTCAAAAATTGTCAAAAACTGGCAAAAATTGTCAAAAATTTTGAAAAATGGTCAATAATTGTCTAAAATTGTTAAAAACTGTCAGAAATGGTCGATAATTTTGAAAAACAGTCAAAAATTTTGAAAAATGGTAAAAAATTTTGAAAAATGGTCAATAATTGTCTAAAATTGTTAAAAACTGTCAGAAATGGTCGATAATTTTGAAAAACAGTCAAAAATTTTGAAAAATGGTAAAAAATTTTGAAAAATGGTCAATAATTGTTTAAAATTGTTAATAATTGTTAAAAACTGTCAGAAATGGTCAATAATTTTGAAAAATTGTCAAAATTTTTGAAAAATTGTCAAAAACTGTCAAAAATAGTCAATAATTGTCAAAAATGGTCCATAATTATTGAAATTTTAAAAAATGGTTAATAATTGTCAAAAATGGTCAATAATTGTCAAAAATGGCCACAAATGGTCAAACATTGTCAAAATTTTGAAAAATGGTCAATAATTGTCAAAAACTGTCTAAAATTGTTAATAATTGTCAAAAACTGTCAGAAATGGTCAATAAGTTTGAAAAATTGTCAAAAATGGTGAATATTTGTCAAACATTGTCAAAATTTTGAAAAATGGTCAAATATTGTCAAAAATTTTGAAAAATGGTATAAAATTGTTAACAACTGTCAAAAACGGTCAGAAATGGTCAATAATTTTGAAAAATGGTCAAAATTTTCGAAAAATTGTCAATAATTGTCAAAAACTGTCAAAAGTAGTCAATAATTGTAATAAATGGTCCATAATTGTTAAAATTTTGAAAATAGTCAATAATTGCTCTTTTACCAACCCTCCCGACCGACCAACCCTCGGGATAAGCAATAAATAAGTATCCGGTATGGGAACCCGAATAATTGCTAGCGGAATCTCAAGGAATAGGGAGGTGGTTATAGTGGGAAAGAAGGGGGTTGAGGTGAGGGGAATTCTGGGGGAGGTGGAAAGGGTGACAGGAGCTAGGGTGATGGTAGCGGGGAGGGGAACAAAAACCATAAAAATGGTAGGGATAGAACCGTGGATGGAAGATGAAAAGGTGAGGGGGAAAATAGAGAATTTGATTGGGAAAGGGACATCTAGTATCTGCAGTTTGCGTTTGCTAGGAGAGTTTCTGGACGCCCTGTATAATTGGTAAGTGAGTAATTAGCCTATTATTCTTTTGTTAACCGTTATTAGCAAAATAATCGGCCGTCATGTTGAAGGAAAAAAAGAAAGTTTTGCATTTTTTTGGTTCAAAGATTAAGAAGTATTTTGTGATAATATTTATATGGTGAAAGTTCCATTGTGTATTGAAACTAGAGTTAAATATACGAAAAAAAAAACGTAATTGATTTCATATTTGATATAAATTACAAAGAAAAAAAATCGAATATAGGTGTACCGATTTATTCAGTACATTAGATCGGTTCTTTAATAAAATTAATTTATAATTGGCGGCATTAGCCCGAGGAGAGTAAAATTATTATGAATCCGCTGGATCGTTAACTGAATTTTTAAAAATCCAGTATATAAAAACCTGAAAAAAAAATTAATTCAACATCGTCACGTTTCTCAATTATCGACTTTAAATTGCTTTTATCAGCCGCTAACTAGAACTAATTTAACCAAAGAGAAAATGCAACTTGGAAGAACACAAAACAAAAACCCAGATTTATTTGCACGGAAATACAAAAATACTGTAAAAGTGAAATTTTTATGTTTTTGAACTCCTATATATGTCTCAATTAATATCAAAAAGAGTTAAGCAGTAGAAACTGTAGAAGATTTAAAATGAGAAAAAATCAACAGAATATATTAGAAAATACAAAAATTGATATGAGCCCATGAGCTTTGAATAATAAATTAAAAAAGAACAAATAGAAACCCCACAGAGGGGTTCACGGCTGTGAAATACACAAGTAAGGGCGGGGTTTCTCCAAACTAGGCTGGGCAAGCGACACAAGCGGCCTTGCCACCGGCATAAATTCGGCTACACCAAAACTGGCTAGTTCAAGTTGTTGTTAATTATCATAAAATGCATAAAAAATGCAGGTCTAGTTTCAATAGAAAAATTTACATTGAAAGTAAACTTTTACATGAATTCAAAAGGGAATATTATAGGCTTAGACCAGGGTCGATAATTTTTGAAACTAAAAAAAATATACTAAGATGAAACCTATGGGAAAAGGAAGAGGATACAACGAAAATGAAAGGAAAAATAATTTTTCTACAGTCGCGCGTAAAATAACTATCTACTATAATCAAATGAAATCGTAAAGTCGACAAATGCCGAGGATTGTTACTTTACGCTCTAGAGCGAAAAAAGGAATCTTTTTCGCTCGCTTATTCAATCAAACCGGCCATCCGAATTAACTTAACTTAACTCGGGGCTAGATCTGTGGTTTATATCATTGACATTTGACAGATTCTTTTATTTTGTGACAGATATATTCTATATTCTTCTTTATGCTATATTCTAGATGCCTTGTTAAATGAGTTGAGACAAATCTGTAAGAATAATTCCGGCTCGATTAATCTTCTACAGCTGCAACATGAAGGTAGAAATTGAAGCTATGAAAACTTTCTTAATTCTTTTCCCCTCCTCGAAGTTTTTCTTGGGACATTCTATACTATCAAATTCATTACAATAACAAAAAAAAACAACTTGACTACATACACCAGTTATTTTACACTGCTATTAAGCACAGAAACTTAACTAGGGGCTAGATCTGTGGTTTCTATCATTGACATTTGACAGATTCTTTTATTCTGTGATAGATACATTATATACTCTTCTCTATGCCATATTCTAGATGCCTTGTTAAATGAGTTGAGACAAATCTGTAAGAATAATCCCGGCTCGATTCATCTTCTACAGCTGCAACATGAAGGTAGAAATTAAAGCTATGAAAACTTTCTTAATTCTTTTCCCCTCCTCGAAGTTTTTCTTGGGACATTCTATACTATCAAATTCATTACAATAACAAAAAAAACAACTTGACTACATACACCAGTTATTTTACACTGCTATTAAGCACAGCAACTTAACTCGGGGCTAGATCTGTGGTTTCTATCATTGACATTTGACAGATTCTTTTATTCTGTGACAGATATATTCTATATTCTTCTTTATGCTATATTCTAGATGCCTTGTTAAATGAGTTGAGACAAATCTGTAAGAATAATTCCGGCTCGATTAATCTTCTACAGCTGCAACATGAAGGTAGAAATTGAAGCTATGAAAACTTTCTTAATTCTTTTCCCCTCCCCGAAGTTTTTCTTGGGACATTCTATACTATCAAATTCATTAGAATAACAAAAAAAACAACTTGACTACATACACCAGTTATTTTACACTGCTATTAAGCACAGCAACTTAACTCGGGGCTAGATCTGTGGTTTATATCATTGACATTTGACAGTCTGTCCGCATGACGAATGCGCATCGTGGGCTTGAACGTTTTCAAACTTCCAGGTGTTTGTGACCTACTGTAGCACTTACGAACAACAAGCACCTACTTGATATAGTTTTTGCCACCTACACGATGTAGGGTACTTCAATTGAACTAAAATAACAACTTCTTCTACGGTTAATTTATGTAGAAAATAAATATTTATTTAAGAAAAATATACATCCTTAATTTACAAAAGAAAACTCATTAGAGTCGAGCGCTACTTTTTTTTATATGTAAGAATATGCCATTCAACCAAGAATGTAGTTCACTGCTATTTTAATGCTTCTGGCTATTTTTTTTGTGGTTCTTTCGTTTGTTATCGATCACAGAACCGTCCGAGAAAGGATTCAACCGAAATTGAGGCCTTTAGTAATTCTTAAGTGATTTGTTTATACAGTTTGTCCTTTTATTGAAGTGAGTGAATAAGAAAAGTAGGCAAAGTTTACAAAAATCCTGCTGGTACATGAATTTTCCGTGAAGGGGAGGGTTTGACTAGTAATTGAATATCCAGAAATTTCATACACCTCATCGCCCTTTTGCGGGAGTATTCCCGGCCCCAAATTTCCAAAAATAGGTTTTCCGCCAATATCTCCTAAAATATGGCATTTAGAGAATTTTTAGATAGGGGGAAAATGAAGATCAGGTCATTATCTACACAAATGGTCCTCATGATTTTTTTCGCAACATTAATATTTTTCGGAAAAACCGATGTTGAAAAATCCATTTTGAGGTTCAGAAAAAATGGCTGTTTCTTGCACAATCAAAAAGGAGAAATTCCCAGCTTTAAAATGACGTATCTCGGAAAACAATCCGATAATGTACAAACTTTTAGACCCTTTATTTACTGAACTATTACCCAAATTTTGCAACAAAAAGTAGAATTATTGTCCACTGCATCTTAATACCCCCCTGTATAATGAAGTTATGCGCCCGATGAGTTAATGAAATCTAA
Organism: Lochmaea crataegi; assembly: GCA_947563755.1. Lineage (NCBI taxonomy): Eukaryota > Metazoa > Arthropoda > Insecta > Coleoptera > Chrysomelidae > Lochmaea > Lochmaea crataegi. Next base: position 21,640,348 of record OX387436.1, on the reverse strand, counting down.
TTTCAAACTTAATTAACGTCAAAAGCTGAATATTTTAATTTAATTTAAATCAACGCCGTATTTGGATGTACATAATTCCGTTATGATTATTTTTCATAATTTTATAGTTTGACATATAAAAAGCTAATATTCTTTTGTAGAAATTTTCTCTTTACAAAGCACGACTCGCAGAAGTAAGTAAGAATTAAAAAACGCGTCACGAAACAATGAGAAATACTCGAACCACACGTATCTTGATATCAATAATCATGGAGTTTGTACAAATCACTTTGGAGATATGAAAAGATAAGTTTTTGTCGCTTAAGACAAGATAATATACAATTTATAGTTTAAATATTTAATTAATATTGATAGAGAAGACCAACTTTAACTGGGCTATAAAAAAATGTAGCCGAATTTTACCGGATCAATAAAAGAAGATCATTATCAATTACGTTTTTCGATCGACCTACCAAAATTTCCATGACGAATCGAAATAGATTAAAGAATTTTTTTTTATATAAAGAGAACGGTTTTATTAGAAGATTCTTAGATAAATTGCATCGAAAAATTCTTCAACAGAAAATTTACATAACGCAAGAAACAAAACGTTCCTTAAGTTCAATAAGATTTCAGGATCTACAGGTTTAAATATAAGCTATGTTCGCGGGTTACATTCCAAATCGATTCCGAACCAGTTCGGAATTAACTTTAAATTGTCTAGAGCGCATGCCTAGTTACGAACCATCAGAACGACAGAACGAACAGAACGACAGAACGACAGAACGACAGAACGAAAACAAAACAAGTGTATTTGCTTACAATGCTACCATAGAACAAACGAAAAAAGTAACAACCATAAACAACTGACATTTCGATCATTTGCGCATGAGTAAAATGGAACAGAACTTTCAGTCCTTCCCACAATCATAGAACCGCTAAGACTGATTCCGAATCGAAAACAGTTCAAAAACTAAAAACACACTTTCATAAACTATTTACACTTTCCATAAAACGCAAATTTGACAGTTTAAAACAAAAATGTTACCATTGCGCATGTTTCCTAATCTCGCCACTTTTTAGAATGCGCATGCGAATAGTCCTTGAACTGGTTCGGAATTGCACCCGCGGAAATATATCTTTTCCGATACGAATCATAAGGTATATCTACATTATATTTATTAGCCGACATCTAAAAAAGAAGGTTTTATGAGTCTTGGACCTTGGACTTCCAAAATACACTAAGAAAACAATTGTAATGTGGTTTCAGCGATGTCTCCAGTCCAGGATTGTGCTCTCAAGGCTTCTGGACGGATGACATCTACCTTGTACTGATGAAGCGCAAATACGCCGAAACCGGTCAACAAGTGATGTTGTCCCTTCTAATTACAAACTAGAATGGTTGGTTATATATTGCAGATATACCAACCCCGTTTGAACTTAGGAGTGTAATTCAATGTCTGCCGGGGCATATAGCCCGAGAAGTAGTTGTTTCTTCTTAGTGAACGGTCTCTGTATTTTTCAAAAACGTTGTAAGGCGTTCTAATAGTATTAAACTATTAACTTTAATACGCTTTACTAAACTATGACAATTTTAGAGGAAACTGTAATTTATTCACGATTTCCAATTTAAAAAGCTTCCGGCTGTTTTTAAGAGTATTCGTAATCGTCCAATTTCCATAAAAGCTGCCAATTAGTTATATTTTAATTATTTTCGACATAAATATTGTGAATACGACATATTTATTTAAATTTGATAGTCTGTAAGCAAATTGTAAAAAAGTTTTCTTACTCGAAGGTCGAATAGTAGGTAAATGTCAAGATTATTCACCGATAACGTTATGAATAAAAAAACTCCAGTCGGTACTTACAAGACAAGACGAAGATTGTGTGAAAACATTAAATGACCTTGATGATAATTTTGTTACGCTTTTTAGCAGTTATTATTATTATTTTAAAATTGTCGAATTAATCGATAAATAATGGAGTAGAAGATGGGACAAAGTATTTTAAAGATTATTAACTGAAACAGTAGTTAAAAGTCAGTCGCGGCTCGTGGTTAATTTGATAGGTGATATGACCAAAATCTTAAATTACGGAACGCCACTGACCAGTCCTCTGGAAATTTTTCGAAAAACCACTCCCAATTTCTGCCCAGAAGTCGTTAAAATCGTTAAAAAAGCTAGTGAAGCCTTCGATCTTTTGTATTTGCAACAACTTATTACGTCAAAACACAGCTCATTATTCTCATTATTTCGCTTCAAATGCTCTCCTTTAAATCAAAATATAGCGCGGCCTGCCAACCCCTCTACTCATCTCTATTCTAAACGTGTAATAATCAGCCGACGTAAGTCGATTCATCGTCGATATTAAACCGGGCTTTTGACCCATCACATGTAAACTTCGGGCGTGTTACTCTCACGGCGCGAAGATCGTCAGCGCTCGGCAAATTCCGTTCTCATATAACACCTTGAGGTCAACGGTGGACTCCAGCCTGCTTTCCAATTTTGGTTTTCGCCGAGTACTTGATGCTTGATGCGGAGTAACGTTTACACGGGGGTCTTGAAACGTTTTAGAAGATGAGACAAAGTATTTTAATGATTATTGACTGAAACAGTAGTTAAAAGTTGTAAGCAAGTTAAGATGAAAAAAAGGCATTTAGTTTTTTGTGAATAACTCAAAAACTATAAGAGATAATTGGAATCTGAAAAAAGATTCTTGAAGAGGAGGAAATTTCCCATTAAAAAGTCCCGGCATATGTACGGCATTAAGGGAGGAAACGATGACAGTTTAAAATAGCGAAATTTTTCCTTTGTTCAAAATTTCCAATCGAATGAAATTTTTTGGGCTTGAAACGTTGAAAATTTGTGAATCGGGTTTTTTTTGGAAAGAGAAAACAACTGGTCGAGTTAGTTTTTTGATAAAGGCACTTTTTCACCAAAAAAATCAACAGACGTTCAAAGAAACAACACTCCCAAATTTTGATCGCCACGCCCCTGAAAGAACAGCTAGAAGATGAGGTGAGAAAGAAGAGATCTAAACAAGAAGAAAAAAAGGTAAAGGAAAACATGTAAAAGGAAGGAAGGGGTTCTTAAGGGGACAAATAAAACTATCGCGACATGTAGATATATGATTATTGAATACTATTGATAGACCTAACAAGTGGTAGGCAATACAGATTACAAGTATGCATATGCAGGTAATCACAAAAAGGGGCTTTTATAATAATACGAAATGAAGCTAGGGAACACGTGGTTTATCTATGGTGAGAACCACCGATATAATTAAACTTCAAATATCAAATTTGGCGTTTAAATGAATATAATTATAATATATATGAATTTATTGAAAATCACCCAAAGTATGCATACCTAGGACTCACAATATTTATGATTTACTTAGAATTAATATATCGTATATACAAAGATTACTGAAGGTAAATATTTAAAAAGGTATGAATGAACGTATTGAGTAAGTGTTTGCATGTGACTTTTGACCTTTAACAACCTGTAATAATAAAAACCTAGCTTGAGTTAATCTGATCCGTACTAATAGAAAATTATAGCTAAATTATCTTAAGGGCGCGGTATTATTATTATCCAACCCTCCCCATACCACAAAACTGTGAATATTTAATTGATATTTTAGGGGTGCACTCTCAAAAGATCAATTAATTTGGAAAAAAATTAACAAAATTATAACTTAAAGGGTTTCCTCTTTATAAAACGTCAAAAGAAAAATATTGGAAACTCATTTTCTGGAATTAAAAACAAGGAGTAACTCCTACAATTCAAGAGTTAGATCGTTCTAGTCTTCACCGACTAAAATTTTACATATACAAGTGAATTTTGAGTCGATATTTCCAAGCATTAAGGGAAGAAACGATGACAGTTCAAAACTAAAAAAGTGACATTTTTCCATACCTATCCTAGAGTAGGTCGTAAAATGTCCGCTAGATGGTACTATTTCAACAGTCGCTGCAAAATGATTCAATTCCAATCAATTTTATTGTATTTAAATTCCTCTTTCTATCGTTGATGTTCATAAAACGCAAGTCACAATGATATCTTTCATTAGTTTATACTAAAAGTACACTTTTTAATAATGAGCAGGACAACTCCATAATCAATCAAACTATTATAATTCACCATCATTAACCGATTACAACATTCATTCTCAACAACTTGATAGATATAAATGTTTTTTTTTCTATATATATATATATATATATATATATTAAAGTATTATTCCTGTTTTAATTAACGGCCGCATATTTTAAGAATGACCTTTATAACCGATGCAATGTAAATACAAATTTCGCCGAGTTCGATGGGTTCGGCCGAGAGTGCCTTAGATAGAGATGTTGCAATTAGAATACAGGGTGTGAACTAAGAAAAGTGATGAAATTTCAATTTTTTAATAGATAGATCCCATCCAGTAACAATTATTCTTGTAAAAGTTTTCTCGATAAAAATAAGAAATTTAGATTTTATTTCGACATCGATTTTTATAGGTACCTACAAAAAATACTCATAACTCGACAAATAGGAAAGATAGAACGTTCTAGTCTTCACCAATCGATAGAGGGGACAATTTTACATATTTTAGTGAATTTTGAGTCTATATTTCCAAGGATTATGGGAGTTAGAAAAAATCAATTTGTATCGCAAAATATTTCCATAGCTACCCCCTTTGTTCTAAATTTTCGACAAAAAAATTATAAAAAATGCTAAAAATTCGTAGAGAGGGGTTTTTTTGGCCAAAAAATCGACTGGCACAATCAGTTTTGTGATAAAATCATTATTTCGCCTTCAAATAGAGTCATGAAATTTTCGAAAATCCACTTTTCAAAACAAAAAAGACTCATAACTCGACAAATAGGAAAGATAGAACGTTCTAGTCTTCACCAATCGATAGAGGGGACAATTTTACAAATTTGCGTAAATTTTGAGTCCATATTTCCAAGGATTATGGGAGTTAGAAGAAATCAATTTGTATCGCAAAATATTTCCATAGCTACCCCCTTTGTTCTAAATTTTCGACAAAAAAATTATAAAAAATGCTAAAAATTCGTAAAGAGGGGTTTTTTGGCCAAAAAATCGACTGGCACAATCAGTTTTGTGATAACATCATTATTTCGCCTTCAAATAGAGTCATGAAATTTTCGAAAATCCACTTTTCAAAACAAAAAATACTCATAACTCGACAAATAGGAAAGATAGAACGTTCTAGTCTTCACCAATCGATAGAGGGGACAATTTTATATATTTTAGTGAATTTTGAGTCTATATTTCCAAGGATTAAGGGAGTTGGAAAAAATCAATTTGTATCGCAAAATATTTCCATAGCTACCCCCTTTGTTCTAAATTTTCGACAAAAAAATCATAAAAAATGCTAAAAATTCGTAAAGAGGGGTTTTTTGGCCAAAAAATCGACTGGCACAATCAGTTTTGTGATAACATCATTATTTCGCCTTCAAATAGAGTCATGAAATTTTCCAAAATCCACTTTTCAAAACAAAAAATACTCATAACTCGACAAATAGGAAAGATAGAACGTTCTAGTCTTCACCAATCGATAGAGGGGACAATTTTACATATTAAAGTGAATTTTGAGTCCATATTTCCAAGGATTATGGGAGTTGGAAAAAATCAATTTGTATCGCAAAATATTTCCATAGCTACCCCCTTTGTTCTAAATTTTCGACAAAAAAATTATAAAAAATGCTAAAAATTCGTAAAGAGGGGTTTTTTGGCCAAAAAATCGACTGGCACAATCAGTTTTGTGATAAAATCATTATTTCGCCTTCAAATAGAGTCATGAAATTTTCGAAAATCCACTTTTCAAAACAAAAAATACTCATAACTCGACAAATAGGAAAGATAGAACGTTCTAGTCTTCACCAATCGATAGAGGGGACAATTTTACATATTTTAGTGAATTTTGAGTCTATATTTCCAAGGATTAAGGGAGTTAGAAAAAAGCAATTTGATTCGCAAAATATTTCCATACCTACCCCTTTGTTCTAAATTTTCGACAAAAAAATTATAAAAAATGCTAAAAATTCGTAAAGAGGGGTTTTTTGGCCAAAAAATCGACTGGCACAATCAGTTTTGTGATAAAATCATTATTTCGCCTTCAAATAGAGTCATGAAATTTTCGAAAATCCACTTTTCAAAACAAAAAATACTCATAACTCGACAAATAGGAAAGATAGAACGTTCTAGTCTTCACCAATCGATAGAGGGGACAATTTTACATATTTTAGTGAATTTTGAGTCTATATTTCCAAGGATTATGGGAGTTAGAAGAAATCAATTTGTATCGCAAAATATTTCCATAGCTACCCCCTTTGTTCTAAATTTTCGACAAAAAAATTATAAAAAATGCTAAAAATTCGTAAAGAGGGGTTTTTTGGCCAAAAAATCGACTGGCACAATCAGTTTTGTGATAACATCATTATTTCGCCTTCAAATAGAGTCATGAAATTTTCGAAAATCCACTTTTCAAAACAAAAAATACTCATAACTCGACAAATAGGAAAGATAGAACGTTCTAGTCTTCACCAATCGATAGAGGGGACAATTTTATATATTTTAGTGAATTTTGAGTCTATATTTCCAAGGATTAAGGGAGTTGGAAAAAATCAATTTGTATCGCAAAATATTTCCATAGCTACCCCCTTTGTTCTAAATTTTCGACAAAAAAATCATAAAAAATGCTAAAAATTCGTAAAGAGGGGTTTTTTGGCCAAAAAATCGACTGGCACAATCAGTTTTGTGATAACATCATTATTTCGCCTTCAAATAGAGTCATGAAATTTTCCAAAATCCACTTTTCAAAACAAAAAATACTCATAACTCGACAAATAGGAAAGATAGAACGTTCTAGTCTTCACCAATCGATAGAGGGGACAATTTTACATATTTTAGTGAATTTTGAGTCTATATTTCCAAGGATTATGGGAGTTAGAAGAAATCAATTTGTATCGCAAAATATTTCCATAGCTACCCCCTTTGTTCTAAATTTTCGACAAAAAAATTATAAAAAATGCTAAAAATTCGTAAAGAGGGGTTTTTTGGCCAAAAAATCGACTGGCACAATCAGTTTTGTGATAACATCATTATTTCGCCTTCAAATAGAGTCATGAAATTTTCCAAAATCCACTTTTCAAAACAAAAAATACTCATAACTCGACAAATAGGAAAGATAGAACGTTCTAGTCTTCACCAATCGATAGAGGGGACAATTTTATATATTTTAGTGAATTTTGAGTCTATATTTCCAAGGATTAAGGGAGTTGGAAAAAATCAATTTGTATCGCAAAATATTTCCATAGCTACCCCCTTTGTTCTAAATTTTCGACAAAAAAATTATAAAAAATGCTAAAAATTCGTAAAGAGGGGGTTTTTTGGCCAAAAAATCGACTGGCACAATCAGTTTTGTGATAAAATCATTATTTCGCCTTCAAATAGAGTCATGAAATTTTCGAAAATCCACTTTTCAAAACAAAAAATATGCCGAGTTCGATGGGTTCGGCCGAGAGTGCCTTAGATAGAGATGTTGCAATTAGAATACAGGGTGTGAACTAAAAAAAGTGATGAAATTTCAATTTTTAAATAGATTGATCCAATCCAGTAACAATTATTCTTGTAAAAGTTTTCTCGATAAAAATAAGAAATTTAGATTTTATTTCGACATCGATTTTTATAGGTACCTACCATATATATATAATTCCCACCAACGTATTGCGTTCAGCATTTTAACTTTTGAATTATTCCTCTGTACAATAAATTATTTATACAGTGTACCATCGAATAACGCTAGGAATACTAATCGCCATTCATAAAGTCTCTTTCTTTTAAATATGTCAGTTGTAAAGCCGCGTTTCCACCGATATCGGTATAGCCGATCGGTGCGGATGGCTAAAGCTGATCTCGGCGACGCGACGCCATTCTTGCCTCTACTACCTCCAACGGGGCGTGTGATAGTAGACTCTAGAGGGAGGAGGTATGAGACGGAGGCTGGAGTGCCCCAGGGCTCGGTTCTTGGACCGACGCTCTGGAAGTGTGTGTTCGATGCTGGAAGAACGAGGAAGTGCCGAAGAAGTTGGGGAGGAAACTAGTGGAGGCGGGGTATTAGGAGAACATGGTGAGTTAATGTTGACTGGGGAAGAGGAATGGTTGGAGGTGAGTGGCGTAGTGGAGAACATGATTAGGGGGAGAAAAGGACTCGTTATGGCATGATAGTTAGGTTGAAAACGACGGTGTGAGCGGAGAGTGAGCGAGGGACTGCTGCCCGTCTCCAAGTATGCTAGGGTAGTGATTTCTTGGGTCCTGGACCCATTCAAACATGAGTCTCCCATCTCGGCCCAAAAAAAAGGACTTGACACTAGACGATACGGATGTATTAAATTTAGAATACAGAAGTAACGGTGGTTTCAAAATGTCTAGCAGTGCCTCCCAACACCTACTGGCAATGATAGGACCTAAGATTAGTAAACAGGACACACGTTATCGAAATTCCATCTCTGCCCAAGATTCCTGGGCTTGTTTTTGTCTGATATTAACATCATGGATTCACTTGTATAAACATTCCACCACTTCGATTCGTCTCGGCTTCCTTTGATCCGGAATGACTTTTGGTGGTTCTTCGTTCGGCAAACCGATCGCCTTTTTATGACGATCGTCAATGCTAATTGACTCGTTTCCACAGATTCTGCTTTGCGGATCGACTCTGCCAATCGGCTATGCCGACCTCGGTGGAAACGCGGCTTAAGATTTGAAACAAACTCGTAAATTGCAATTACCAACACTTGGCTGGTTAATTTAACGTGACGAAGTTTTAATACATATCAGACAATATCTTTGTTAATATTAGAATAGAACTGTACAGTGTCTATTACAATATGTAGGTTATCTATGGTAAATACCATAAAGCTGTGAATATTGAACTAAAATTTTTGGAGAGCACTCTCAAAATACCAATTAACTCTGAAAAAATTTTACTATACTATAAATTGAAGGGTTTTAAACTTTTACTAGACTAAATGTCAAAATAAAAAAATGTCACAAAATAATAACAATTATTTCTATAAGATCACAATGTATCTAACTAACCTTTATGTTTATTGCGCACTACAAAGTATCGATGTTTTGGATTTTCTATTTCCAAAATATTCCAGATCTTGGTACTGCTTCTCTGGATGCATTTCTACCAATATTATATCGAATTCCAGGCGAAAACTGGGGGATGATAAAATGGGTTATAACAAGTATAAAAACGATAATTAATATTCCCAGTAATAAGTGACTCCAGAACATTTTATCCTTATTAATAGTGATATAATAAGTGCATAGACGATGCTGAAATTTATAAATATATGAAGGTTTGTTGCCATAGAAACAGCTGTTATGTTGAAAAAAATTAGTTTTTATAATTTTTTTAATGTTTAGAAAAGAAGCAGCATTTATCATTCCTTATAGTTGCAGCTGGAAGATTTAACACAATACTGTTCAATTGCAAATATTGTACAATATTACGCGTATCTTTAAAGTTAGAAATCAAAAAAACCGCCATAAATTAGTTCTGAACCCATCCGCTGCGATCGCTGAAATTCTTCTTTTATACCTTGACACAGGACTTTCACTTCTATAGGTAAGTTTTGTGGTTCTTTATTTCGAGTTCAAAAATTACCAACCATTACTTACCTACTATTACACTCTGTATAAATGTTTAGTAATCCTGTTTTAATAGTAACAGTTTTTATTAGAAACCGTGCACTGGCAACATTAGACACGACTTTAGATCTTAGTTCTATTTAGTTTAATTTTCAAACAACTCAGGAAGTGTTCTAAACGGTTGCAGAAAAAAATGACGCGCCTCGAGACCACAATGGTTGAACACAAGGTTGTCCGTTTGAAAAACAATAAAATATCTCTTTATTTATCGATAGATAAAACAGCTAGAGCAGCTTTACTTGTCAACGTATTTTATTACTTATGTAAAAGATAATTTTGCATAACCGGAACTCTTACACTACAACTAGATGAATAAAAATCCTTTTTTTACCCTTCTTTTGCACAATAGGGAATTACTACAAGGTTCATTCGGTAATTTTTTATGTATCTAATTTTCAGTGCTTCTTCTTTTTTAAAACTGCTGTTAATCAAGTCACAGAGAACTCTACTAAAGCACCTCGAAATTTGTTAACAGATTTCTCGAAAACCTCTGTTCTGACAACTTAGGCAATAAGAAGTTTTTTATGTAAAATTTTATAAGGAACATTTTTTTTCATTATATATTTTTTGTAGGATCAAGAGTTTTCAAGAAAAACGCGAAAAATTACGGAATTGCATGGTAGGAGTGGATTAAGGGATTGATTGTTTTCTTAGTGTATCTTCGAATTACAATATCCAATACCCAAGAAATTAGAATGGGATCACTTTGGAGCTAGAGTAGTACGTCCTGGATCACAGCTAGATACTAATTTTGTTTTGGAATTGTCATAAACCTAACAATACATTTTTCATTTGATTTGGATTGTTTTCTTGGTGTATCTTCGAAGTGCAAGAACAAATACCCATGAAATTCAAATGAGACTTCATTAGAGCTTTACTGGATCTGATGCAAAAATAATCATTAGAATCGGTTCATAAATAAAGAAGTTATGCCCAAACATAAAAAATTGAGAACCATCATTTTCAGAAGACATTTTGAAATACAAAAAAAAATTCAAAGGACTGCTGGTAGGTGCTAAACCGTTATCAATCATATTATTTATAATTGAACAGCTTTAACCTTCAGTTTTTACAATAATTATGTGTTTAATCGTAACCAGTTTATTTAAAATCAAAAACTGAAATATGTAGTTCTATGATCTACCTGTTATTGATATTAAATAATGATAATTTAGAAGATTTTATTGATGAAAACATGTTTACAAGTTTTTTTTAAAGATGCTGATAATGTATGTAATTTATAATGGATTAAACAAAAATAATAAAAAGCCAAGGTATTATAAGGAAGCATATTTGATTAATCGCTTTTTAATTTGAAGCACCCATTTTAAATGTCGGTAAAACAATTCTCTAGAAACTTAAACCTAAACTACAATTACAGTTTGCTGTAAAACTGAAATCTACACTACAACTACCGAAATATTTAAAATTGATTTGATATCTTAACCTTCAGTATATTATTTGTAATACAAATACCCGTGTTCTAATTATAAAATATTTCTTTTAATCTCATTCACATTGTCAATCTTAATTAATAATAATCACACTATTCAGTTTTCAAATGTCAAATATTTCCTTACGCCGACCCTGGATTCCCAAAGTATCAGATTCTTAGAACAATAAAAAACTTAGAGCAAAGAATTCACCACTTAGCTGGTGTATTCTGTGCTTAGTTAGAGCAAAGAATACACCACTTAACAAGAAGCGAACTTTCCGATCATTGTTTGTATGCGCATGTCTGAAAATCGAATTTTTGTAATAAGATACTTGTCATATTTCACTTTGTCGACCAATTATATCGCCGATATTTAAAAATGTGATCATTTTCTCAGTGTATTTACTAAGTTATCTGTCAACGTCGGTCTCTCAAGGTCATAAATTTTGGTTACCAAAACATCAAAGAAAATGCGTCGAACTTCGCTTCTTGTTAGTTAGTGTATTCTGTGATCTTAACCTTCAGTATAGTATTTCTAATACAAATACCCGTGCTCTAATTATAAAATATTTCTTTTAATCTTAATCACATTGTCAATCTTAATTAATAATAATCGCACTATTCAGTTTTCAAATATCAAATCTTTCCTTACGCCGACCCTGGATTCCCAAAGTATCAGATTCTTAGAACAATAAAATCTTAGAACAATAAAAAAAGCATAGAGCAAATAATTCACCACTTAGCTGGTGTATTCTGTGCTTAGTTAGATCAAAGAATACACCTCTTAACAAGAAGCGAACCTTCCGATCATTGTTTGTATGCGCATGTCTGAAAATCGCCATTTTTACAATAAGATACTTGTCATACTTCACTTTGTCGACCAATTATATCGCCGATATTTAAAAATGTGATCATTTTCTCAGTGTATTTACTAAGTTATCTGTCAACGTCGGTCTCTCAAGGTCATAAATTTTGGTTACCAAAACATCAAAGAAAATGCGTCGAACTTCGCTTCTTGTTAGTTAGTGTATTCTGTGATCTTAACCTTCAGTATAGTATTTCTAATACAAATACCCGTGCTCTAATTATAAAATATTTCTTTTAATCTTAATCACATTGTCAATCTTAATTAATAATAATCGCACTATTCAGTTTTCAAATATCAAATGTTTCCTTACGCCGACCCTGGATTCCCAAAGTATCAGATTCTTAGAACAATAAAATCTTAGAACAATAAAAAAAGCATAGAGCAAATAATTCACCACTTAGCTGGTGTATTCTGTGCTTAGTTAGATCAAAGAATACACCTCTTAACAAGAAGCGAACCTTCCGATAATTGTTTGTATGCGCATGTCTGAAAATCGCCATTTTTATAATAAGATACTTGTCATACTTCACTTTGTCGACCAATTATATCGACGTTATTTAAAAATGTGATCATTTTCTCAGTGTATTTACTAAGTTATCTGACAACGTCGGTCTCTCAAGGTCATAAATTCTGGTTACCAAAACATCAAAGAAAATGCGTCGAACTTCGCTTCTTGTTAGCTAGTGTATTCTGTGATCTTAACCTTCAGTATAGTATTTCTAATACAAATACCCGTGCTCTAATTATAAAATATTTCTTTTAACCTTAATCACATTGTCAATCTTAATTAATAATAATCGCACTATTCAGTTTTCAAATATCAAATCTTTCCTTACGCCGACCCTGGATTCCCAAAGTATCAGATTCTTAGAACAATAAAATCTTAGAACAATAAAAAAAGCATAGAGCAAATAATTCACCACTTAGCTGGTGTATTCTGTGCTTAGTTAGATCAAAGAATACACCTCTTAACAAGAAGCGAACCTTCCGATCATTGTTTGTATGCGCATGTCTGAAAATCGCCATTTTTACAATAAGATACTTGTCATACTTCACTTTGTCGACCAATTATATCGCCGATATTTAAAAATGTGATCATTTTCTCAGTGTATTTACTAAGTTATCTGTCAACGTCGGTCTCTCAAGGTCATAAATTTTGGTTACCAAAACATCAAAGAAAATGCGTCGAACTTCGCTTCTTGTTAGTTAGTGTATTCTGTGATCTTAACCTTCAGTATAGTATTTCTAATACAAATACCCGTGCTCTAATTATAAAATATTTCTTTTAATCTTAATCACATTGTCAATCTTAATTAATAATAATCGCACTATTCAGTTTTCAAATATCAAATGTTTCCTTACGCCGACCCTGGATTCCCAAAGTATCAGATTCTTAGAACAATAAAATCTTAGAACAATAAAAAAAGCATAGAGCAAATAATTCACCACTTAGCTGGTGTATTCTGTGCTTAGTTAGATCAAAGAATACACCTCTTAACAAGAAGCGAACCTTCCGATCATTGTTTGTATGCGCATGTCTGAAAATCGCCATTTTTATAATAAGATACTTGTCATACTTCACTTTGTCGACCAATTATATCGACGTTATTTAAAAATTTGATCATTTTCTCAGTGTATTTACCAAGTTATCTGTCAACGTCGGTCTCTCAAGGTCATAAATTTTGGTTACCAAAACATCAAAGAAAATGCGTCGAGCTTCGCTTTTTGTTAGTTGGTGTATTCTGTGATCTTAACCTTCAGTATAATATTTCTAATACAAATACCCGTGCTCTAATTATAAAATATTTCTTTTAATCTCATTCACATTGTCAATCCTAATTAATAATAATCACACTATTCAGCTTTCAAATGTCAAATATTTCCTTACGGATTCCCAAAGTATCAGATTCATAGAACAATTAAATCTTAGAACAATAAAAAAACTTAGAGCAAAGAATGCGTCACTTAGTTGGTGTATTCTGTGCTTAGAGTGCTTTCGACACCACCCTGCTGCCCCTTCGTAGTTGGTGTAGTGCTCTAGTTACTTAAGCGTGTTAACGGCAATTACAATTTAAAATAAAGTGAAAAACAGTTGAATTAATTATAATAAAAGCAGTGATTGCTAATAATTGTGTTAATAGTGTTGTTACAAAGTTTTTAATATAAGTTTATCTTCGGTAAGTTTGAATTTTCTTATGATCGTTATATTTTTATCTATGATTCTTTAGGGACGCCATATTTATAATGGTGGCTAAATTGTTTAAAAGAAGTTTAAAAACTATTTAGACTGCAATTTTTTTACACAAAATCTTCTTTTAAACAATTTTATATACAAAATTAATCGTTTGAACATTTAATATTTCTTAATAACGCTGTAGACAGATTATTTAATTATTGAAGATATTATAACTGGAAACTAAGAATTTTCAATAGTATTGAGTTGGGACTATAATGCAGATATTTTCTTCAGTTATATAAAACTAATCTTACATTACAGCCTTTTTGCAGCAACTTTGTTGCAGGCAATATAAATTGCAAGCAAAATTAAAAACTAGCCTTCTTACATTTGAGCCTATTTGTTGCAAATTTTTTTGACAATTGTCATTTGACATTATTATTATCACATTAATTATTAAGGACGGCAGATAATATAAAAGTTAGGTAGCTTACAACATAAACAAAATATAATATAAATATAAAGTATGGTTAAAGAAGAAGAAGAAAGTATGGTTATGATTCTTCTTCTACTTTTTATAGTCGGTCATTATACAGTACGACCAACACAATAATTATGTTGCCAAAATCTAAAATCACTAAAAATATGTAAACTTGCGCGTGAATAACCTTGAAAATTAGAAACGTTTCTATATTTTTCAAGCCTGAAAGTTGCAGTGAAAATGTCCGAAACGCATGCGCAATTATTATTCAACAAAGGGCAGCAATTTCTTTAAAAAGGCTGTAATGTAAGATTAGTAACTATCCAATTATTTGAGTTGTTTTTTCAAGGTTATCACTAACCTAACTTTCAGTCATAATATTTCTTAAATTTTTCCACTATTATCGATTTCTGCTACAAATTAGTTAAAAATTAGATTATAGATGGAGCTGTAAGTAATAAAGTTGAAAATATAGATTTTCATAACAGACCAAGCTCATTTTTTGGTGATAAAAAAATTGTTATCTAAAGTTTGGTAGGTGGAAGTTGTAGAGAAATCCAGGATACTAGGGAGGTAGGGGAAATGAGGGGGATAAGGCCGGTAGAGAAGTGAGAAGTAGAGGAGAGGGGGAGAAACATTAAAGTAAGGAAAGCCTCAGGGGTAGATGGCCTGAGGGGTGATATGATGAAGAGGCTGTTGGATGACAATGGTGAGCACTTTTGGGAACTATTCAACAGGGTGCTGAGGGAGGAAGAGTTCCCGGAAAGATGGAAGGTGGTAAGGGTGATACTGATGAAGAAAGCGGGTAGAGAGGGGAAGCTGGCGGGGAATACAGGCCCATCAGCTGTGTTGTATGGGTAAATTGATCGAGGGGATAATGAAGGAACAAACTCTAGAGGGGTGCTACCAGAGAGGAAGTACAGGAATGGATGGAGGAGGAAATGGAGAGAAGGTGGGAGGAGTATGAGGGCGATTGGGAATAGGAGAGATTTGATGGACTGAAAATTAGGGGAGGTGAACTACTTCTTGTCACAAGTGTTCACTGGCCATGGGTCGAGAGTAGGGTGCCTCCACAAGATTGGGAAAAGAGAGACTGGAGTGTGCGAGAGGCGTGAAGTGGAGGATGATGTGGAGCATGTGTTTAGATGCTGGGGGAACGAGGAAGTGCTGAAGAAGTTGGAGAGGAAACAAGGGGAGGCGGTGTACTGAGAGAACATGGTGGATATAATGTTGAGAGGGGAAGAGGAATGGATGGAGGTGAGAGGCGTAGTAGAGATCATGGTTAGGGGGAGAGAAGGACTCGATATGGCTTGAGAGAGGTAGGAGTGATAGAAGGGAGAAGAGATCTTTTTGAGATCTACAACTTTTATATTCAACTTTTTTTCCTAGGATTCTAACTTTGGGCGAAAATCGCAATAATGTCTTTTTTTACCCCCCCAAAAAAGTGTTTTTTACCGAAAAAACGTCAAAATTCGAAAAACTTCCATTATATTGATTTGAAATTTTTTCCAAAGTTTGTGACTATCAAAGCCACCTTTTCCCAAATTTTCCCAAATCGAAATCGAACAATTTTTGACGAAACTAAAAATAAAAGTTTTTTGCGTTTTTCGAGGTAATTTTGAGGTTATGCGAAAAGGTCATTAATACAAAAGTTGTAGATTTTTCAACGATCTACAACTTTTATATTCAACTTTTTTTCCTAGGATTCTAACTTTTGCCGGAAATCGTAATAATGTCTTATTTTACACTCCCCCCCCCCCAAAAAGTGTTATTTACCGAAAAAACGTCAAAATTCGAAAAATTTCCAGTATTTTTATTTGAAATTTTTTTCCACAGTTTGTGACTATTAAAGCCACCTTTTACCAAATTTTCATCGAAATCGAACAATTTTTGACGAAATAAAAAATAAAAAACGAAAAATGCAGTTTTTCGAGCTAATTTTGAGGTTATGTAAAAAAGTCATTAATGAAAAAGTTGTAGATTTTTCTAAGATCTACAACTTTTACATTCAACTTTTCTTTCTAGGACCTCAGCTTTGACCGGAAATCGTAATAATGTCTTTTTCCATCCCCAAAATAACCCTTTCTACAACTTCCACCTACCAAACTTTAGATAACAATTTTTTTTCAAAAAAGGACTGTATTTTTGTATTAAAATGAATTACTGAAAAGTTATTTTTTATGTGAATATATTCTAAATATAGATGGCGCAACGTCTCAAATTGCCATATAACTAATATACAAGGGATAAAAAAATAAATCAATTAAAATTTTAATTTTTAATTATGGATTTGTTATTTTTTGCAGATTTGTAAAAATCGCAGTCCCAAAATAAGGTAGGTAGGGAGGACGATCAAAATAGAATTAAATTTGAATATTTTTTATTCAAAGATTTGTTGTGTGCCTGAAATTTTTTGAGTGATTAGTAGGGTTGTTTTTTGTTTTGATATCATTCTTCTTCGATTTCCAAAGATTATAATAAAAATATTTAGGATGCCGTTATGTTGATCTGAAGAGGCACAGCTTAGCCGAAACCGTTCTACAAGTGATGTAATTACATATCAAAAGGGTTTAGATTTCGTAGATTATACCAACCCCGTTTAACTTTGAAGTGCAATTAAATGTTCGTCGGGGCATATAGCCCGGAAATTAGTTGTTTCTTCTTGGTTAAGCGGTTTCCTTGTTTACTGTATAATGTGAAATGTTGAGAGGATCACATAGTTATTTTAGGTACAATAAAGACTTGTATTTTTTGGAAAATTTTCTTTTTAAAAAGATCCAGTAAGGACAACTTTGAGTTAAATAGATCATAATACAGGGTGAGTCAGTTCTATTATTAATATCAGTATTAAAAGTAATTTGTTGATATTTTCTTGAAATACATGGACAAGGCTGTTGGGTTGAGCTTATTTTCTTATACTAATCGAATTGTAAACAATATTTGTAAATATACGGTTAGCAACCGATTTTTATGAGAGATGAGTGCCCTAGAAACTCGGGTACTGGCTTGAGGTTGCTCTAACGTAGTGGACTAAAAGTCTGTACTATGGAATAATTATGTGATGTATAAAATGTCGGTTATAAATGTCGTTGTCAACTGCAAGAATATGGAAATTGATTGGATAAAAGGAAACTGGTGCAGACCAAATGGAACGAGGATTAATGCTGCTTCGTAGATACATACAGGTTAGAGTTTATTATTTAAATGTATTCATGTTATTTATTTTGATAACCGGGTTTTTTAGAAGGTTTTTTGGGTATAAATGTACTAACCATAACTACGGTTAACCGCTTTGGTTGACAGAATAAAACTGAAAAATCTAGTTGTAACCGGTAAAAGTACGAAACGAAAATATAACCTTAAATATATTCCCAGAACGTCCACGGATTGTTTTATACTTCAAATTTTTGAGTTGTTTTTAAACATGGACAATTTGGCTGATTTTGTGTTTCACCACCTTCTTTTGCCAAGTTCGGATGAAGAGTCTTCGGATGATGACTACAGGGTTGCGAGGGGTATTAAAGGTAAGCATACCTAGCTATAATTTTTTTATTCAATAATTACTATTTTTTTTCTTTAGTTTTAGGTCCAAGAATTCAGAATTTGGTCACCAGAGTAGTGGAATTGTATAATGATGGAGAATTCCGAAAGAATTTTCGAATGTATAGACTAACTTTTGACAATATGCTGTCGTTAGTTAGGAACAAATTGGTTCCTAATAATAACATGGGAAGAAATTGTAACATGTCTATCGATTTTATAGAATAAATCCTTTTAATTACCGCTCGTCGTCACATTAGCCACTTCCAATTATAGTTCTGTGATCTCAAATTTCAACCCTGACCATAAGACAATTGACGTCTGCCAATGAACGCTTCCGTTTTTTCAACGCCACGAGGGACAGCCCTTTCCGCTATCGACTCTCTTCGAGGAAAGACCTCCATTTTTTAATCGCTTTTATACCTTTCCTATTTAATTAATTTTGCTGTGGTAAACAGAGCCCCAACCCTAGGCTAGGATATAAGCCCTAGGTGAGGACAAAAGCCCTAGACCGAAATACCGCCCTAGACCAGGACACAGCTGCTAGGATACGGTTCAAATCAAGACTATCTACCTATCTTTTTTTAAGCAACTTTTTTATTATCACTTTTATTTAAGGCGTTTCTACCTTTTCCGCCTTAGTTTTTTTAAGTTAATTAGTATTTTTTATCGATGTCAAAAAGGTAGTGGCGCCCTCAATTTTCACAACCTTCCTGTTATTCTTATGTGACATAAACTTGGGTTACTTTCGGACCACAGCCTTAGTGTTATACAGAGTGTTTAAAAAAATATTGTTTCAAGATTTTGTCAATAAAACAGTTCGTTCCATTAGAAGCAGTGTCGTTTTGCCTGTCTTATTTATTTTTGTAGGTATACTTCAAAATTTATTAGTCCAACTGCAAGTGCCCTAAAAGTCCAATTTTCAGTTCTTCTTTTGTAGAAAAGATCCAATTGCGAATCAAACAATTGGTCAAAAATTGTCAAAATTTTGGAAAAATGGTCAATACTTATAAAAGACTGTCAAAAATGGTCAATAATTGTTAAAGATTGTCAAAATTTTTGAAAATTGGTCAATAATTGTCTCATCTGTCAAAAACTTCCAAAATGGTCAAAAATGCTCAAAAATTGTTAAATATTTTAAAAAATGGTCAAAAGTAGTCAATAATTGTCAAAAATGGTCAATAATTATCGGAACCTGTCAAAAATGGTCAATAATTGTTAAAATTTGGAAAAAATGGTCAATCATTATAAAAAACTGTCAAAGATGGTCAATAATTGTTAAAATTGTCAAAATTTTTGAAAAATGGTCAAAATTTTTGAAAAATTGTCAAAAATGGTCAATCATTGTCAGAAACTGTCAAAAATGGACAATAATTGTTAAAATTTTGAAAAATGGTCAACATTTTTAGAAAATTGTCAATAATTGTCAGAACCTGCCAAAAATGCTCAATAATTGTTAAAATTTGGAAAAATGGTCAAAAATGATCAATAATTGTCAAAACTGTCAATAATTGTTAAAATTTGAAAAAATAGTCAAAAATTGTGTCTATCGATAATCATAATACGTTCAATAACACAACAAAAAACCACAAGGATGTACAAAAAAAAAACAGCAGGCTTTCCCTCGTAATATTCAAGCACTTGAAATGTTATTAAAGTTAGCCAGAGGCTTTGGGTGGCAGGAAAAGAGAGCGTAAATTTACATTGTCAACAGAAAATGAATTATACATTTTTTGTAGAAAAAAAACTAATGGAACGATGTTATTAAGAAGTATACGGGAAAGGTGAAGTAGTGATGATTTAGATCATTCGCTTTTAAGTTTAAATGATTGTTTGTTGCAATTAAAGTAATGTCTTTGCGAAGAAGACTTAATATTTTTATGAGAAATTCTCGAGAATATATTTATTTTAAATTTTACTGTTAGTAATTTATTCATTAAAAATTTAATAACTTTGTCTTGAAGTAATTTTTTAACTGTATATATATATATATATATACAGTGTGTAACACGCAACACCCAAAATTTTGGTGGTTTAAAAAGGTCGGCAAAGGGACTAACAAAAAAAAACTTTACGAATAAACACTCTGGTCCAATGCCAATGGCATACAACTTTGTAGTGGAATCCTTTCATATTAATAAAGTAGATTTTTACTCAATAAACTTTGTTTTGGCAATTTTTTTAATTAATTTATACAATTTTTATTCAAGAAACATTGTAACTGGGACTTTTTTCATCAATATGCACATCTTTCACTCAATCAACTGTAATTGGGAATTTTTGATCAATAAACATACTTTTCCCTCAATAAAGTAATGAATTTTCACTCAATAAACTTTGTTTTTGGGGACTTTTTTATTAATTAACTAAATTTTCATTAAATTAACTTTGTATTTAGGACTTTTTTTATTAATAAACTCATCTTTTACTTAGTAAACTTTTTGTAGTGGATTCTTTTCATATTAATAAAATCAGTTTTTACTCAATAAACTTTGTTTTGGGGATTTTTTTCATTAATTTATACAATTTTTACTCAAGAAACATTATAACTGGGACTTTTTTCATCAATATGCACATCTTTCACTAAATCAACTGTAATTGAGACTTTTTCATCAATAAACACACTTTCCCCTCAATAAAGTATTGAATTGGGACTTTTTGTTACTAATAAACATAATGTTCACTCAATAAACTCTGTTTTGGGGGACTTTTTTATTAATTAACTAAATTTTCAGTAAACTAACTTTATATTTGGGACTTTTTTTATTAATAAACTCATCTTTCACTTAGTAAACTTTGTAGTGGAATCTTTTCATATTAATAAAATCAATTTTTACTCAATAAACTTGTTTTGGGGATTTTTTTTATTAATTTATACAATTTTTATTCAAGAAACATTGTAACTGGGACTTTTTTCATCAATATGCACATCTTTCACTCAATCAACTTTGTAATTGGGACTTTTTTTATTAATAAGCACACTTTTCCCTCAATAAAGTATTGAATTGGGACTTTCTGTCACTAATAAACATAATTTTCACTCAATAAACTTTGTTTTTGGGGACTTTTTTATTAATTAACTAAATTTTCATTAAATTTACTTTGTATTTAGGACTTTTTTTATTAATAAACTCATCTTTCACTTAGTAAACTTTGTAGTGGAATTTTTTCATATTAATAAAAGCAATTTTTACTCAATAAACTTGTTTTGGGGATTTTTTAAATTAATTTATACAATTATTCAAGAAACATTGTAACTGGGACTTTTTTCATCAATATGCACATATTTCACTCAATCAACTGTAATTGGGAATTTTTGTTCAATAAACATACTTTTCCCTCAATAAAGTATTGAATTGGAACTTTCAGTCACTAATAAACATAATTTTCACTCAATAAACTTTGTTTTTGGGGACTTTTTTATTAATTAACTAAATTTTCATTAAATTTACTTTGTATTTAGGACTTTTTTTATTAATAAACTCATCTTTCACTTAGTAAACTTTGTAGTGGAATCTTTTCATATTAATAAAATCAATTTTTACTCAATAAACTTGTTTTGGGGATTTTTTTAATTAATTTATACAATTATTCAAGAAACATTGTAACTGGGACTTTTTTCATCAATATGCACATCTTTCACTCAATCAACTTTGTAATTGGGACTTTTTTTATTAATAAGCACACTTTTCCCTCAATAAAGTATTGAATTGGGACTTTCTGTCACTAATAAACATAATTTTCACTCAATAAACTTTGTTTTTGGGGACTTTTTTATTAATTAACTAAATTTTCATTAAATTTACTTTGTATTTAGGACTTTTTTTATTAATAAACTCATCTTTCACTTAGTAAACTTTGTAGTGGAATCTTTTCATATTAATAAAATCAATTTTTACTCAATAAACTTGTTTTGGGGATTTTTTTTATTAATTTATACAATTTTTATTCAAGAAACATTGTAACTGGGACTTTTTTCATCAATATGCACATCTTTCACTCAATCAACTGTAATTGGGAATTTTTGATCAATAAACATACTTTTCCCTCAATAAAGTAATGAATTGGGACTTTTTGTCACTAATAAACATAAATTTAACTCAATAAACTTTGTTTTTGGGGACTTTTTTATTAATTAACTAAATTTTCAGTAAATTAACTTTATATTTGGGACTTTTTTTATTAATAAACTCATCTTTTACTTAGTAAACTTTGTAGTGGAATCTTTTCATATTAATAAAATCAATTTTTACTCAATAAACTTTGTTTTGGGGATTTTTTTTATTAATTTATACAATTTTTACTCAAGAAACATTATAACTGGGACTTTTTTCATCAATATGCACATCTTTCACTAAATCAACTGTAATTGAGACTTTTTCATCAATAAACACACTTTTCCCCTCAATAAAGTATTGAATTGGGACTTTTTGTTACTAATAAACATAATGTTCACTCAATAAACTCTGTTTTGGGGGACTTTTTTATTAATTAACTAAATTTTCATTAAATTTACTTTGTATTTAGGACTTTTTTATCAATAAACTCATCTTTTACTTAGTAAACTTTGTAGTGGAATCTTTTCATATTATAAACTCAATTTTTACTCAATAAACTTTGTTTTGGGAATTTTTTTATTAATTTATACAATTTTTACTCAAGAAACATTGTAACTGAGACTTTTTCCATTAATAGACACATCTTTCACTCAATCAACTTTGTAATTGGGACTTTTTTGTTGATAAGCACACTTTTCACTCAATGAAGTCTTGAATTGGGACTTTTTTCACTAATTAACATAATTTTCACTCAATAAACTTTGTTTTTGGGGACTTTTTTTCATTAATTTATACAATTTTTACTCAAGAAACATTTTAACTGGGACTTTTTCCATTAATAGACACATCTTTCACTCAATCAACTTTGTAATTGGGACTTTTTCATTAATAAACACACTTTTCACTCAATAAAGTCTTGAATTAGGACTTTTATATATATATTTACAGTGTGTAACTCATTTAAGATCGCAACACCCAAAATTTTGGTGGTTTAAAAAGGTCGGCAAACAACAAAAAACTTTACGAATAAACACACTGGTCCAATGCCAATGGCATACAACTTTGGGGGTGTGCCTGCTCAAGCAATATTACCATAATACAAAGATTATTAAGGGGCATTGTCAACGCTCCTTGGTATGTAAGAAACAAGGACCTACACAGAGTCCTGGGAGTAGAAATGGTAGCAAACATTTCGCAAAGAAGCATGAAGAACGGCTTCACAACCACAAGAACGTCAAAGCAATGTAGCTGCTGGACCAACGTGGAATAGTGAGAAGACTCAAAAGAACCCAACCTTTTGAGCTAGTGTAGTGGGTTTAAAGCAGAGCATGTAGTTGAACCAAGAAAGAACATCAGTGGGTCAAACTCGGTAAAACAGTTTATATTAAAGATTTTAAAAGTAATCTTGTTTCTAGATTAGTTGTAATTAAAAGGGAGAGAAAAAAATATTTCAGATTACTTTGTAACACCCTGTATAGAGTTTTCCTGAAATTCTTATAAATGAGGTTAGATTTTAAGCCGTGTGTGGGCGTCAGTACGCCACTGGTTATATAAGAAAAATCTACCAACCTATTAGATAGTCTTAAGAGCCTGGTATAATCCAACGCATCGATAAACAATCACTTATCATGAGGTATCACTCGATATCACTTCGAAGGAAGTAAACGAACTTGAACTTCCGGTTCCAGTTCGAATCACGTTACCATTTTTTTAATTTTTTTTTTTCGTAAGGGAAACTACTTGAACTAGATGGTACGCTTCGACTCTACTACGGTAGACTGGTCAGGTTCTTGTACTACTAGAAGAAATTTCGAAAGTGGGGGCAGGTGTTAAATTTGACCCACCAACGAATTTTGCGGTAATAGGCATCTGACATGGCTCTTATGCAGACGTTGTCTTTGGTCGTGCAGCACCGTACAGTAGGAGGGAATTCAGTCAAGGACAATCCTATAATATGCTCTGTGGAAATGTTATAGTTGAAATCGGAGTAATCCTGTCTACAGCAGCGCGTCGATTCTTTATTTTATAAGGCGGATTATTTAACGGTGATTCAGATGAGCGGCTGTGAAAGAAGCGCTAGTGGAAAACGGTGCGTGCTATCATTTACGTACTTTTTTTAGTTTTTTTTCCCACTATAAAGTAACACATTTTGTAAACATATGAAGAAGTATGGTGGGGTTAAGTCCGGGGAATACGAGGCCCACTCGATGGAACCAGCTCGACCTATCCATCTATTGCCGAAATAATCTGATAATGAATTTCGAGCAAGTCTCGTTGAAAATATACAGTGTTTATAATTTCATTTTGTTGCAATGGGAGATACAAAAAACTCCTCCAACATGTCGGTGTAAGTGTTTCTGGTGATTGTTGCTACATGAAAAAAAAGGGCAGATATACAAGCGCGCTGGCTCGTGGCGTAACCGAATAGTTAGTTAGTTAATACACAAAAAGTGATGGTTATAAAGAACGCGGATTTGTAGTAAACAATTTATCACTTCAGGGTTATACAATATATTTTCCAAAATAATTACTAGAGATAAATATTAAGAATATTTTTGGCACGCCTCTGATCGCTAGAGCAGTTCCACCAATGGTAATAATTCATGCACGCTTTAGAAATCCTCGAGCTCAGTTTAGGTTATTGGAATTTCGATCTGTTCTGGATAATTTTCATTGTTTTTTTTGTTTAAAATTTATTTCGTAATAGTTAGTTGCCGATTGTTGATTGATGATTGTTATTATTTTATATTAACCGAACTGCGTTTTAAATATGGTATATAGCCATATGAGGGTCATTCTGAAAGTTTCTTTTGACGTGTGGGTGTCGAATCTTAGGGAAAGCTCCAATTAATTTATCTGGGGCAGATGTTCGTTTTAGAAGCATGTCATTATTTGTTATGGTTATTATACGTTTGATACTGGACAAAAATAAAGATATATAGTTTGTCTGTAATCTGTCTCTAAGTTTACTAAGTAAAAGATGAGTTTTTTATTAAAAAAAAGTCCTAAATACAAAGTTAATTCAATGAAAATTTGGTTAATTAATAAAAAAGTCCCCCAAAACAAAGTTTATTGAGTGAAAATTATGTTTATTAGTGAAAAAAGTTCAAATTCAAAACTTTATTGAGTGAAAAGTGTGCTTATTAATGAAAAAGTCCCAATTACAAAGCTGATTGAGTGAAAGATGTGCCTATTAATGGAAAAAGTCCCAGTTACAATGTTTCTTGAGTAAAAATTGCACAAATTAATGAAAAAAGTCCCCAAAAACAAAGTTTATTGAGTGAAAATTATGTTAATTAGTGAAAAAAGTCCCAATTCAAGACTTTATTGAGTGAAAAGTGTGTTTATTAATGAAAAAGTCCCAATTACAAAGCTGACTGAGTAAAAGATGTGCCTATTAATGGAAAAAGTCCCAGTTACAATGTTTCTTGAGTAAAAATTGCATAAATTAATGAAAAAAGTCCCCAAAAACAAAGTTTATTGAGTGAAAATTATGTTAATTAGTGAAAAAAGTCCCAATTCAAGACTTAATTGAGTGAAAAGTGTGCTTATCAACAAAAAAGTCCCAATTACAAAGTTGATTGAGTGAAAGATGTGTCTATTAATGAAAAAAGTCTCAATTACAATGTTTCTTGAGTAAAAATTGTATAAATTAATAAAAAAATTCCCAAAACAAAGTTTATTGAGTAAAAATTGAGTTTATAATATGAAAAGATTCCACTACAAAGTTTACTAAGTAGAAGATGAGTTTATTGATAAAAAAGTCCTAAATACAAAGTTAATTTAATGAAAATTTAGTTAATTAATAAAAAAGTCCCCAAAAACAAAGTTTATTGAGGGAAAAGTGTGCTTATTAATAAAAAAGTCCCAATTACAAAGTTGATTGAGTGAAAGATGTGCCTATTAATGAAAAAAGTCCCAGTTACAATGTTTCTTAAGTAAAAATTATATAAATTAATAAAAAAAATTCCCAAAACAAGGTTTATTGAGTAAAAATTGAGTTTATTGATATGAAAAGATTCCACTACAAAGTTTACTAAGTAAAAGATGAGTTTAATAATAAAAAAAGGCCTAAATACAAAGTTAATTTAATGAAAATTCAGTTAATTAATAAAAAAGTCCCCAAAACAGAGTTTATTGAGTGAAAATTATGTTTATTAGTATCAAAAAGTCCCGATTCAATACTTTATTGAGGGAAAAGTGCGTTTATTAATAAAAAAGTCCCAATTATAAAGTTGATTGAGTGAAAATTGTATAAATTAATAAAAAAATCCCAGTTACAATGTTTCCTAAGTAAAAATTGTAATAATTTATAAAAAAAATCCCAAAATCTAAGTCTATTGAGTAAAAATTGAGTTTATTAATATGAAAAGATTCCATTACAAAGTTTACTAAGTAAAAGATGAGTTTATTAATAAAAAAAGTCCAAAATACAAAGTTAATGTGATGAAAATTTAGTTAATTAATAAAAAAGTCCACAAAAACAAAGTTTATTGAGTGAAAATCATGTAAATTAGTGGAAAAAGTCCCAATTTAGGAATTTACTGAGGGAAAAGTGCTTATTATTAATAAAAAAGTCCCATTTACAAAGTTGGTTGAGTGAAAGATGTGCCTATTAATGAAAAAAGTCCCAGTTACAATGTTTCTTAGGTAAAAATTGTATAAATCAATAAAAAAATCCCCAAAACAAAGTTTAATGAGTAAAAATTGAGTTTATTAATATGAAAAGATTCCACTACAAAGTTTACTAAGTGAAAGATGAGTTTATTAATAAAAAAAGTCTCCAAAAACAAAGTTTATTGAGTGAAAATTATGTTTATTAGTGAAAAAAAGTCCCAATTCAATACTTTATTGAGTGAAAAGTGTGCTTATTAATAAAAAAGTCCCAATTACAGTTTATTGAGTGAAAGATGTTCCTATCAATGAAAAAAGTACCAATTACAATTTTTTTAAGTAAAAATTGTCTTCATTAAACAAAAAAGTAACAAATACAAAGTTCATTGAGTGAATTGTGAGTTTATTGATGAAAAAAAGCCCCAAATACAAAGTTTATCGAGTGAAAAATGTGCTTATTGATAAAAAAGTCCCAATTACAATGTATTTGAGTGAAAATTGTGTTAATGAATGAAAAAAATACAAAGTTTATTGAGTGAAAAATATGGTTATTAATAAAAAAAAGTCCCAAGTTCAAAGTTTTTTTGAGTGAAAATTGAGTTTATTAATAAGAAAAGTCCCAAATAGGAAAAATTAAATTTATTCATGAAAAAGACCCATATATAACATTTATCAAGTAATAATTGAGTTTATTCATTAAAAAGTCCCGATTTAAGACTTTACTGAGGGAAAAGTGTGCTTATTAATAAAAAAAGTCCCAATTACAAAGTTGATTGAGTGAAAGATGTGCATATTAATGAAAAAAGTCCCAGTTACAATGTTTCTTAAGTAAAAATTGCATAAATTAATAATAAATCCCCAAAACAAAAATTATTGAGTAAAAATTGAGTTTATTGATATAAAGAGATTCCACTACAAAGTTTACTAAGTGAAAGATGAGTTTTTTAAAAAAAAAGTCCTAAATACAAAGTTAATTTAATGAAAATTTAGTTAATTAATAAAAAAGTCCCTAAAAACAAAGTTTATTGAGTGAAAATTATGTTTATTAGTGAAAAAAGTCCCAATTCAATACTTTATTGAGTGAAAAGTGTGCTTATTAATAAAAAAGTCCCAATTACAGTTTATTGAGTGAAAGATGTTCCTATCAATGAAAAAAGTACCAATTACAATTTTTTTAAGTAAAAATTGTCTTCATTAAACAAAAAAGTAACAAATACAAAGTTCATTGAGTGAATTGTGAGTTTATTGATGAAAAAAAGCCCCATATACAAAGTTTATCGAGTGAAAAATGTGCTTATTGATAAAAAAAGTCCCAATTACAATGTATTTGAGTGAAAATTGTGTTAATGAATGAAAAAAATACAAAGTTTATTGAGTGAAAAATATGGTTATTAATAAAAAAAGTCCCAAGTTCAAAGTTTTTTTGAGTGAAAATTTGGTTTATTAATAAGAAAAGTCCCAAATAGGAAAAATTAAATTTATTCATGAAAAAGACCCATATATAACATTTATCAAGTAATAATTGAGTTTATTCATTAAAAAGTCCCGATTTAAGACTTTACTGAGGGAAAAGTGTGCTTATTAATAAAAAAAGTCCCAATTACAAAGTTGATTGAGTGAAAGATGTGCATATTAATGAAAAAAGTCCCAGTTACAATGTTTCTTAAGTAAAAATTGCATAAATTAATAATAAATCCCCAAAACAAAAATTATTGAGTAAAAATTGAGTTTATTGATATAAAGAGATTCCACTACAAAGTTTACTAAGTGAAAGATGAGTTTTTTTAAAAAAAAGTCCTAAATACAAAGTTAATTTAATGAAAATTTAGTTAATTAATAAAAAAGTCCCTAAAAACAAAGTTTATTGAGTGAAAATTATGTTTATTAGTGAAAAAAGTCCCAATTCAATACTTTATTGAGTGAAAAGTGTGCTTATTAATAAAAAAGTCCCAATTACAGTTTATTGAGTGAAAGACCTTCCTATCAATGAAAAAAGTACCAATTACAATTTTTTTAAGTAAAAATTGTCTTCATTAAACAAAAAAGTAACAAATACAAAGTTCATTGAGTGAATTGTGAGTTTATTGATGAAAAAAAGCCCCAAATACAAAGTTTATCGAGTGAAAAATGTGCTTATTGATAAAAAAGTCCCAATTACAATGTATTTGAGTGAAAATTGTGTTAATTAATGAAAAAAATACAAAGTTTATTGAGTGAAAAATATGGTTATTAATAAAAAAAAGTCCCAAGTTCAAAGTTTTTTTGAGTGAAAATTTGGTTTATTAATAAGAAAAGTCCCAAATAGGAAAAATTAAATTTATTCATGAAAAAGACCCATATATAACATTAATCGAGTAATAATTGAGTTTATTCATTAAAAAGGTCCGAAATACATTAACGTTTTTCTTATTAGTTTATTTAAACTTTAAACAAATTTTACGTATCCAGTTAATAATTTTACGGAAATTACACTGGAAAAAAAGTTTATATAAAATGATGACTAGGTAAATGACTCAAATTCTGGTACTAAAATAAAACAGCAAGCCACTGAGAACGCTGAAAATTAGCTGAATCATTGGCGGATTTTTTTTTATCTTTCGAAAGAGAAGATATATAAATCTAATGGTGCTCCTCTCATGATAAATTATTGAAGATGTAGGTTACATTATATACTAAAATCACAGAGGTACACTGCTGCGATAAGAAATATACCGCTGACTGAGCAAACTACGCCATAAAATGTAATTCAATTATTGAACAAATTATTTCCGCGATAATTAATAATTTAAGTAAGGTAAATAATTTTGTGGATGTCTACTTATAATTGAGTCTCACTACAAACAAATAGTGTTTGGAAGAAGTATGAACATACAGTGGTGTCGTTAATTTTATAAGCCAAACATATTCTTGCAAAATATGGAGAAGCAGCGTCAAATCTGGGAGTGACCCTTGATTCCAAACTGAATTTGAAGGCACACCTTCCCAGAGGTCCTACAGGAAGCACTGCGAATTGTGGAGGAATGGTGCCTTAAAGAGGACCTTTCAGTTAATCCAAAAAAACCAAACTAGCTGCTTTTACGAATAGAAGAGTTCTCCCGCAGAGTTCGGAGAAGAACTAGAAATATCCAAAGAAGTTAAATATCTGGGAGTGATCCTTGATTCCAAACTGAATTGGAAGGCACACCTTCCCAGAGGTCCTACAGGAAGCACTGCGAATTGTGGAGGAATGGTGCCTTAAAGAGGACCTTTCAGTTAATCCAAAAAAACCAAACTAGCTGCTTTTACGAATAGAAGAGTTCTCCCGCAGAGTTCGGAGAAGAACTAGAAATATCCAAAGAAGTTAAATATCTGGGAGTGATCCTTGATTCCAAACTGAATTGGAAGGCACACTTGGGAAAAATTACTACCAGGGCGACTAGGCTTTTTTGGCAAAGCAGAAGAGTTATGGGCAAAACCTGGGAAATACCATCTGAGGTGGCTCTACATAACTGTGATAAGGCCTATGGAACAATAGTATGGTGGAGGAGGATAGAAGTGTCCTCTGCAGTTAATATATTAACTGCAATCCAAAGACAAGCAATCCTTGGTATTACCGGGGCAATGAACAGCATCAATCAATGGAAGCCCTTATTGGACTTCCTCCTTTGGAAAAATGTGAACTTGATGATGAAACACCTAGAATCCCTTCAGTCAAACTAGTGTCCTTTATAGAAGACACGAAGCTTCTGGAATGGAAGTAGATAACATAGGAAATGGTACAAGGATTTAGTTCAAGTGCCAGAGCTGTTGAACACAAACCAAACGAATGTTACCAATTTCCAAGATATTTTCAGTGAAAATTTGAAAAATGGACGGCACTGTTTTTGAAATGAAATAATGACTTCCTTACTTGGTTGATACAATTATTGGAGCAATATGTAAGTATCTATTGAATTTCACGACTTCAATTTTGTACTAACATGGATTTTCATTCTTTCAAAGACTAATAAACTAAAATGCGATACATTATCACAAAAGTTGGATTTTATTGGGAAAAAGCATTTCATAATGGTAAGGATTTATTGTATTTATTGTCGTTTGGAAATATATTTATTTTATATTGCGACGTGTCAAACGACGACGAGTACTGAGAACTATAATGAAAATATATCTAGGCATAAATATGAGAAATTTATTGAAAACAATAAAATTTTGGACATTGGAGTCGGAATTGTTCCATTGTTCTGGTTAATGTTCGGTTTATTGTGCAGAAAAAAATGAAATGGAAATTTGCAAAAATTTTGAAATATGGTCAAAAATTGTCAAAAATGGTTAAAATTTTTGAAAAATGGTCAATAATTGTCAAAGACGGTCAATAATTGTCAAAACCAATCAAAAATCGTCAAAAATTGTCGAAAACTGTCAAAAATGGGCAAAAATTGTCAAATATTTAAAAAAATGGTCAATCATTGTCAAAATTTTTGAAAAATTGTCAATAATGGTCAATAATTGTTAAAATTTTGAAAAATGGTCAAAAATTATCAAAATTTTGAAAAATGGTTAAAATTTTTGAAAAGTTGTCAAAAATGGTCAATAATTGTCAAGGACAGTCAATAATTGTCAAACCCAATCAAAAATCGTCAAAAATTGTTAAAAACTCAGAAAAATGGTCAAAAATTGTTAAATATTTCAAAAAATGGTCAATGATTGTCAAAATTTTTGAAAAATGGTCGAAAAATTGTCAAAAATGGCCAATTATAGTTCTGTGATCTCAAATATCAACCCTGACCATAAGACAATTGACGTCTGTCAGAATCTGTCAAAAATGGTCAAAAATTGTTAAATATTTGAAAAAATGGTCAAAAATAGTCAATAATTGTCAAAATTTTTGAAAGTTGTCAAAAATGGTCAATAATTATCAGAAATTGTCAAAAATGGTCAATAATAATTAAAATTTTGAGAAAATGGTCAATCATTATAAAAAAACTGTCCAAAATGGCCAATAATTGTTGAAAATTGTCAAATTTTTTGAAAAATGGTTGAAATTTTTGAAAAATTGTCAAAAATGGTCAATAATTGTTATAATTTTGAAAAATGGTCAATTCTTTTGAAAAATTGTCAAACATGGTCAATAATTGTCAGAACCTGCCAAAAATGCTCAAAAATTGTCTAAAATGTTCAATAATTGTTAAAATTTGGAAAAATGGTCCAAAATGGTCAAAATTTTTGAAAAATGGTCAAAAATGATCAATAATTGTCAAAACTGTCAAAATTGGTCAATAATTGTTAAAAATTGTCAAAATTTTTGAAAAATTGTCAATAATTGTCAGAATCTGTCAAAAATTGTCAAAAATGGTCAAAAATTGTTAAATATTTAAAAAAATGGTCAAAAATAGTCAATAATTGTCAAATTTTTTGAAAGTTCTCAAAAATGGTCAATAATTGTTAAAATTTAAAAAAAATGGTCAATTATTATAAAAAAACTGTCAAAAGTAGTCAATAATTGTTAATTTTTTGAAAAATGGTTAAAAATTTTGAAAAATTGTCAAAAATGGTCAAAAAGTGTTAAAATTTTGAAAAATGGTTAAAATTTTCGAAAAATGTTCAATAATTGTCAAAGACGGTCAATAATTCTCAAAACCAATTAAAAATCGTCAAAAATTGTCAAAAACTGTCAAAAATGGTCAATCATTGTCAAAATTTTTGAAAAATTGTCAATAATGGTCAATCATTTTTAAAATTTTGAAAAATGGTCAAAAATTATCAAAATTTTGAAAAATGGTTAAAATTTTTGAAAAATTCTCAAAAATGGTCAATAATTGTCAAAGACGGTCAATAATTGTCAAAACCAATCAAAAATTGTCAAAAACTCAGAAAAATGGTCAAAAATTGTTAAATATTTGAAAAAATGGTCAATGATTGTCAAAATTTTTGAAAAATTGTCAAAAATGGTCGAAACATTGTCAAAAATGGTCAATAAGTGTTAAAATTTTGAAAAATGGTCAAAAATTGTCAAAATTTTGAAAATATGGTCAATAATTATAAAAAACTGTCAAAAATTGTTGAAAATTGTCAAAAGTTTCGAAAAATGAACAAAATTTTTGAAAAATTGTCAAAAATGGTCTAATAAGAGAAAAAAGTCTTACAATATTCCGAGGGTCGCGAACCTTACCGAATCCGTCTCTGACAATTTAAAATAATGATTGTAATCACACGCAATACACTTTCTTTCTCTCTCTCCCATTTCCCTCTCTCTTCCATATCACACTTTGTTAATCTGTTCTTTTATGCATATAACTTATACAAAACAATACAAACTCGGGACCGCCGAGTGTACCTGAGCGAGAAAGAACAGTCAGCTGCTCTTCACTGTTGTGTCGCTGTTTATTATATTCAATTCATACCTAATAATTGTCATTGTAAATTTAATAGTTATTATTGGTACGTAACAATAATTATTTTAACAAAAAAGCGCGAAGAAGATTCAATTCCCCGCCACTACAAGTTCAAGCACATGCATCGGTTGCTCCCACTTCTCAATTCAACCGATCATCGACATACACTTTTCACTTCTGCCGTGCGGTCTTAAGCACACACTTTAATTTTTTCTGTCTTATTATTATTTTTTTAAAGATGGTCAAAATTTACAAGACCTAGCATATGTTGATGCTGTTACAAATATTTTAACTCAATATTTCGTCCCCTTCCTATATAAACCTCGTATCTGAAAAATCTATTAGAAGAGTTGAGAGGTGTATTTCACTGATAATCTCAATTCGAAAAATATGTAACTATGAGGTTTTCGTAGAAAGAGGACGATACCCTTTGAAGTGAGAATTTTTAGTCCAGTCTTGTGTATTTGGTCTTGGTATTGGTATTGCTCTTGTTGATTCAGTATTGGTCTTGCTAGTCTAATGATAATCTTGGTCTTGGTATTGGTATTGGTATTGGTATTGGTCTTGTTCTTGGTCCTGGTCTTGGTCCTGGTCTTGGTCCTGGTCTTGGTCTTGGTCTTGGTCTTGGTCTTGGTCTTGGTCTTGGTCTTGGTCTTGGTCTTGGTCTTGGTCTTGGTCTTGGTCTTGGTCTTGGTCTTGGTCTTGGTCTTGGTCTTGGTCTTGGTCTTGGTCTTGGTCTTGGTATTGGTATTGGTATTGGTATTGGTATTGGTATTGGTATTGGTCTTGGTCTTGGTCTTGGTCTTGGTCTTGGTCTTGGTCTTGGTCTTGGTCTTGGTCTTGGTCTTGGTCTTGGTCTTGGTCTTGGTCTTGGTCTTGGTCTTGGTCTTGGTCTTGGTCTTGGTCTTGGTCTTGGTCTTGGTCTTGGTATTGGTCTTGGTCTTGGTATCAGTCTTAGTCTTAGTCTTGGTCTCGGTCTTAGTGTTAGTGTTAGTGTTAGTCTGGATCTTGCTGATCCAGTCTTGAGACTGCAAGACCAAGACCAATAATGCTCATCACTACTGGCTGCTTAGTACATTTGTTGTTTTTACCAAGAATTCTCGGGAAGCATTTATTTTTGTACTAGGTATTAACAATCCTTAAAGCAGTTCCTTCATCATGCACATCTTCCCTTCTCAAGTTTTTTAGCTCCTCTTATACCTACTTCTCTTCTATATTTATTTTATACCATATTTTATAGAAAACTCGCTTAATTGGTTAGCTCCAATTATATTTGACAATTCTACCGCTAATTCTACGTTGTAGTCGTTCGAAGTAGAGTACTACTTATCTTACATCTTTCATTAAATGTATTAAACTCAATTTATAATCTGCAATCTCAAGGCAAACTTATTGAAACGATTTTTAATTTGTTCACAATTGTATCGATCTTCAGTTACTTAATTTCAGATTAAAATTAACAATATAATTTATTTGAACCTTGCGCCATCTATCGTCAGACTTTACGCTCGACCCAACTTTACCCTGCGGTTTTTATAACCTTGTTCCGTACTTCTAGTCGTATCTGATAGTTTTTCTCGATAACGGGAAAAGCACGTACCGGGTGTATCATCATTACATCATTTTATGTTCTTAAGTTTGCTCCAGTACTTTTTCCTCTATCTTGTAATATAACTGGTAGGGGTGAGTCGGAAAGTTGACTCAATAAAACTGATATCAGCTGCATTTGCAAAATTCTCTCCAATAATTGAAGTGGTTCCAGTAGTTACAGGGTGTTTTATTAACCAGAACAACTTGAAACATTATTTTAAGCAGCTGCTTGGGATGATAAGTACCTCCCATTCTCTATACTATAGTGTAGTAAAAATAATATCAAATTTTCTTACCTGATGATATTTGTCTTGTATTTCGGCAAAAAATTATGCCATGATGTATCAAAAACTTTGCGATGAAACGGCGATGAATGGATAAGATGGTATCTTTGGTGAGCCCTCTGATTATAGTGGGGTTTAGAATCTAATAGAGCCAGATCTTCAGGCATGAATGGATCCGATATACCTGTAACCAATATAAACAATGTAAACATTCAGTTTTGGTCCTTTGGGCCATTTGGGTTGAGTACTTTTTGGTTAAATACTGGTGTGATAAGAAACTGAGCAAATTAATTTTATAAGCGCAAAATTCTCCTCCATATTAATGCAAAATATGGAGAAAAAAAAGAGCGTTGAATCCGTGTTACAAGTCATTAGATAGCAAATGTTGGACATGATATGGATCCGTGTTATAAGTCATTAGATAGCAAATGTTGGACATAATACAAGTCATTAGATAGCAAATGTTGGACATGATATGGATCCGTGTTATAAGTCATTAGATAGCAAATGTTGGACATAATACAAGTCATTAGATAGCAAATGTGGGACATAATATGGATCCGTGTTACAAGTCATTAGATAGCAAATGTGGGACATGATATGGATCCGTGTTAAAAGTCATTAGATAGCAAATGTTGGACATGATATGGATCCGTGTTACAAGTCATTAGATAGCAAATGTTGGACATGATATGGATCCGTGTTACAAGTCATTAGATAGCAAATGTTGGACATGATATGGATCCATGTTTCAAGTCATTAGATAGCAAAAATTGAACATGATATGGATCCGTGTTACGAGTCATTAGATAGCAAATATTGGACATGATATGGATCCTTGTTACAAGTCATTAGATAGCAAATATTGGACATGATATGGATCCGTGTTATAAGTCATTAGATAGCAAATGTTGGACATAATACAAGTCATTAGATAGCAAATGTGGGACATAATATGGATCCGTGTTACAAGTCATTAGATAGCAAATATTGGACATGATATGAATCCTTGTTACAAATCATTAGATAGCAAATATTGGACATGATATGGATCCGTGTTACAAGTCATTAGATAGCAAATGTTGGACATGATATGGATCCGTGTTATAAGTCATTAGATAGCAAATGTTGGACATAATACAAGTCATTAGATAGCAAATGTGGGACATAATATGGATCCGTGTTACAAGTCATTAGATAGCAAATGTGGGACATGATATGGATCCGTGTTAAAAGTCATTAGATAGCAAATGTTGGACATGATATGGATCCGTGTTACAAGTCATTAGATAGCAAATGTTGGACATGATATGGATCCGTGTTACAAGTCATTAGATAGCAAATGTTGGACATGATATGGATCCATGTTTCAAGTCATTAGATAGCAAAAATTGAACATGATATGGATCCGTGTTACGAGTCATTAGATAGCAAATATTGGACATGATATGGATCCTTGTTACAAGTCATTAGATAGCAAATATTGGACATGATATGGATCCGTGTTATAAGTCATTAGATAGCAAATGTTGGACATAATACAAGTCATTAGATAGCAAATGTGGGACATAATATGGATCCGTGTTACAAGTCATTAGATAGCAAATATTGGACATGATATGAATCCTTGTTACAAATCATTAGATAGCAAATATTGGACATGATATGGATCCGTGTTACAAGTCATTAGATAGCAAATGTTGGACATGATATGGATCCGTGTTACAAGTCATTAGATAGCAAATGTTGGACATGATATGGATCCGTGTTACAAGTCATTAGATAGCAAATGTTGGAGATGGTATGGATCCGTGTTATAAGTCATTAGATAGCAAATGTTGGACATAATACAAGTCATTAGATAGCAAATGTTGGACATGATATGGATCCGTGTTATAAGTCATTAGATAGCAAATATTGGACATAATAAAAGTCATTAGATAGCAAATGTGGGACATAACATGGATCCGTGTTACAAGTCATTAGATAGCAAATGTTGGACATGATATGGATCCGTGTTAAAAGTCATTAGATAGCAAATGTTGGACATGATATGGATCCGTGTTACAAGTCATTAGATAGCAAATGTTGGACATGATATGGATCCATGTTACAAGTCATTAGATAGCAAAAATTGGACATGATATGGATCCGTGTTACAAGTCATTAGATAGCAAATATTGGACATAATATGGATCCATGTTATAAATAATATGGATCCATATTATAAGTCATTAGATAGCAAATGTTGGACATAATACAAGTCATTAGATAGCAAATGTGGGACATAATATGGATCCGTGTTACAAGTCATTAGATAGCAAATATTGGACATGGTATGGATCCTTGTTACAAGTCATTAAATAGCAAATATTGGACATAATATGGATCCGTGTTACAAGTCATTAGATAGCAAATGTTGGACATGATATGGATCCGTGTTACAAGTCATTAGATAGCAAATGTTGAACATGATATGGATCCGTGTTACAAG
This sequence comes from Lochmaea crataegi, assembly GCA_947563755.1. Lineage (NCBI taxonomy): Eukaryota > Metazoa > Arthropoda > Insecta > Coleoptera > Chrysomelidae > Lochmaea > Lochmaea crataegi. The sequence continues at coordinate 21,602,715 of OX387436.1, read as the reverse complement.
TCATTAGATAGCAAATGTTGGACATGATATGGATCCGTGTTACAAGTCATTAGATAGCAAAAATTGGACATGATATGGATCCGTGTTACAACTCATTAGATAGCAAATATTGGACATGATATGGATCCTTGTTACAAGTCATTAGATAGCAAATATTGGACATAATATGGATCCATGTTATAAGTCATTAGATAGCAAATGTTGGACATAATACAAGTCATTAGATAGCAAATATTGGACATGATATGGATCCGTGTTACAAGCCATTAGATAGGAAATGTTGGACATAATACAAGTCATTAGATAGCAAATATTGGACATGATATGGATCCGTGTTACAAGTCATTAGATAGCAAATGTTGGACATGATATGGATACTACCAATTTTCCACCACCAAGTTTGGTGACTAATATTTACTTGTTGAACAATTTTTTTGGTACTCGTTTGTGGATGTTCGTCAATTCCTAATTTGAAGAAACTGATTCTCGAGTTATGGAGTATTTGCAGTCCTAGGTCGTCCAATAATATTCCCTGATTTTGCAGAAGTTTCAGTTTCTTGTGAAGATGCAATTTAGTAAACAGAACATGGTAAGCCGTTATTTGGACAACGCAGAGCATTACATACGCCTGGTCTCTAAGGCATTACCATTGGCTAATCCACATAAAAAATGCCAGTCAATATTAGTGAACACAGGCATCATTATTAATTGAACACAAATAAAACCAAAACTGGTGCTACACCAAAATTAGAACAAAAAAATTGGTGATCATAAATTGTAAACAATAGGATCAAATTACTAATGAAATGAAATGCAAAGATGAGACACTGGAAGGAGTAACGACGTATGAATATCTGGGAACTGTATTGACGGAAGATGGGAAGATAGAAGCAGAAATAACAAATAGTGAAAATAAATAAACGAGACTGTACTACACACTGGGACATAGAGATATTGCTATGGAAGGGAAAATGAAGATCCCCAATACAATAACATGAGTAAGTGAAAATTGGACATTGAGAAAGAAGGATGGATCCAAGATGAACACAATTGAGATGAAGCACCTAAGAAGAATAGCAGCGAAAACAAAGTGGGACAAATGTAAAAATGAAGAGATAAGACAAGTAACGAAACCGGAACCAACAATAAGAAAAATAAAGAAAAAACATCTAAATTGGTATTACAAGAAAAGTGATGGAAACGGGAAGTACTAACCACAGAAGAAGGGGTAGACCGAGAAGAAAATGGATAGACCAAATAAAGGAAATAGGGGATAAAAGAGGAAAAACTCTAGATGAAATGAAAAAATTAGCAAGAGAAAGGAAAGAGTGGAAACATTGGGTACAAGAGGAACTGGAATCCTCGTTCGACACCTGGAAAGGTAAAAGGAGAAGAGAAAAAGAAGAAGAAGGGGAAGAAGATGATGATGAAGAAGATGATGAAGAAGATGATGATGAAGAAGATGATGATGAAGAAGATGATGATGAAGAAGATGATGATGAAGAAGATGAAGAAGGAGAAGAAGATGAGGGAGAAGAAGAAGAAGGAGAAGAAGGGGAAGAAGGAGAAGAAGTTTTTGCGTTGTATTTAAGGTTTGACACTGTTATTGTCAAAATTCCAAATGCCACTAAGAATAACCATGTACTTTCTTAGTAGTTTTGGAAAGCAGTAGTGTCACTAAGGAAAAATTATGGTCCCTGTATCTCATTAACGACAAAATCAATTAGATTAGAAAAAAGCTTCCAATTTTTGGTCCATGGTAGTGCCGGATATCCCACATTAGAAGGGGTAGACCGAGAAAAAAATGGATAGACCAAATAAAGGAAATAGGGGATAAAAGAGGAAAAACTCTAGATGAAATGAAAAGATTTGCAAGAGAAAGGAAAGAGTGGAAATATCCGTTACAAGAGGAACCGGAATCCTCGTCCGACACCTGAAAAGGTAAAAGGAGAAGAGAAGAAGAAGAAGAATGTGAAGAAGATGTTGATGAAGAAGAAAGAAGATGAAAAATAATGAGAAGAAGGAGTAGAAGAAGAAAAAGGTGAACAAGATGATGATGAAGAAGAAGATGAAGAAGGAGAACCAGTGCGTCACTAAGGAAAAATTATGGTCCCTGTATCTCATTAACGACAAATCTTATCACACATGTTTATAGGAACTTGTCGTCTTAAAATTCAACGACAAATTGTCCACAATAATAACCTAGATTACTCTGAAATACCTCGTATACAGGGTGTCCACTATTTTATTGGGATTGTACTGGTAATCGTATGAGTAAACCGCTGGAGATACGAGATCAATTGAATTAGAAAAAAGCTTCCAATTTTTGGTCCTGTGCCTGAAATCCCGAATTGTTCCGGATAAAATCGAAAAAAAAACGGAAACTATAATTTTCCTTAATTCTTATTACAAAAATTATCAAAAAACTCAACTAGAACATTTTCCTTCAAATAAACGTTTCGTTTCTTCAAAACTACCATCAACTATTTTTTTTTAAATGAAAAAGGGACTTACTTTCTGGAAAATTTAGGAGATGTGAGTGAAGAGCAAGGTGAACGATTTCACCAAGATATTGAGGAGATGGTAAAAAGGTACCAGGGAAAATGGAAAGTACTGTAGGACGCTTCAGCTAGACCTTCCAGATGCTTCTCATAAGCGAAAATGTACCAAAAGCGCCATCTATGATGATTATGTTCGATACTGTCAATCAATGATTTTTGATTCACTCCGTAAATTTTTTACAATTTTTTTTAAATGTAACCGTACTACTTTGGGCGTTGTTCCAAAAAGTATTACAGTTTTATAATTATATCGAACACTTTACGCACGAGTAGCACGTCCAGATTGTAATACTTGGAGAAGAAAAAAAAATGTATTTGTTTTTGTTTGGCGAAGTCAACCAGTGGAAAGATATATAGATTTCATGTCTAATAAATTGGAACGTAACAGTATTTACACTATATCTATTATTTACAACTGGCATTCAAATAAAAGGGTTTTGAAGATACTTGAATCGGCGTATAATAAATTTTATGATACGTTGTAATAATTGTCTATTAACGTTAAATTATGATCGCGAATTCTAAATCTATTAAGTATTATAACACGTTATTATGTGACTAATAAAGGCATTAAAAGCATTGTTTTTAAAATTTATTATGTACCAGAAAACTAGAGAACAATCATTCATCAATCAATATATAAGCTGTGCTCAGTTTAAACGCATTTTCGTACGAATTTCGCTCGTGCGTACGCGTACAAACAATCCCGACCTTGAAAGTACTATGGGAGTGCTGAGACTGCGCACGAGCTAGTCGTACGTGTAGTTACGACGTCCGAAACCAATCCAAACTTGTCATGGAGGTAAAGATTGTACCAAAGAGTACTTCACGAATGCAAAATCACTACGGACGAGACGGAGAAAAACGTATATTCGATATAAGTAACAAGTGCTAAGATAAGCAGACACGCGCTGTATTGAAAGAATGTGTTAAAAGATTCTTACTTCTGTGAATATTTACAATTAAAATCCTCTCAAAATAATCATCTTAATCTGTAGAAACTACTTAATATTACAAATGCATTACTTCGAACATGTGTTAATAATATATGAATATAACAACCATCACTATCATTAATTTTATCTATATTTTTATCTCAAATTCTACATCGATATATATTATCTATAATTATATCCTCCAACAAATATCAACTAAATATCTTGTGTTTTTGTTACATCGATAATTTTTGAGAACATATATATCATTAATAACAAGTTAAATTATCTAGGTGTTACCTTCTATAAACAATAGAAATTTGTAGAGCATGTCGGCCATATCTTTCTGTCAAAGCTTCCACGGTATTATAAATGCAGGATTCGCATTGTAAGCCGAAACGTTATCGGAGAAATAGAAGGTGCGTTCCGAGTTCCACGTATACAGGGTGTTTCGTGGAAAAATAAACTGGAAAAAAAAGTCAAACTGGTGCGCTAATGAGACAGTTGGAACACATAAAAATAAAATTACCAGCACGATGAAATAAAATTATATATCACTCTTACCTCTCATGCCATATCGAGTCCTCTCCTCCTAATCATGCTCTCCCCTACGCCACTCACCTCCATCCATTCTTCCTCGTCCCTCAACATTATCTCCACCATGTTCTCCCAATACACCGCCTCCCCTAGTTTCCTCCAACTTCTTCATCACTTCCTCGTTCCTCCAGCATCTAAACACGTCATCCTCCACTTCACACCTCTCGGACACTCCATTCTCTCTTATCCCAACCCTACTCTCGACTCAACTGTATCAAGAAATAGCTCACCTCCCCGAAACTACGGTCCATCCAATCTCTCCTATTCCCAATCACTCCTTTTAGCGCGCCTTCATACTCCTCCCACCTTCTCTCCATTTTCTCCTACTTCCATTCCTGTACTTCCTCCCTGGTCGCACCCCAAACGATGCAAAAATGCATTTCTTTATGTACAGAACGCTTCGAAAATTGATAGTGTTTTTTTCAACATTCGTATTAAAAAAATCTTCTAGTAGGTACTAGAAATTTATCATAATAAGAATAAATAATTTAAAATCAAGAGATTAAATTGAAGACAAGATCTTAATTTTCTTCATACTGAAAGATTTAGAGAGTTAACAAAAAACTTGATTATTTAATGTATAGAAAACCAACTCAAACGGACGTAATTATTTTACACCGCTCGAGCCGACTACAATTTCTACCTTGCAATTAGCCGGTCGTCTTCACGAATAATAACTGTCTGTGTGTATTAAGTAAAATGTGAAGAAAAAAAAAAAGCCATCTCATTTATCAGTGTTTCTGTTAAATATATATCATTATTATCAACAAAGATACACAACAACAAACAAGAACGGTACTGTATTTTGTTTCGTACATACAAGTATAGAGTTAGACCTCACGAACAATGCTCATCTCATTATTTATAATCAAATTCTTGTAGCATCCATTCTTCAATCATTTTTCTCGGTCTATTACGGCCTACATAAAATCAGTGGATTAGGGTTCCATTAATAGTGACCTAGTTTCACGGAATTAGCGAAATCACGATCTTCTTAACCAACTCGATTCGATAAATGCTGGAATTATTGCAAAACTGGTCGCCATGTGTGGAACGATTGATAGTGGCTACCAATAAGTCACTAAGTTTTGTTGGTAATAAAATGGTCTATTTGTATCTGTAGTTTTAGAAAGTTCTTTAATTTTGTCTTTGACTCACTCACACACTTCCCATTCCTTAATTCGCTCGAGTTGATCTCTGCAGCCCAAACACTTGAACTACATCTTTGTACCATTTCCCATATTATCTACTTCCATTTCAGAAGCTTCGTGTCTTCAATAAAGGACACTAGTTTGACTGGAGGGATTTTCAGTAGTTGTGATGGCTGTATTAATTCCTCTCCTAAGTTCTTCTGTCTGAGTCCTTATAAGTTCTAGCAAAAGCAAAGTATGTGTTTCATCTGCTTCTGTATGAGTCCTTGTAGGTTCTAGCAAAAGCAGAGTATGTGTTTCATCTGCTTCTGTCTTAGTCCATGTAAGTTCTAGTAAAAGCAGATTATGTATTTTATCTGTTTCTGTCTGAGTCCTTGTAAGTTCTAGAAGATGCAGCTTATATGTTTCATCCGCTTCTGTCTAGGTCCCTGTAAGCTCTAGCCAAAGCAGAGTATAAGTTTCATCTGCTTCTGTCTGAGTCCTTGTAAGTTCTAGAAGAAGCAGATTATATGTTTCGTCCGCTTCTGTCTGAGTCCCTGTAAGTTCTAGCAGAAGCAGATTATGTTTCGTCTGCTTCTGTCTTAGTCCTTGTAAGTTCTAGTAAAAGCTGAGTATGTGTTTCATCTATTCCTGTCTGAGTCCTTTTGGTCTATTTGTATCTGTAGTTTTAGAAAGTTTTGTCTTTGACTCACTCACACACTTCCCATTCATTCATTCGCTCGAGTTGATCTCTGTAGCCCAAACACTCGAACTACATCTTTGTACCATTTCCCATATTATCTACTTCCATTCTAGAAGCTTCGTGTCTTGTATAAAGGACACTAGTTTGACTGGAGGGATTTTCAGTAGTTGTAATGGTTGTATTAATTCCTCTCCTAAGTGCTTTTGTCTGAGTCCTTATAAGTTCTTGCAGAAGCAGAGTATGTATTTTATCTGCTTCCGTCTGAGTCCTTGTAAGTTCTAGCAGAAGCCGATTATGTGATTCATCTGCTTCTGCCTGAGTCCTTGTAGGTTCTAGTAGAAGCAGATTACATGTTTTATCTGCTTCTGTCTGAGTCCTTATTGTAAGTTCTAGCAGAAGCAGAGTATGAGTTTAATCTGCTTCTGTCTGAGTCCTTGTAAGTTCTAGCAGAAGCAGATTATGTTTCTACTGCTTCTGTCTTAGTCCTTGTAAGTTCTAGTAAAAGCAGAGTATGTGTTTCATCTGCTTCTGTCTTAGTCCTTGTAAGTTCTAGCAGAAGCACAGTATATGTTTTATCTGCTTCTGCCTGAGTCCTTATAAGTTCTTGCAGAAGCAGAGTATGTATTTTATCTGCTTCTGTCCGAGTCCTTGTAAGTTCTAGCAAAAGCAGAGTATGTGTTCCATCTGCTTCTGCCTGAGTCCTTGTAAATCCTAGCAAAACCAAAGCATGTGTTTCATTTGCTTCTATCTTAGTCTTTGTAAGTTCTAGTTGAAGCTGAGTATATGTTTCATCTGCTTATGTCTTAGTACATGTAAGTTCTAGTAAAAGCAGATTATGTATTTTATCTGCTTCTGTCTGAGTCCTTGTAAGTTCTAGCAGAAGCAGAGTATGTGTTTATTCTGCTTCTTTTTGAGTCCTTGTAAGTTCTAGCCGAAGCAGAGTATATGTTTCATCTGCTTCTGTCTGAGTCCTTGTAAGTTCTAGAAGAAGCAGATCATATGTTTCATCCGCTTCTGTCTAGGTCGCTGTAAGTTCTAGCAGAAGCAGATTATGTTTCATCTGCTTCTGTCTTAGTCCTTGTAAGTTCTAGCAGAAGCACAGTATATTTTTTATCTGCTTCTGTCTGAGTCCTTGTAAGTTCTAGCAAAAGCAGAGTATGGGTTTCATCTGCTTCTGTCTTAGTCCTTGTAAGTTCTAGTAAAAGTATAGTATGTGTTTCATCTGCTTCTGTATTAGTCCTTATAATTTCTAGGAGAAGCAGATTATGTATTTTATCTGCTTCTGCCTGAGTCCTTGTAAGTTCTAGCAGAAGCAGATTATGTTTCTTCTGCTTCTGTCTTAGTCCTTGTAAGTTCTAGTAAAAGCAGAGTATGTGTTTCATCTGCTTCTGTCTGAGTCCTTGTAATCTCCTGTATTGTTGTATCTTCAATTTCTTCAAATGCAAGTTTTGACATTAATTATTTAAAATTAAATTAATTATTATGGAAATGAAACTCTATCAACGTTATTAAATATATTCTAAACAGGGAGGAGTTGAAAATAAAACGTTTATCGCGAATTTAAAACAAGAATAATGTGGGTAAGGTGGTAATTATCTGTCAGTTTGTTTCATAGGATTTAGAGGCATATCTTTTGGTTTTATATTATTAATACAAGGTTGTTTATTTTGCACTATCATTGCATTATTGGTTAAAGAACTTGATTTATAGATGACGGAGATTAATAAAACTAATATGTCTCTACATCAGAAAAACGGAAGAATGTTTTTTTAACTTTCTCCAAGTTTCATGTGGAAATATTTAATAATATTAGTTATAAAGGTGTGAGGAATTATAGTACGAGATAAATAGGTTATAGTAGGTTAGAAAAACATGCATATCATTAAGAACTATGAAACTATCACCAAGAATATTCAAGTTGAAAAAAATTTTAATGAAAATAAAAAGTGTCTCAGCATGAGCGTACTTAGATTGCTTAAACAGGGTATTCAAGTGTTGCAGAATTTCTGTTTCCCTTCTTTCACTTGGTATGACATATTATATGTCTATTTCTTATCATTTTTAATACAGGGTGACATAAAATGTCGCGGAAAAGCTATATCTATAAAGTACTTTTAAAAATTGAACATCCCTTATATTATAAGGGGACAAATTCAAATAAGAGGTGAGCGGTCGTCGGACAGCCGACAGTAGCTTGCTTCTTATGCACAATAGAATGACCATTTTTCGTGAATTTTTGACCATTTTTCAAAAATTTTGAAAATTATTGACCATTTTTTTCGAAATTTTTGACTATTTTTCCAAATTTTAACAATTATCGACCATTTTTAATCATTATTGACCAATTTTGACAGTTTTGACAATTATTGATCATTTTTGACAATTTTTCAAAATTTTAGACCATTTTAGACCATTTATCCAAATTTTAACAATTATTGACAATTTTTGAGCATTTTTGACAGGTTCTGACAATTATTGACCATTTTTGACAATTTTTCAAAAATTTTGACAATTAAGGACCATTTTTGATAGTTTTTTATAATTATTGACCATTTTCTCAAAATTTTGACCATTTTTCGAATATTTTGACCATTTTTCGTAAATTTTTTGAAAATATTTGGCAATTATCAACCATTTTTCCAAATTTTGACAGTTTTTGACGATTTTTCAAAATTCTTGACAATTTTTGACCATATTTAGAATTTTTTTACAATTTTTCAAAAATTTTAACAATTATTGGCCATTTTTGAGCATTTTTGACAGGTTCTTACAATTATCGACCATTTTTGACAATTTTTAAAAAATTTTGACAATTTTTAATAATTATTGCCCATTTTTGACAGTTTTTTTAATTATTGGCCATTTTTTCAAAAGTTTGACCATTTTTGACAATTTTTCGAAAAATTTGACCATTTTTCAAAAATTTTGACAATTAAGGACCATTTTTGATAGTTTTTTATAATTATTGACCATTTTTTCAAAAATTTTGACAATTTTTTCAAATTTTAACAATTATCGACCATTTTTGACAAGAATTGACCAATTTTGACAGTTTTGACAATTATTGATCATTTTTGACAATTTTTCAAAAATTTAGACCATTTTAGACCATTTATCCAAATTTTAACAATTATTGACAATTTTTGAGCATTTTTGAGAGGTTCTGACAATTATTGACCATTTTTGACAATTTTTCAAAAATTTTAACAATTATTGGCCATTTTTGAGCATTTTTGACAGGTTCTTACAATTATCGACCATTTTTGACAATTTTTCAGAAATTTTGACAATTTTTAATAATTATTGACCATTTTTGACAGTTTCTTTAATTATTGTCCATTTTTTCAAAAGTTTGTCCATTTTTGACAATTTTTCGAAAAATTTGACCATTTTTCAAAAATTTTGACAATTAAGGACCATTTTTGATAGTTTTTTATAATTATTGACCATTTTTTCAAAAATTTTGACAATTTTTTCAAATTTTAACAATTATCGACCATTTTTGACAATTATTGACCAATTTTGACAGTTTTGACAATTATTGATAATTTTTGACAATTTTTCAAAAATTTAGACCATTTTAGACCATTTATCCAAATTTTTACAATTATTGACAATTTTTGAGCATTTTTGACAGGTTCTGACAATTATTGACCATTTTTGACAATTTTTCAAAAATTTTGACAATTAAGGACCATTTTTGATAGTTTTTTATAATTATTGACCATTTTTTCAAAATTTTGACCATTTTTCGAATATTTTGACAATTTTTCGTAAATTTTTTGACAATTTTTGACCATTTTTGACCATTTTTTCCAAATTTTTAACAATTTTTGACCAATTTTGACAGTTTTGACAATTATTGATCATTTTTGACAATTTTTCAAAAATTTTGACCATTTTTCCAAATTTCAACAATTATTGACCATTTTTGACAACTTTTCAAAAATTTTGAGCATTTTTCAAAATAATTTATAATTTTTAACAATTATTGACCATTTTTGACACTTTTTTATAATTATTGACCATTTTTTCAAAATTTTGACAATTTTTAACCATTTTTCAAAATTTCAACAATTATTGACCATTTTTGACAGTTTCTGACAATTATTGATCATTTCAGAAACGGTTTTGAGATTTTTTGGTTCACAAATTAAGTAAGTATTAAAATTTACACACTGCATAATTTCAGCTTGAAATAGACCCTTTTGCAATTATTTCGGAGCACGCTGATGAACATAAAAAGAGAAACTATTTAAATCCAAATGTAATTTTCCTATTATTAGTTATTTATATTATAACCTACATGCTTAAAGTCGAAAATTCAACTCATCGTGATATATAAAAAAAAATCAGTATCTATAGAAAAACATTTTTGTTGGTCGGCAATAAATTTTGTTTCATTTAAATTTTCACAACACTCCAACGTTATTTATTGCTATAATTATTAGCGGCGGTCAATAATGAAGATATTAATTATAGAAATCGCCGCAACTGTTAGTTTGTGTCTTTAAATTATATACTTTTGCTGGTTTAGGAGTGTTAACATCATGTTTCTAAAATTAAAATAGACAACACATTTTTTATTGTAACCGTTTTAAAATAACTTAAACCGACTCTGATAATAATAAGTTCAATACTATTAAACGCTTTACAAAATTAGAAAAATTAATTTCCAAAGAGCAGACCGTCCACTAAGAAGCAACAACTACTTCTCGGGCTATATGCCCCGACAGACATTGAATTACACTTCTAAAGTAAACGGGGTTGGTATATCTGTTAAGATAGAACCAACCATTCTGGTTTGCGATTAGAAGGAATAACATCACTTGTGGACCGGTTTCGGCGTTTTTCCGCCTCATCAGCACAAGGTAGATGCAATTATTTACAGGTAACTCTAATTAAGTAAATACTGATAATAATCAATTAACCAATGCAATGTTTTGCTCCAGATATTCGTTAAAGGCGTTCGGAAGAAACTGAACTGCAAAATAACTTTTTCATAAAAAGACCGAATCTTCAAGTGGATAACAATAAACAATCATTTTGTTATTACCTTAGGTAACATTTCAAATGTTGCAGGCAATAATAATGTTCTATTAAAAAAAATGCAGAGGCACGTATTCAGTTGACTTCGACTCAAGGACGGCTAGATGTGAGTAACTGTATTTTAACCAGAGGCGGCATCGTTCAAATCGACCAAATAGAAAATATAGATAATTTTTAGTTTTAAATGCAATTATTTTGAGGGGGGCCAAAACAAAGGCAACCAAAATAACATCAACTCGATGTTTATGATAAAATATATATTCATACTGACATTGCATTCTTATTACTAATAACTAAAAGTGTGGTTTTACAAGAAGAGTTTAAAAAAATAAATAGTAAAAGTACAAAAGGACTTTTAATCCACCATAGGGGGTTGATGTCATTTTAGTTCCTCCTCTACCCTAGAAACGGTTTTAAAAATAAGTAAGTAGCTGTAAGTTTTAATGACACCTTATATAGGGCGTCCTAATAAGAAAGATGGATTAAAAATAATGATAGATATTGTCATTTTTGCTATGTCCGGCCCCTTAAAGTTAAAAAAATATTTTACGAGCAGCTATCATGGTTTAATCAAATGGAAATGGGTATCGATAGAAATGTCCTGAGAAATAACTCATAAAATGGATTGAAGAATTTTTTCTAAATTTTCTTTTCAGATTTATCCCAATAAAAATTGTTTTTTTTTAGCAAAAGATTTTTAAAAAAACCGCTGGTAAGTAAAAAATTCAATAAGCATGATTTTAATATATTTTCCTCTATATTTAAATTATTCGATTCGAAATTAAAATATCTGTAGATATAAGTGCGTTATTATTTATAATAATATTACAAATCGCTACTGACGATAGATAGTGTCTGAGATCGCACGCAAGCGTTCTCGTTGAAAATTTATAGACCTTCGGCGCAATATTTTTTTAATTTTACGCTTGATAAACGACATATATTCATGTAAATGTGTAATTTATTGAGTAACTTCCTAATAAATAAATATGCACTAATATAAATATTACACGGCACTAAACGAAATTCTGATTATAGATTTATTGAAATTGCCTTATTAACTTTTTGGAAGTCGGAAAATTCAATTTAAATGTTGTTGTCGAAATATGATAAGTTTTAGGACAATTTACGTTAGAAAAACACAATATCACAAATTTCTAGTGCAGTGTTTTTAGAATTTAATTCCATCCTTACAAAATTAAACTAGTCCGAGAGCTATTAAATATTGTACGTGCATCGCCAAAGGATGAAAAAATTGAAAAAAATATTTATAAAATTTTTCGTATACCCCCGTATTGTGTTATGATAGAAAGACTCTTTAAAGAATAAAATATTTACAAATAGTAAAAAGACAACTGTTAACAAGAAAAAGCTGCTATTTAATCATGTGTTCAAAGTGACCACCGTTAACATTCAGGCAATAAAAGCTGAAAAAGAGTCGATTAAATAACAATGGAAGGCTGGTATCAAAGGCAAAATAAAATGATTAAATAGAGATTTACCAGACCTTTCAAATGAGGTATGACTTGATACCTATCGCCATTTGAAAAAATTTAAGGGGTGTCTCCAGCAAGGAGGGGGAGAATCTGATGTTTATGACATTAGCACCAAAAAGTGTCCCCCTCAAGTTAAAAGTTCACGTGTTTCGGCATTTCCTTCTAATATGTCCCATTTTTGAAATATTAAGGGTGGGACCTTTTCAAATAAACACAGTGTATATATATATGTATATATATACATATTTAGAAAAAAAATATTAATAAATGAATATAAAAAAAATTAATAAATAAAAAGATAAATTGAAAAAATATATATATATATATATATTTAGAAAACCGGATTAACTACAATTATTTCATAAACCGTTAATTATTTTAACTTTAAATGAAAAAAATTCTAATACAACTTTTATCATCCATTGCCGATATATACTAATTATACACACATTATATTGTATGTAAATGTAAATACGCGACCGCAAAACCACTTTAGGCGAAGTGATGATTTTAATTACAGACTCTCTGCTTACAAATCAATTTAATGTTTATATTATCACTCCACTTTAACAACACTGTCGCAAGATGCATCTTGAGGCTCGTATTAAAGAAAATTATTTAAACAATGTACTAGTTTTTGTTGATAATTTTTCATTTCAGGAAATGGAAGCATGGGAAAAATACATTTTCGGAAAAAATGTAACCCGTAACCACAGACGTGACGTCTCATAGACGGCAATTTTATTTTATCAAAAATTGATGTAATGCCTTTTTAAAAATATTATTTATATATATTAGATATCATTAAAATATTGGAAATTTTTCGAGTTATAACGTTTTTTCGGTAAAAAAACACTTTTTGGGTGGAATTTTTTCGAATTTTGAACTATTGACTATTTTTGGGGGGTGCAAAAAAACATTATTGCGATTTCCGGCCAAAGTTGAGGTCCTAGACAAAAAAGTGGAATATAAAAGTTGTAGATCTTGGAAAAATCTATAGCTTCTTCATTAGTGACTTTTTCACATAACCTCAAAATTAGCTCGAAAAATGCAAAAAACTAAATTTTTCGTTTTTTATTTTTAGTTTCGACAAAAATTGTTCGATTTCGATGAAAATTTGATAGAAGGTAGCTTTTATAGCAACAAACCACGAAAAAAAATTTCAAATGATAATATTGAAAATTTTTAGAATTTTTTGGAGGGTGGAAAAAGACTAATATTATTGCGATTTCTGGCCAAAGTTGAGGTCCTAGAAAAAAAAAGTTTATTGTAAAAGTTGTAGATCTTGGAAAAATCTACAACTTTTTCATTAGTGACTTTTTCACATAACCTCAAAATTAGCTCGAAAAATACAAAAAACTGCATTTTTCGTTTTTTATTTTTAGTTTCGTCAAAAATTGTTCGATTTCGATGAAAATTTGGTAAAAGGTAGTTTTTATAGTCGCAAACTATGGAAAAAAATTTCAAATCAAAATATTGGAAATTTTTCGAATTTTGACGTTTTTTCAGTAAAAAACACTTTTTGTGGGGGGTGGAAAAAGACTAATATTATTGCGATTTCTGGCCAAAGTTGAGGTCCTAGAAAAAAAAAGTTACATATAAAAGTTATAGATCTTCGAAAAATCTACAACTTTTTCATTAGTGACTTTTTCACATAACCTCAAAATTAGCTCGAAAAATACAAAAAACTGCATTTTTCGTTTTTTATTTTTAGTTTCGTCAAAAATTGTTCGATTTCGATGAAAATTTGGTAAAAGGTAGCTTTGATAGTCACAAACACGAAAAAAAAATTTCAAATAAAAATATTGGAAATTTTTCGAATTTTGACGTTTTTTCGGTAAAAAACACTATTTTTGGGGGGTGCAAAAAGACATTATTGCGATTTCCGGCCAAAGTTGAGGTCCTAGACAAAAAAGTTGAATTTAAAAGTTGTAGATATTGGAAAAATCTATAGCTTTTTCATCAGTGACTTTTTCACATAACCTCAAAATTAGCTCGAAAAATGCAAAAAACTGCATTTTTCGTTTTTTATTTTTAGTTTCGTCAAAAATTGTTCGATTTCAATGAAAATTTTGTAAAAGGTAGTTTTTATAGTCGCAAACTATGGAAAAAAATTTCAAATTAAAATATTGGAAATTTTTCGAATTTTGACGTTATTTCCGTAAAAACACTATTTTTGGGGGGTGCAAAAAGACATTATTGCGATTTCCGGGCAAAGTTGAGTTCCTAGAAAAAAAAGTTTAATGTAAAAGTTGTAGATCTTGGAAAAATCTACAACTTTTTCATTAGTGACTTCTTCACATAACCTCAAAATTAGCTCGAAAAATGCAAAAAACTACATTTTTCGTTTTTTATTTTTAGTTTCGTCAAAAATTGTTCGATTTTGATGAAAATTTGGTAAAAGGTAGTTTTTATAGTCGCAAACTATGGAAAAAAATTTCAAATTAAAATATTGGAAATTTTTCGAATTTTGACGTTTTTTCGGTAAAAAACACTATTTTTGGGGGGTGCAAAAAGACATTATTGAGATTTCCGGCCAAAGTTGAGGTTCTAGAAAAACAATTTGAATATAAAAGTTGTAGATCTGGAAAAAATCTACAACTTTATCATCAGTGACTTTTTCACATAACCTCAAAATTAGCTCGAAAAATGCAAAAAACTGCATTTTTCGATTTTTATTTTTAGTTTCGTCAAAAATTGTTCGGTTTCGATGAAAATTCCAAACCTGAGAAAGGCATTAAATGAATTTTTGATAAAATAAAATTGCCGTCTGAGAGACGTCATGTCTGTGGTTACGGGTTAATTCAAAAGGAACCAGCCACTGTGAATTATATCGGTAGGTATCTGCAATGAGGTGTGGACACGCAATTAAACTAATTAAAATTCATGGTGATTTAAGAACGGATGTGATTTACTTTGAAATAATGATCCTATTAAAATAATTATCCATCAAAACAGGACAATATACCAGTATCCATATAAATATTAACATTTATTCAGTTAAATACAAAAATCAATCCATAGTTACATGAGTATTAAATTGACACCCTGTATAGTATTATTTGAAATCGTATCAAAAGTAACTTTAAATTAAAACGAATTAAAATAATTTTTTTATATTTTTCAAGCTTTTCTCAGACTAAGTAGGTTTCTTCTAAATGCCGTAAAAAAAGTTATATCTATAGACTTAGGCATTTATTACCGATATCTAACGTATATTGCAATCTTATTAAAATTAATACCAAGTTTCATTATGTAAATTGTTTTCATTTTTAATTACATAAGGCGTTGAAACGACTGCGCCACCTTTATATAAATAAAAAAAATAACAATAATTATAATTATCAACCGGTTTTCTAATAAATGTTGAAAACACTATAAATATAATTTCGATTGTATAATAATTGTCCGTAGTTCTATCCAGTTTTTATTACTTTTGTATTTCCAGCAATTATCATTAAAAATTAATTATCCAGTCTCGTTAATCACCAACCACTGTCAGATTTTACTTATCAATAAATATTGATTGGCAACCATAATAATTATTTTATTTTGCTCCATATAACTCCGAATGACATATATGTCATTTGCTTTTTATTGCTTCAATTATCACGGAATTACTGTAATTGTAATCGGTACGGGAGCGCCTAAAGTACGAACCATTGAGTCAGCTTTGGCTGAAAAAGGTATAAAACAGCCACTACATCTCTTCAAGATGAGTCCATCAGCTTTGAGGTTTTTGGGTGCTTCAAACAAGCACTCTCGAAAGAAGTGGGGTAAAGCTGAATATCTTCCAAAAGATGCTGGACGAAAGAACAGATGTTTGTTAACTCCGAAAAAACCTTTAATAGAAGGATCTTCCTCCACTCTCCTAGAATGGTTATGGCAAGGCTTAGACCTGTGGACATGTAGAATTTTTGGAAAATTTTGGGACTCAAACAAATCCACTGGATACATTTGTGATGATTGTAAGACGAATGATTGATTGCTCCAATGGTGGTCAAAAAATTTACAACGACACGAATACACCAAAAAGGCTTATACGGAATGTAGAAGACTTCTAAAAATCACAGAACTCTGGAATTGATATGATACTTGCTACGACCTCCAATTCCGAATAGACATAACTAGGACCTTCATGAGGAGTGACTACAAAGAGTAGATAGCTGTTGGTACGAAAATGGATCGAAAGCACCATTAGGTGGGGATCTATACAGCCGTAGACTTCTGCGGAAATATTAACCTACTTAGGATCATTTCAGGAGGGAAGACATTGGAGGTAATGCGTTGTCTAATAGACCTTCGTCTGAATAGGTGCGAGCCATGATAGACTTCAGCAAGTCCTAGTGGAGATCCTAATAGACCCGCTCACCACAAGCTTAACCTATTGATTGATTGGATCGGCATCACCAGTCAGAGTCTTCAAGACCTCAGCCTTTAGGGACCCACTTAAGAGTTACTCTATTGGTTTGCCAGTTTTTGTAGGCAGTCCCAGACCAGTCTAGATCCGATCTGACCTAACCTAATTAACTGCGCTCGTGTTTATTATGAAAATAATACGATTTAAAAAAATCTATTGTGTGCAATGAAATCTAGATAAGATCCCGCACCTGCTAAGACATTTTGTTTCAAATACTTTTTCTTTTTTTAAATGTGATGGTGGCGTCCCAGTTTCTAGATTTCACTTGCTTTATTATACATATACCGATACCGGTGCGGTGGAATAAATCAGAACTACTCGTACTAGCGAAGCCGATGACCAAGACCGAAAACTGAGTCATTTCCTTGACTTAAGAATTATAGATATCTCGTGTTTTGCCGTGTTGCCAGCTACTCGATAATTTATCTTGATCAGGAAACACTCCTCGGAATTAACCTTCCGTAACTCACGCTTCGTAATGCGAACAATAACGTGTATGAATATACAAAGAAAGTTAAAAGTAATGATTTTTTTTCATTATTATAAGCTTCGCAATGCGCGTTAGACATCTTAGAGCCTGATCAAGTTACAGACCTGGTGAAACGTAAGAAATTCCTAAATCTGTTTTCGGAATTTTACCTAACTTTAGGAACTGGTTGGTGAAATCTGGCATTAGTACTAAGAGTTGCTCCAGTACTATAGAAAATCCTCGAATGACATTTTTTAAGTCATCAATGGTTATTGATTTTTGACCATGTCTTAATTACACCTGGAGGAGTTAGATCTGGTTGAAGCAAATCAGTGAAATGGTATTTTTCTTAAAGTGTCCTGCCTGGTCCTGCAACAGTTTGATGAGCGATTCCATCCTGCTGAAAGTTGTACCATTGTTGATTAAGTCACTAAATAATTTTCTGTCTTTATTAAGTTCAGTCCAAGGATCAAGGAAGATGATGCAATGTTGCATTCTACTGGACAGATCTGCATTAGACCAACTTTGTTCCAATACTATTTATTTTGACACATACTTTATATGGGGTATATCTGACCAAAAGTTATAACTATAAATATGAAATTATCTAACTTTTCATTTATTTTGTAAATATGGCAACCTTGCTATTAGGTTCAGCTGAAAGCGGTCCCCACTTTCTTTAAAATGTTTCAAATTCGATTTCATATAAAAGACTCGCTTCACCGCTAACTATAGAATATGTCTATGATGCCGGTGCCGTATTTTTTAAAACAGAAAAAAATAGAAATAGAAAGTTTTTTGTCTCAAGATGAAAATATCTTTTGCGAATCAACTGTACGGATCTTTTAAAACTCACCGAACACTACTACGTTTCATTTCGTTAACAATTCAATAAACTTTAACGTCGAAAAAACTTACAGATGGAACGATGAATATAGACAAGCCTTTCAGTATGAAATAGTTTGTTTCGATACTATTTATTTTGACAGATACTTTATATGGGGTATATCTGATCAAAAGTTATTTTGATAAATTTCTCAATCAAATAATAACATTATAAAAACTATAAATATAAATATGAAATTATCTAACTTTTCATTTATTTTGTAAATATGGCAACCTTGCTATAAGGTTCAGCTGAAAGCGGTCCCCACTTTCTTTAAAATGTTTCAAATTCGATTTCATATAAAAGACTCGCTTCACCGCTAACTATAGACTATGTCTAAGATGCCGGTGCCGTATTTTTTAAAATAGAAAAAAATAGAAATAGAAAGTTTTTAGTCTCAAGATGAAAATATCTTTTGCGAATCAACTGTACGGTTCTTTTAAAACTCACCGAACACTACTACGTTTCATTTCGTTAACAATTCAATAAACTTTAACGTCGAAAATGCATACAGATGGAACGATGAATATAGACGAGCCTTTCAGTATGAAATAGCTTGTTTCGATACTATTTATTTTGACACATATTTTATATGGGATATATCTGACCAAAAGTTATTTTAATAAATTTCTTAATCAAATAATAACATTATAAAAACTATAAATATAAATATGAAATTATCTAACTTTTCATTTATTTTGTAAATATGGCAACCTTGCTATTAGGTTCAGCTGAAAGCGGTCCCCACTTCCATTAAAATGTTTCAAATTCGATTTCATATAAAAGACTCGCTTCACCGCTAACTATAGAATATGTCTAAGATGTCGGTGCCGTATTTTTTAAAACAGAAAAAAATAGAAATAGAAAGTTTTTAGTCTCAAGATGAAAATATCTTTTGCGAATCAACTGTACGGGTCTTTTAAAACTCACCGAACACTACTACGTTTCATTTCGTTAACAATTCAATAAACTTTAACGTCGAAAAAACTTACAGATGGAACGATGAATATAGACAAGCCTTTCAGTATGAAATAGTAATTATTAGAAGGCGCCGATTAGCCGCCAGGGACAGAAAACAAAACGCGATTTTAAACTAAGGTAGAAGTATTTTGGAGGCAGTGGCGCACCGGTAGGAATTTCGAATGAAAATAAATGAACTAAAATATGAATATAGAAAATGTTGAACGTGTGGTTTCAATAAGAAGCCTACACGAGTGTCACACACCATATAAGAGTGTGAAATTTTAACTTGACAGTGACAAAAATGACAATTGTCGGTATTTCTTTTGTATGTAATGAGTGCTCGAGCTAGAAAAGGAGGAGTAGTCGAGTCGATGTAGTTTAAGATAATTTTGTAATAACCACTTTCTAGATCTTTTTGCATTAAATTGCCGTTGGAGTCAGCTTAGACGCAATTTTAATTAAATAGAAAATACGAATCGCGGGTCTGATCGACGATAGGACGAAAAGTAACTGGAATAAGAAATTAAATTTCTAATATCAGTAATTAATGCGGTATAAATAATTATTCCGAAGGAACGTTAAAATTATAAAAATGTATAGAACTTCGTGACAAAATGTTTTTTTTTCTCTCTAAACTGGAATGCAGGTCGGAAAAGTAGAAGTTATTGTTCAGGACAACCTTGTGGTAGTCGAACAAAGAAGAAGCGGTCGTAAGGCTTCCATGTAACCGTATTAGACCAAAAAGTCTTTTTTTTTTGTAGATAGATAGATGGACATGTAGATAGTTTATACGAGAAATACGAAACTTGAGGATCAAATTGTTATTGTTAATTCGATTTTAATTAGTTGTTAATAATATTCAAAAAATATATACAAACGTGAAGATAAAATGCATTGTTATTTCAGCTTTTACTTTGAGGAATTTGGATGAATCAAACGAAATATTAATTACATTTTTTTTTCTATTACAATTAAAAATTTCACTTCAATATGTGTGTTAATAAAAAAATTGGAGCATTTTTTAACGCTAATGTCAGTTGTAAGAAAAAAAATTGGTTGAAAATTATACCGCTTAATATGTGGTCGAAAATATACTGCTCCACAAAAATTAAGGAAATTCATAAATTCTTTTCTTCTTTTATGTTCGTTAAAGTGGCCTTAATCGATTTGTCTCAAAACTTGGGGTAAAAGTTCTTGGAGCTTCTGTGGAGGTGGTTCATGGGAATTGAGGTGGGGCGATGGAGAGAGCAGTACCAAATGCTGGACACCATAGAAGTCCAAAGAGACTTCGGCTAATTTTGAACTATGCTGTCGAGCATTTTCTTCTAAAGAGAGGAAAGTTGGTCCAATAGCAGCATGAAATAAAACATTGTTAATAACTTGTTGTACGTAAATTCTGTGTAATTCTGCACTAATTAGAACTGTTTTTGTATAATTGTGACTTATTTCAAATTTGGCAACGAAATTATCCAGTTATCTTCATTAGACCATTTTATCAGACGATATTAGCGTTAATGAAAAAACTGTTAGAGAAGAAACATGCAATTAACAGTATAACTATTTAGACATAAATTAATTTCGGTATTTATTTTACAGAAGGTTGTTGACCGAGGAGGTTCTTTAGATAATTAATACGCTGTTTTAACACGGGAATTTTTTAAGATTAATCAATATTTGATCGAAATAAAGTTTCTAAAATCGAAAAAAAAGTCAAGCAATTCTTTAAAAAACCACTTGTCCAGAAGCTCAGTAGAGTCCTTGTATTACATCAAGTCGAAGTAGGAAAAGCGTACAATGTAGACAAATATCAATGTTGTTGATGCATTTTTTAGATAACATTAAACATAATTTTAATTACTTTAGAAATTCAAAAGAGATTCACTTAATTAGAAATTTTTCTAATTAATTACGTTGCTTCTATAAAGTGGCACTGAGAAACAAATACTATGTATCTATCTACAGATAAAGTTTGCTTACAATTGTATGCATGTCCCGTTTTACTATGACTATATTGGAGGGAAGTCATGGGCGTACAGGGAATAACTAAGAGGAAAACTTGATGGTGGACCAAACTGGACCAACAGAAGAAAAGTCTTAACCAGTGTTGTACAGTCTTTCGTCGTGTTTTGAAGTAAAAATATTACAATTTATAAGAGTATCCTGGCACATGAATTGGACTTGTCAGATCTGCATAAACATCTGTCAATTTGTGGATTGAACAATTAAACAATCGAGTCAACTAAAATCCATTCACCAGCGATTATTAACTAACGAATCTTATCTGCATAAGAAAACTACCCTACGATTCATTTTCGACAATTTAATTATATAATTAAAAAATACAGGGAGTGCCAAACAACCAACATTTATTTTATATAGAGATAACGTGGCACTCCTTTATTCGACTAATAATTTTGCACTATAACATTATTTGTTTGCTAATTTATTATTTTGATTAACTCAACTAATATAACAGATTTAAATCAGTTAAACCGCAAACAGTAAAAAATTACATTATCGTTTTTTTTATGCACTATTATCTACTACTTATTATGGAATAGATAATTTACGAGTCTCGACCTTTCTGTAATATAAATGCACAGCTTCATGTGAGTATGACGAAAGCCTATTTCTCAGCTTCCGGATAACTATTACAACGTCATTTTCCATATAATTTCACTTTGTCTACCCCTATAATTTTCTAATGGTTGTCACACCAATTATTGCCTAGACTGTACTGATTTGGTGGAAGAAAACAAACAAAGAGCAAAAACAGAGCTGCAGAAAGTGCAGCGACCCGTCTGCATGAGATCATGTCCCAGCGAAGAAGGTAATGGTAGTTCTTCCTCCACAACAACTACATGTACGGAAAATCGCTTTGGAAAATATCTTCAGGCTAAAACTTTGGAACCTGGCGATCTAACTGGTCATCTTGAGATACTGACGGCTGGAGCAGCCCATTCCATTAAAATGCCCATGGAATTAGCTTTAATTACGGGAGGAGCCCTCAAAAAAAGCCTCAACTCATCCAGAATATCGTCTGAGAGCAAAAACAGAGCTGCAGAAAGTGCAGCGACTCGTCTGCATGAGATCATGTTCCAGCGAAGAAGGTAATGGTAGTTTTTCCTCCACAACAACTATATGTACGGAAAATTGCTCTGGAAAATGCCTTCAGGCTAACTCAGGCTAAAACTTTCGAACCCGGCAATCTAACTGGTCATATTAAGATATTGATGGCTGGAGCAGTCCATTCTATGAAGATGTCCACAGAATTAGCTCTAATTGCGGGAGGAGCCCTCAAGAAACGCCTCAACTCATCCAGAATATCGTCTAAGAGCAAAAACAGAGCTGCAGAAAGTGCAACGACTCGTCTGCATGAGATCATGTCCCAGCGAAGAAGGTAATGATAGTTTTCCCTCCACAACAACTACATGAACGGAAAATCGCTCTGGAAAATTCCTTCAGGCTAACTCGGGCTAAAACTTTGGAACCCGGCGATCTAACTGGTCATATTAAGATACTGATGGCTGGAGCAGTCCATTCCATGAAGATGTCCACAGAATTAGCTCTAATTGCGGGAGGAGCCCTCAAGAAATGCCTCAACTCATCCAGAATATCGTCTGAGATCAGAAACAGAGCTGCAGAAAGTGCAGCGACTCGTCTGCATGAGATCATGTCCCAGCGAAGAAGGTAATGGTAGTTTTTCCTCCACAACAACTGCATGTACGGAAAATCGCTTTAGAAAATACCTTCAGGCTTACTCGGGCTAAAGCTTTGGAACCCGGCGATCTAACTGGTCATATTGAGATACTGACGGTTGGAGCAACCCATTCCATGAAGATGCCCACGGAATTAGCTTTAATTACGGGAGGAGCCCTCAAAAAACGCCTCAACTCATCCAGAATATCGTTTGAGAGCAAATACAGAGCTACAGAAAGTGCAGCGATACGTCTGCATGAGATCATGTCCCAGCGAAGAAGGTAATGGTAGTTCTTCTTCCACAACAACTACATGTACGGAAAATCGCTCTGGAAAATGCCTTCAGGCTAACTCAGGCTAAAGCTTTGGAACCCGGCGATCTAACTGGTCATATTGAGATACTGACGGTTGGAGCAGCCCATTCCATGAAGATCCCCTCGGAATTAGCTCTAATTACGGGAGGAGCCTTCAAGAAACGCCTCAACTCATTCAGAATATCGTTTGAGAGCAAATACAGAGCTGCAGAAAAAGCAGCGACTGCATGAGAGCATGTTATGAAATGCGCATGCGTGCATGCGGGCACGAAAATTAAACGGTGGCACTAGACGCAAGTAGTTCCTGGACAGTCTGGAAATGCTTGGACAATCTAAACTAGCTAGGAAAAGTAGCCTTGTGATTGGTTCCTGCATAGAAAGAAATGAAAAAATTTGCAAAAAGAAAGCAGAAAAGCTCTTATAGAAGCATTTTTGCCGGATTATCAATTAAGAAACTCTGGAATAGCTAAGAGGAACAGATATTCTTATGTAGATTGTAGAATGTATTCCTGAGAATTTGTAAGCATACTAAAGTATTCAAAGCACTTGAACTGGTGGAGAAAGTAGAGGGAATAGAATTATATATTGGATTTTATATACTTTCTTCACATTCAAATTGCGCAAAAAGCACAACTTGTGTCTAATATATTAATCTATACATGGAAATTGAAATAGTCTGCATATTACTATGCACTTACTTAATTATTTTTTTGTCTACGAATTTCTATATTGTTATCTGAAGCGTAAAATCAAATACGTATTACCGTTACGTTACAACCAAATTAATTGTCTATTTTTTTTTTATATTAAGTAAGTATATTTATGATGGTATTGTTTGAAATTTAATCGACTCGGCTAGGTCAAAGTTGTTCCCGGATATTATAACAAATATAAATACGTAGACAACTCAGACTTCGTTTACGTACAAGGTGGTCGTAAAGTAAATAAATGTTACTGCCATAAGATCTAAATCTGGATTTTTGCAATGGTTAAAACTTAACTAACTGATTTTTTGGAGGATGGAAACCTGCTCTCAGGCACAGGGTACTTGTTGTTCCTTTCCTCGGTACTGTTATTTCTCCCCGAGAACGAGCACAACCCCCCTCTAACTCTCTGCGCCCCCACCCCGATCTCCACTGCTCACTCCCTGTACTCCGGTACCACCAATAAGGTATATCGTCAGAGTCAGAGGGGTCCCTCTATTCTCTTTTTCATCTTCCTCCTTGCCTTATCCTTTCTTCTTCTTCTTTCCTGCTCATGATGGCTGTGACATATCCGTATATGCAGTCCCAGTTACGTTTGACTCGACCATGGTGTCTATTAAATTGGCAGTTTTAAATTATTTCTCCAGCTCCGTCTCCAACTAGAGCCTTTTCGCTGTCCATCTCTTAACAAGAGAAGAGCGTGTGTGCTCGTAGCAGTATCGGTACTAATCGTTGTCCTTCTTCCCGATCCTCATCGTGCAGGTACTGAAACTGCCGTGACCCGTGAGTACCTGGCTCAAGTAGTACCCTATAACCCTATGTTTACATTCGAGCCTTTTGATTAGCGTTTTCCTCCAAGCTCCCTTGATCTGCTCTTCCCATCTCCGTCTCCGTTTGTCCTGTGTTTCTTTTTGATTTTACCCTTTTGTTCCCTACCTTCCTTATGAATCCTACTCCTTTCCTCCACTAGGAGGTCTATCGGTGGTATTCCCGTGATTTCTTACAGGGCTACATCGGATGCCGTACTGAGGCGACTCTCAGTAGCTGTAGGAGCTTCTTTTTGTGTCCTTCTCTTTGCATTATTTTCCCCCACACTGGAGCACCGTACATCATCTGCAATCCCCTCATGTCCCTGCAATCCCCATATTTAAATTTAAACACACTCGCACATTATAACCGTAAACATGTACCGAACACTGTTATTATTTAATAATAATTAAATACTTAGATTGCTGTAACCTTTCGTAAATGTTGAAACAACTCTACAAGTTCGTTCTTTATATTTATTTTATTGTGTAAGTTCATGGTGAACGTGAATTAGTGTTCAGTAATGTAAAGTTTGATTTTTTTCCTTTATTTAAAATGAACCATAATATCTTTATCAGACTGGATATACGAGGCCGTATAAAATTAATTTCGGGAAAAAATAAACAAAAAACTCGAGTGTTCGCCATTTTTGACAATTTTTCAAAAATTTGATCATTTTTCAAAATTTGGACAATTATTGACCATTTTTCCAAATTTTTGACAATTTTTGAAAATATTTGGCAATTATTAACCATTTTTCCAAATTTTGACAGTTTTTGACGATTTTTCCAAATTCTTGACAATTTTTGACCATATTTAAATTTTTTTTACAATTTTTCAAAATTTCAACAATTATTGACCATTTTTGACAATTTTTAATAATTATTGACCATTTTTGACAGTTTTTTATAATTATTGACCATTTTTCCAAAATTTTGACAATTATTGACCATTTTTCCAAATTTTAACAATTATTGACCATTTTTGACAATTTTTGTGAATTTTTGACAGGTTCTGATAATTATTGACCATTTTTGACAATTTTTCAAAAATGTTGACAATTTTTAATAATTATTGACCATTTTTGACAGTTTTTCATAATTATTGACCATTTTTTCAAAATTATGACAATTTTTGACAATTTTTCGAAAAATTTGACCATTTTTCAAAAATTTTGACAATTATTGACCATTTTTCGAAATTTTCAACAAATTTTGAAAATATTTGGCAATTATTAACCATTTTTTCAAAATTTTGACAGTTTTTGACGATTTTTCCAAATTCTTGACAATTTGTGACCATATTTAAAAATTTTTAACAATTTTTCGAAAATTTTAACAATTATTGAACATTTTTGACGAATTTAGACAATTATTGACCGTCTTTGACAAATATTGACCATTTTTGACAATTTTTCAAAAACTTTAACATATTTGGCAATTATTGACAATTTTTGAAAATATTTGGCAGTTATTGACAATTTTTGAAAATATTTAAAATTTTTGACAATTTTTCAAAAATTTTAACAATTATTGACCATTTTTGACAGTTTTTGACGAATTCAGACATTTATCTTTGACAATTATTGACCATTTTTCATAATTTTTCAAAAATTTTAACATATTTGAAATTATTGAAAGTATTTGGCAATTATTAACCATTTTTTCAAAATTTTCACAGTTTTTGACGATTTTTCCAAATTCTTGACAATTATTGACCATATTTAAAATTTTAACAATTATTGACCATTTTTGACAGTTTTTGACGAATTCAGACATTTATTGACTATCTTTGACAATTATTGAAAATTTTTGAAAATATTTGGCAATTATTAACCATTTTTTCAAAATTTTCACAGTTTTTGACGATTTTTCCAAATTCTTGACAATTATTGACCATTTTTGACAATTTTTCGAAAATTTTAACAATTATTGAACATTTTTGACGAATTTAGACAATTATTGACCGTCTTTGACAAATATTGACCATTTTTGACAATTTTTCAAAAACTTTAACATATTTGGCAATTATTGACAATTTTTGAAAATATTTGGCAGTTATTGACAATTTTTGAAAATATTTAAAATTTTTGACAATTTTTCAAAATTTTAACAATTATTGACCATTTTTGACAGTTTTTGACGAATTCAGACATTTATCTTTGACAATTATTGACCATTTTTCATAATTTTTCAAAAATTTTAACATATTTGAAATTATTGAAAGTATTTGGCAATTATTAACCATTTTTTCAAAATTTTCACAGTTTTTGACGATTTTTCCAAATTCTTGACAATTATTGACCATATTTAAAATTTTAACAATTATTGACCATTTTTGACAGTTTTTGACGAATTCAGACATTTATTGACTATCTTTGACAATTATTGAAAATTTTTGAAAATATTTGGCAATTATTAACCATTTTTTCAAAATTTTCACAGTTTTTGACGATTTTTCCAAATTCTTGACAATTATTGACCATTTTTGACAATTTTTCAAAATTTTTAACATATTTGGCAATTATTGACCATTTTTTCAAAATTTTTACAGTTTTTGACGATTTTTCCAAATTCTTGACAATTATTGACCATTTTTGACGATTTTGCCAAATTCTTGACAATTTTTGACCATATTTAAAATTTTTTGACAATTTTTCAAAAATTTTAACAATTATTGACCATTTTTGACAGTTTTTAACGACTTCAGACATTTATTGACTGTCTTTGACAGTTAATCACCATTTTTGATAATTTATCAAACATTTTAACATATTTGGCAATTATTGAAAAATTTTCAAAATATTTGGCAATTATTAACCATTTTTTCAAAATTTCAGTTTTTGACGATTTTTCCAAATTCTTGACAATTATTGACCATTTTTGACGATTTTTCCAAATTCTTGACAATTTTTGACCATATTTAAATTTTTTTTACAATTTTTCAAAAATTTTAACAATTATTGTCAATTAATTTTTGAGCATTTTTGACAGGTTCTGACAATTATTGACCATTTTTGACAATTTTTCAAAAATTTTGATAATTTTTAATAATTTCTTGACCATTTTTGACAGTTTTTCGAAAAATTTGACCATTTTTCAAAAATTTCGACATTATTGACCATTTTTCCAAATTTTTGACAGTTTTTAAAAATATTTGGCAATTATTAACCATTTTTCCAAATTTTGACAGTTTTTGACGATTTTTCCAAATTCTTGACAATTATCGACCATATTTAAAATTTTTTACAATTATTGACCATTCATAACAATTTTTGAGCATTTTTGACAGGTTCTGACAATTATTGACCATTTTTGACAATTTTTAATAATTATTGACCATTCTTGACAGTTTTTTATAATTATTGACCATTTTTTTCAAAATTTTGAAAATTATTGACCATAATTATTTTTTAAATTCCAAAGAGATTTGTATAAGAGTATCTAGTTATAGGAAAAAAAAACTTATATAAGCGTTCTCACTGATGGGTGTATTAACTTTGAAAGGTCAATCGGCAAATCGTGCACAATCCATAATAGACTTGTCACATTTTTTTTTTCTTTTTCAATTCAATATTCAACGTTACCGATCATGTTCATATAGTTCAAGAATCGTGTGAGAATCTCCAAAATGTTTGCCCTCTGGCCACGTTCATCAATGCCAGTTAACACTAACAAGATCCTAAATCTATTTAAAACGAAATTGAGTAATAACTTGTCCAGTCTTAACTGCTAGTGTTAACTGACGTTGATTTATAACAGTTATTCGGGTAACTTAACCAATTTATAATTAAAATTGAATTTTATTTCGAAAGATAACGGAGTACGACAAATACGAGGGTTGTTTTTTATATTTTGCATATATAGCTAGAAAAATTGACTGTGATTATTGCTTTCTGTTATTTCGTTAATAGATGCGGCATCCAACGAGAAACTAACTTATCGATCTTTATGACCAGCCCTCGCTATCCGCTCGGGAGCAAAATCGTTCTCGACTAATAAATGTTACTATAGTATAAATAACTATTTTATCGATCGTTGTTAACTAAGAACATCTGGATGGCATTCATCACCAGAAAATATTTTAAAAAAAGGTGAGCGGTCGTCGGACCGCCGACAGAAGCTTGCTTCTTATGCACTATAGAATGACCATTTTTCGTGAATTTTTCACCATTTTTCAAAAATTTTGACAATTTTTGACCATTTTTGACCATTTTTGACCATTTTTGACCATTTTTGACCATTTTTGACCATTTTTGACCATTTTTGACCATTTTTGACCATTTTTGACGAATTTTGACAATTATTGACCGTCTTTGACAATTATTGACCATTTTTCAAAAATTTTAACATATTTGGCAATTATTTACCATTTTTTCAAAATTTTGACAATTTTTGACAATTTTTTCAAATTTTAATAATTATTGACCATTTTTGACAATTATTGACCAATTTTGACAGTTTTGACAATTATTGATCATTTTTGACAATTTTTCAAAAATTTTGACCATTTTAGACCATTTTTCCAAATTCTAACAATTATTGACCATTTTTGACAATTTTCGAGCATTTTTGACAGGTTCGGATAATTATTGACCATTTTTGACAATTTTTCAAAAATGTTGACAATTTTTAATAATTATTGACCATTTTTTCAAAATTTTGACAATTATTGACCATTTTTCCAAATTTTTGAAAATATTTGGCAATTATTAACCATTTTTTCAAAAATTTTACAGTTTTTGACGATTTTTCCAAATTCTTGACAATTTTTGACCATATTTAAAAATTTTAACAATTTTTCAAACATTTTAACAATTATTGACCATTTTTGACAGTTTAGTTTTTGACGAATTTAGACAATTATTGACCGTCTTTGACAATTATTGACAACTTTTGAAAATATTTGGCAATTATTAACCATTTTTTCAAAATTTTTACAGTTTTTGACGATTTTTCCAAATTCTTCACAATTTTTGACCATATTTAAAAATTTTTGACAATTTTCCAAAAATTTTAACAATTATTGACCATTTTTGACGAATTTAGACAATTATTGACCATTTTTGACAATTTTTCAAAAATTTTAACATTTTTGACAATTATTGACAATTTTTGAAAATATTTGGCAATTATTAACCATTTTTTAATAATTTTTACAGTTTTTGACGGTTTTTCCAAATTCTTTACAATTTTTGACCATATTTAAAAATTTTTGACAATTTTTCAAAAATTTTAACAATTATTGACCATTTTTGACAATTTTTCAAAAATTTCAACATATTTGGCAATTATTGACAATTTTTGAAAATATTTGGCAATTATTAACCATTTTTTCAAAATTTTTACAGTTTTTGACGGTTTTTCCAAATTCTTGACAATTTTTGACCATATTAAAAATTTTTTGACAATTTTTCAAAAATTTTAACAATTATTGACCATTTTTTACAGTTTTTGACTAATTTAGACAATTATTGACCGTCTTTGACAATTATTGACCATTTTTGACAATTTTTCAAAAAATTTAACATATTTGGCAATTATTGACCATTTTTTCAAAATTTTGACAATTTTTCACCATATTTCGAAATTTTAACATTATTGATCTTTTTGGATCATTTTTGACAATTTTTGACGAATTTTGATTGGTTTTGACAATTATTGACCGTCTTTGACAATTATTGACCATTTTTGACAATTTTTCGAAAAGTTTAAACATTTTTCAAAATTTTTGACAATTATTGTCCATTTTTGACAGGTTTTGTTAATTTTTGAAAATATTTGGCAATTATTGGCCATTTTTTCAAAATTTTGACAGTTTTTGACAATTATTGATCATTTTTCCAAATTTTTGACCATATTTAAAAATTTTTTACAATTTTTGACCATTTTTGACAATTTTTCACACCTATAGGTGTGCGAGCTCAGTGCGGCAAGAGAGATTGCTTGAATGAGTTATCGCGTGACGAACGCTTTTTCGTAACATCACACATTTCACGAGTTCACTAGCCTTCCCAAAAGTCCTATGTCGTGCAAGAAGAAGCAAGCTTCAAAAACTCATCCTAAAAGTCACTTAATAACTTTATATACAGGGTGTTTCCAAAGAATTCTAAAATATTGTTGTGGGCAATGCGTCATTGAATTTCAAGACGAAAAGTTCCTATAAACATGTATGACAAGTTTTGTCGTTAATGAGATACAGAGAGTTTTAAATGTTTTTTTTTGAATTTTTCCTTAGTGACGCTACTGGTTTCCAAAACTAAAAGGAAAGAACATATATGGCCTTGAACCTGAAATCCATGCCCTTAGGCTGTTTCAATAGTTATAAATCACCCTGTATAAATATAAAATGAGGTAGGATTTTATTTATTTAAAGAAAAATTAAAATAAATAACTTTGTAGTACTAGTAATAATTGAGCTTGTGAAAGTATTGCACTCCACTATAGTTGAATTAGCACCATTTATCATTTGAAAACTATTTCTTCTTTCACTTGTGAATTTAATAGATTTTGTAAAAGGGTTATCGTAATTGGATGTAACACATATTTTCATAATTACCGCTTGTCCCACTATATTTAAATAAACAATAAAATCGGAACTAGATTGTAAAAGTAAATAGTAAGAAGATGTTCTTAATGCATAGTTTTAAACGGGTAAAATTAGAAATCTAACTAAAGATTTAGAGGACCTTTCTGCTTGCAACTGAAGCTAATCACCGACGCCGGGCACACTCTACCCCTAACCATATTTTGCCGAATCCACTGGTGTTCCAACCAGTTGTAGGGATCTTTATCGAGCCCAAAATCCATCCCCATTGGTATAATGCCTACAAGCTGTGATATGCTACTGACCCTAGTAATCTAAAGTGTTTTGCTGCAGGCTCTACGACGGTGCTTCCCCAGTGGTCACCCATCCCAGTACTACATTATTCGCCAGTTAACTTGATATCCTAAATGCTTTCTAGGGAGCTATTGACGCCGCCCATCCGATAACTGTAAACAGTGCCGTGCAAGTTCTGAGGATACGCTTTCTGTTACAAATTAACATAACTTGTACAATTAATAAAGTAAAGTCCGTCCGGAAATATATGATCCTAACTTAATAAAGAATAACTGTGTGACGCTACGCTACTGAAAATCTTAACACCTGATAAGGTTCGATGCAAAATTTTACCACCAATAGCCACCGAGTAGGCAGGGCACTATTATTCTGTCTCTCTTAGTTGGTAATTTCTGGGACATCAAGTTAGCTTGCGAATACTGTAACCGCGCTCGACTCAGTTGGACTGTTATTATCGCATCAGAGGATCTAAAGGAATAAAAGGAGAAAAATGAACTCCTTTGTACTATAGTCTAACAAAATAGACTCTCAATGCAAATTTTGAGATATATTCTGGAAATTTTGATTTCGTTTATCGATGAGATAGCAGTCGAATTTTTTTCTCTAGCTCCAAAAATTGAAAAAAACACTTTGTTGATATTTTCACAATTGGTGTTTGGTTAGTTCTGGTACATTTAAATTTGCATGCATTTATGGAAGTACCGGTAATTTCCGCGTAATTATTTTGGTGTCATGCTCGCTTTAACTTTGAGTTAAAAAAAATAACGTTAATGGGAGTGGACACTATAAGCGGTAACGCAAAAAGGTCCTTCAAATAAGAGTAGATAATTAGTAACCTTTGGTAATTAATAACTACGTCTATATTATTACAATGGTCGAATAGATACAGTTCTACAAGTCCAATTACGTTTACTTTGAATACAGTTTATATAAATCTTAATTAACCATGTAACGAGATGCGGAGTTTTATAAATCGCCTATGGAGGAAACGTGACAAATGTTTGGAATAAATAAGGATTTTACAACAAACAGTTATACTGCTCTACACATCTAAACGAAACACAAGTCACAGGTATAAATAATGTTGTAAATCATTTTAACGACACAGTGCCAATGCTAAATATTGTAATCATGTCACTTTAGTTCTTCTTTTTAAGTTTTACTGCACACATTTCTACGTCGAGTAATACTACTGTTAATATCGTGATATACTACTAAATATAAGAGTAAATCATTTTTTTTTCTCCAACGTTAGAAATGGGTTAACCTTTTCTAAACTAACAACACTAACAGTAAAAACCTACTTTATTGTCGAAACAAGCGGCAATGAATCAAAATAATGCGCTAGATACTTATCAAAGACAGAAATTTATTATCAACAATTTCTATATAAAATTCTGCGAATACGAACTCGTCTCTTCTTCTTACCCGCACACGAAACGTATATATTTCCTTCCACAGTTCATCAGAAAAATACGGAGATGCATATTTTTCAAGTTTCGCATATTTCATTAATCACCTTTATAATACCGTTTTCAATGTCTCGGAAAATATTAATTTCTTCAGATTTACGTTCTTTAAACTATCTAGTAATTTATGCGATTAACGTTGAATAAAAGGTCGATGAAATTACAGAAATGTACTTGGAGTTTTCTCACATAGCACGAATTAAAAAAATACAGAGTGTCAAAAAAGTTATATAAATTTGCGGCACGCATAAATTTGTGAAGTTTGATGTATATTATTTTAAAATAAGGATAATCTACGGAACTGTACACAAGCTGGCAACGTAGCTCGCCCGAACTAAGTGATGTCAGACCAGGCTAGAACGACGCGACCGCGACTGGACGTTTCTAGAAAAGAGAAGACGCGAGCAGGTGATTCTCGGCTTTTCGAACGCTCGGTGAGCGGCGTTGCCACATTTATACGGGAAACTTCTAGGAGGCGGATTTACCATTATAATTAGAGTTAGCGCAGTTTATACCAGGTGTTGTTATTGGATAGTTCATCGTAACATTAATCTAATGAGCTATCACATATATTTTATCACAATTTTCACCTTGTTGATTAAACTAGTGATAAATATGCCGAAATGACAGCCATCTTTTTAAATCCGAATGGTACCAGAAAAAGAAAAAGGAATTATCTCAATTAACCGCTTCAAAATACTGTAACGACTGTTTCTGTTTTCAATCAAAACAAATCAATTGTCCAAGAAAGTTTGATTGACACTTACACAATTATTTAATAAGCAATGATTACTTGTTCAGTGAATACATTGTACTCGTATGATTGAAAGAAACGAAATTTTATTAAATTTAATATTCATAATATTCAACATTTTAAATGGGTACTTAAACAAAGTTTCTTTTTTTAATAAGGTACTAAATGTTTTATGTTTAATGCCAGATAATTTTAATACATCTACCATGCGTTCATGTAAAATGATGAGAAAGATACATTTTTGATAAAGTTACTCCTTCACTTTTATGACGTTTTCGAAAAATCACATTTTCAAGTTAAAAAGTAGTGTAAATACCACAAAACTGTGAATATTCAATTGAAATTTTACAATATCATAACTTGAAGGCTATCCTTTTTATAAAAATATTTAAAACTTCGAAAAAATCATATTTTGGATTTAAAAACAACGCGTAAATCCTACAATTCAACCAGCTAGAACGTTGTAATGATGTATGTATGTATATTGGGGCGACATTCACTGAGACCTAAGAGATCTATTGTGCCCCTTACTTCTACTTAGTTCCTGAGGAAATTCTCAGAGCTAATTCTTAGATTGGCGAATTTTGTTACTTTTTGCACCTCCTCGCGCCTCTGCTCTCCTGATACAAGTGAAAAATCACCAAATTGAACAAAATTTCTTAAAATCTCAATAACTTCTCTTGAGAACTAACTTTTGAAAATCGACTATGTATCAGGAGAGCAGAAACGCGAAAAGGTGTACAAAATATCAGGAGTAGCTAAATTTTTTAGATTGTCAAATTTTGTCATTTTTTACACCTCCTCGCGCCTCTGCTCTCCTGATACAAGTGGAAAATCACCAAATTGAACAAAATTTCTCAAAATCTTATCTTGAGAACTAACTTCTGGAAGTCGACTTGTATCAGGAGAGCACAAACGCGAGGAGGTGAACAAAATATTAGGAGTAGCTACATTTTCTAGATTGGCAAATTTTGTTATTTTTCACACCTCCTTGCGCTTCTGTTCTCCTGAAACAACTGTAAAATCACCAAGTTGAACGAAATTTCCGAAAATCTCAATAACTTCCATTGAAAACGAACTTCTGGAAGTCGACTTTGTATCAGGAGAGCAGAAACGCGAGGAGGTGTGCAAAATATCAGGAGTAGCTAAATTTTCTAGATTGGCAAATTTTGTTACTTTTTACACCTCCTTGCGCTTTTGCTCTCCTGATACAACTGAAAAATCACCAAATTGAACAAATTTCTTAAAATCTCAATAACTTCCTTTGAAAACGAACTTCTGGAAGTCGACTTTGTATCAGGAGAGCAGAAACGCGAGGAGGTGTGCAAAATATCAGGAGTAGCTAAATTTTCTAGATTGGCAAATTTTGTTACTTTTTACACCTCCTTGCGCTTTTGCTCTCCTGATACAACTGAAAAATCACCAAATTGAACAAATTTCTTAAAATCTCAATAACCTCCTTTGAAAACGAACTTCTGGAAGTCGACTTTGTATCAGGAGAGCAGAAACACGAGGAGGTGTACAAAATATCAGGAGTAGCTAAATTTTTTAGATTGGCAAATTTTGTTATTTTTTACACCTCCTTGCGCTTCTGTTCTCCTGAAACAACTGAAAAATCACCAAGTTGAACGAAATTTCCGAAAATCTCAATAACTTCCCTTGAAAACGAACTTCTGGAAGTCGACTTTGTATCAGGAGAGCAGAAACGCGAGGAGGTGTGCAAAAAACATCAGGAATTGCTACGTTTTCTAGATTGACAAATTTTGTTACTTTTTACACATCCTTGCGCTTCTATTCTCCTAATACAAGTGAAAAATCACCAAGTTGAACGAAATTTCCGAAAATCTCAATAACTTCCCTCGAAAACGAACTTCTGGAAGTCGACTTTTCATCAGGAGAGCAAAAGCGCGAAGAGGTGTACAAAATATCAGGAGTAACTAAATTTTTTAGCTTGCCAGATTTTGTTACTTTTTAGACCTCCTTGTGCTTCAGTTCTCCTGATACAAGTGAAAAATCACCAAATTACACGAAATTTCTTCAATTCTCAATAACTTCTCTTGAAAACGAACTTTTGGAAATCGACTTTGTATCAGGAGAGTAGAAACACGAGGAGATGTACAGGAGGAGATGATCAGAATTATCTAAATTTTTTAGACTGCAAAATTTTGTTATTTTTTACACCTCCTCGCTATTCTGGTCTCCTGATACAAGTGAACAAAACTTCTTAAAATCCCAATAACTTCTCTTGAGAACCAACTTTTGGAAGTCGACATTGTATCAGGAGATCAAAAACGGAAAGAGGTGTACAAAATGTCAGGAGTAGCTATATTTTCTAGATTGGCAAATTTTGTTACTTTTTACACCTCCTTGCGCTTCTGTTCTCCTAATACAAGTGAAAAATCACCAAGTTGAACGAAATTTCCGAAAATCTCAATAACTTCCTTTGAAAACAAACTTCTGGAAGTCGACTTTGTATCAGGAGAGCAGAAACGGGAAGAGGTGTAGAAAATATCAGGAGTAACTACGTTTTCTAGATTGGCAAAATTTTATACATTATACACCTCCTCGCACTCCTGTTCTCCTGATGCCAGTGAAAAGTCTCCAAATTGAACGAAATTTTTTGAAATCTCAATAGCTTCTCTTGAAAACGAACTTTTGGAAATCGACTTTGTATCAGGAGAGCAGAAACTCGAAGAGGTGTGCAAAATATCAGGAGTTACTACGTTTTCTAGATTGGCAAATGTTGTTACTTTTTACACCTCCTCGCGTCTCTGCTCTCCTGATACAAGTTAAACATCACCAAATTGAACAAATTTCTCAAAATCTCAATAACTTCTCTTGAGAACTAACTTTTGGAAATCGAATATGTATCAGGAAATCAAAAACGCGAAGAGGTGTACAAAATATCAGGAGTATCTATATTTTGTAGATTGCCAAATTTTGTTACTTTTTACACCTCCTCGCGCTTCTTCTCTTCTGTTACAAGTGGAAAATAACCAAATTGAACGAAATTTCTCAAATTCTCAATAACTTCTCTTGAGAACTAACTTCTGGAAGTCGACTTTGTATCAGGAGAGCACAAACGCGAGGAGGCGAACAAAATATCAGGAGTAGCTAAATTTTCTAGATTGGCAAATTTTGTTACTTTTTACACCTACACACCTTTAGAGCTATTTTTATTTGTTGATTCATTGTTTATAAAATTTTTTATGCAGTCTATTCGTAACTTGTTCGATAAAGATTCTACATCAAAAATTTTTAATTAAAAACGTTTGCCGGCCGTTTGTAGCCAACCAAATATGACACAACAACAAATCGAAATTTAGAACAAGGACACAAATACGAACAACAATAAAGATAACAACATGAAATGAACAGCAATTCATTATTATGAATCGAATGAAATACCATGCCATTAACAACCTATCACACTATATATATGTTAGTCATGGAGTTGAAAGCGAGATCGATCTTTAGCTGTATATATTAAACAAATCAAAGTACTTGTTGATGATGATATTAATAATAATATGTACAATTGAATAGGTTAAGAAACTCAATTTAATCTTCGTGGTTTATATTTATTATATTATTATATCCAAATTTACAATTATCTTCCTTAATTTTTGTATTTTACTATTTTACTAAATTCTCATACAATTAGATTGATTCCAAGCAAAGATGATGCAGCATTTATGATATATTTACAAATCCCATGAATATACCATTTGTACAACTTTTCGAAATAATCCAGGCTATCCACAATAAATTTAAAAACATAGATAACCAAGAGACATCCAATCCAACGCTCCTAGACTCGTCCATTATTCGTTTTCTAGCATCACCCAAGACAGGATTATTTCTTCAAGATCAAACGCCAGTAGCCCCGTCCAAGGTCCATATTCTAGCCTCACCCAAGACATCATTTTTTCAAGGTTAAACATCACATTTTCTAGCCTCATCCCTGATTGGGCATACATTCTTCAAAGTCAAACGCAACTAGCCTCGTTCAAGGTACGTTTTCTAGCCTCGTTCAAGGTGGATTTTCTAACCTCACCCAAGACGGAATTTCTTCCAATAACAAACGCTATTAGTCTACTTAAAGTACGTTTTCTCGTTTCGTCCTTGATTGGGCATAACTTCTCCAAAGTCAAAAGCCACTAGCCTCTTCCAAGGTACGTTTTCTAGCCTCGTTCAAGGTGGATTTTCTAACCTCACCCAAGACATACATTCTTTCAAGGACAAACGCCACTAGTCTAGTTAAAGTACGTTTTCTACTCTCGTCCTTGATTGGGCATAACTTCTTCAAAAACAAAAGCCACTAGCCTCTTCCAAGGTATGTTTTCTAGCCTCGTTCAAGGTGGATTTTCTAACCTCACCCAAGACGGAATTTCTTCCAATAACAAACGCTATTAGTCTTCTTAAAGTACGTTTTCTACTTTCGTCCTTGATTGGGCATAACTTCTTCAAAGTCAAAAGCCATTAGCCTCTTCCAAGGTACGTTTTCTAGCCTCGTTAAGGTGAATTTTCTAACCTCACCCAAGACAAATTCTTTCAAGGACAAACGCCACTAGTCTAGTTAAAGTACGATTTCTACTCTCGTCCTTGATTGGGCATAACTTCTTCAAAGACAAAAGCCACTAGCCTCTTCCAAGGTACGTTTTCTAGCCTCGTTCAGGTGGATTTTCTAACCTCACCCAAGACGGAATTTCTTCCAATAACAAACGCTATTAGTCTTCTTAAAGTACGTTTTCTACTTTCGTCCTTGATTGGGCATAACTTCTTCAAAGTCAAAAGCCATTAGCCTCTTCCAAGGTACGTTTTCTAGCCTCGTTAAGGTGGATTTTCTAACCTCACCCAAGACAAATTCTTTCAAGGACAAACGCCACTAGTCTAGTTAAAGTACGATTTCTACTCTCGTCCTTGATTGGGCATAACTTCTTCAAAGACAAAAGCCACTAGCCTCTTCCAAGGTACGTTTTCTAGCCTCGTTCAGGTGGATTTTCTAACCTCACCCAAGACAGAATTTCTTCCAATAACAAACGCTATTAGTCTACTTAAAGTACGTTTTCTACTTTCGTCCTTGATTGGGTAACTTCT
Source organism: Lochmaea crataegi (assembly GCA_947563755.1). Lineage (NCBI taxonomy): Eukaryota > Metazoa > Arthropoda > Insecta > Coleoptera > Chrysomelidae > Lochmaea > Lochmaea crataegi. The sequence continues at coordinate 21,563,819 of OX387436.1, read as the reverse complement.
TCAAAGACAAAAGCCACTAGCCTCTTCCAAGGTATGTTTTCTAGCCTCGTTCAAGGTGGATTTTCTAACCTCACCCAAGAAATACATTATTTTAAGGACAAACGCCACTAGTCTAGTTAAAGTACGTTTTCTACTCTCGTCCTTGATTGGGCATAACTTCTTCAAAAACAAAAGCCACTAGCCTCTTCCAAGGTACGTTTTCTAGCCTTGTTCAAGGTGGATTTTCTAATCTCACCTAAGACATACATTCTTCCAAGGACAAACGCCACTAGCATAGTTAAAGTACGTTTTCTAGTCTTGTTCTTGATTGGGCATAACTTCTTCAAAGTCAAAAGCCACTAGCCTCTTCCAAGGTACGTTTTCTAGCCTCGTTCAAGGTGGATTTTCTAACCTCACCCAAGACATACATTCTTCCAAGGACAAACGCCACTAGCATAGTTAAAGCACGTTTTCTAGTCTTGTTCTTGATTGGGCATAATTTCTTCAAAGTCAAACGCGACTAGCCTCTTCCAAGGTACGTTTTCTAGCCTCGTTCAAGGTGGATTTTCTAACCTACTATTTTACTAGAAATCTTATAGGTACGTTCACAATTTGTGTCACAAATTATAGTAATTGTTTTTAAATTTACGCAATGCATCTACTTTTTCAATAAAATAATTATTATAATATAGTGATAATGTGTTATTTAAAAACTTCTTTTTAAGATTGACGTCCGTCATAAGTTTTTGCATAAAAAAATGTAAAAATAAATCGAAAACCGTTTAGTATATCAGACCTGTCAAAAAAGACTTTTTTAGTTTCTGGGCTTCTGGCTATCACGTTTCTTAAGCAACAAAATGTTGAGAGAAATTAACAGATTACTGCACAATATATATATATATATATATATATATATTGTGCAGTAATCTGTAACAAAATTGCGCATTTAATATTTTAATCAAAATGTTTGGATCAACTATTCATTAAATAATATAATTACATAAAAAAGTTAATTCAATTTTTTGATCACCCCAATCAAATAATTATATAAAAATAAAAAAAATTAATACTAAATTTTTTATATTATAAAATTATAATACTCTATAGGGTTTTCTCGTCTTTAAATAAAATTTAAGCTTTTTAACTTAAAAATAAAATTCTAAAATAATTACTTAGAAACAGTTTTTTTAATATTAAATTTTAAATTAATTTTATTTTCTTATCTATACATTAATTTTTTTAAATATTAATTTTATTTTTTATAAATTAAATGTTTTCACTTTACTTCAACTATTTTATTCACTAAATTCCGATAAGTAAAATTATTTTTTATTTTAAATTTTATATCCTTAGGGGATTCACCTCCTTTCTTAGGATTTTTACCAAAATGAATTGTATTTAATGATCTAGTAATTAGCAGTAGTCGAGAAAATAATTTTTCCGAATATATGTGACGTTAGGCAGTCTACAATATTTTTTTTCTTTAATTTTTTTTTAAAACAATTTTTAATAAAACTGTAACTAATGCAGAGTCATTTAAAAAAATACAGTTATAAAAACGCTCTAATTTCTGACAGCCTTCAAGTTTTCAACAAAGCGGCTTCGCCTTAGCGTAAATTTGATATTTTAAAAATGATATGATATGTATTTACAAAACCGTTAGATGCAAATACACAGAAATTGAGGAGTGGCTATTTTTATTCTTCGGCTATCAATGGAGCGATCCAAAGAAAAAGTTTTATTAATAATTCTATTCATTAGTTAAAATTTTTAACTGGTCTACATTATAATTTTTTTTTTATATAAAAATGTTCTGATTTTTAAATGGAGTGCATTAGCCTCGATAGGTTACAAAAAAATAAAAAGCATTTAAACAAATTACTTTTACGAGGGTCAAAATATTTATAGAAATTGTGTCAGCATAAATAAAATAAAATAAATAAAATAAATAAAATAAATAAAATAAATAAAATAAATGAAATAAATAAAATAAATAAAATAAATAAAATAAATAAAATAAATAGAATAAATAAAATAAATAAAATAAATAAAATAAATAAAATAAATAAAATAAATAAAATAAATAAAATAAATAAAATAAATAAAATAAATAAAATAAATAAAATAAATAAAATAAATAAAATAAATAAAATAAATAAAATAAATAAAATAAATAAAATAAATAAAATAAATAAAATAAATAAAATAAATAAAATAAATAAAATAAATAAAATAAATAAAATAAATAAAATAAATAAAATAAATAAAATAAATAAAATAAATAAAATAAATAAAATAAATAAAATAAATAAATAAAATTTGATACGTTCCTGTTTTGGAAACACTTTTTGACCCGAAGTAAAAGCTGAGCAACGGCGAACAATAAAAATTTAAATTGTTACCTGTCAATTCTGTTGGTTGTAAAATTGTTTGTGTGTTGACGTTTTACATTGTCAACATAAAATATTTATGGGAAATTCATACAATGATGATGGAATATTGGAAGACTTGAGATGGCGAGTGTATTAATTTTTCTAGCTTTCTGTATCTTTATTTTGAAAAAAAATTAAACTTGATCTGAAACCCCCCCCCCCCCCCCTTTATCGACTATGACCGTCATTGACCTAACAATATTCAACAGTGCTTAGCGGTTATGGTTAGTAGCTTAAGATAATATTTCGTCTTCGTTTATCCAATGACTTTTTATCTATTTTTAACTAATATTATATAATTATTTTATATTGTGGACTTTTGCCGAAATTCGTTCTATAAAAGTCAATTTGAATTATGATATTTATCGTCTTACCAGGAAATAAATCAACTAGACCAAATAGAGATGCGGTTTCAGTTGTTACTCAAGGTTTCACTTAAACAATCAATATGTGGTTGAATATCCAACTATCCGTAAAGAGGAAAATTACCATTTCTCAAGCATAATCGATAACTACACAATTTTGTATCAATTGTTAAAGAATATACAGAGCATTTCAATGAAAACTATCCACCCCCCACATAAATCCGAAGGCGTCACTTTAATGAAAAAATGAAAAAAAAAACGTCAAAAATCATATTTTTTTGCTCATAATATGTTGGTAGACGTTATAACTGTAACACGGCAACATCGCTAAATCAGATTTTTTCTCCTAGCGCGTGGGTTTCTTCCGACTCAGCGAAATTGTTATTTATCAACTCGCTTCCCGTGTAATGTTTTTTTTCAATATGTTAAACTGTTTTTTTGGCCTTTATTTTTTTTGCATGTTAGCATGTTTGGTTTATTCTGAATTAGAAATTTGTTATACAGGGTGATGTTCCCTATGTTTCTTTATTTGGTTTCATTACATAACTTTAAAAGGTACAAAAATTATACTTCCTACTAGAATATTAGTTATTCTTATAACAAATTGGTACACGTAACAAACAGTATCTTGAAATCTTTAACAATCATTAAATCCAGTTCGAACACTCGTATATTATTTTGAGAAAATTTTCTCTTCAGATAAAATATCCAGTATGCAAATATGGTTAGCGCATTATTCAAATGATAAAATCCCAACAGATTTTTTGGTTTGTTGCAATTGAAAACTGTGTCAATTTATAAGAACATCGCATACCAATTTGACGCGAAGTTGATAGATTTTAACAGCTCGTAAATAAATTAATTCCGACGATCCAAAAGAAAAAAATGTAGGTACCCAATGCGGATATTAAAAGAATTTTTGCTCTTTTTATAAGTGAGTAATGCGTCTATGAATAGAATGTCTGAAATACCGCAATAATATTATAAGTAGTTTGCAGACAAATAAAAAAATCGACGTTAATCCCTACAGAAAGTATGCGAACGTCATTAAAAATTCGTATTTTACCGTCCTTATACAGTGTGTCCTCTACGACGGGGACAAGAAACTAGAGCTTTCGCTATATCAAGGAATATTTGGTTGGTTCCAACAGGAGAAGATAACTAGAGGAGCATATGCGCTCGCTACGAGGGTTGGACTTTTTTGAGAAGGAGAAGGAAAAATAACCATTCCATTCCTCCAACCTTAAAGGACCTTCAAGGGGAAGGGTGAATGGAATGGTTATTTTTCCTTCCCCTTCTCGAAAAAGTAGGAGTCGCTAGTCCAACCCTCGTAGCTTGGAAAGGAGAAATATCGATAGTCCCGATTATCGATATTTATCGATAGTGCTATTTTTACTATCGATTATTATCGATAATTTTCGATAGTTTTACAATCGGTAACATCCTTGTACGATTTTTCTCAAAATGTTAAAAATATACATATATATATATTTATTTCGAAACAACGTATCAACTTTGTCAAACATTGTCAGAAATTTTGAAAAATTGTCAAAAACGGTCAATAATAATTGTCAAAAATGGTCAATAATTGTCAAAAATGGTCAATAATTATCAAAAATGGTCAATAATTGTCAAAAATGGTCTAACATTGTCAAAATTTTGAAAAATGGTCATTAGTTGTCAAAAACTGTCAAAAATGGTAGATAATTTTAAAAAATGGTCAATAGTTATCAAAAACTGTCAAAAATGGTAGATAATTTTGAAAAATGGTCAAAAATTTATAAAAATTTTCAAAAATGGTCTATAATTGTTAAAATTTGTAAAAATGGTCAATAATTGTCAAAATTTTTGAAAAACGATCAATAATTGTCAAAAACTGTCAAAAATGGTCAATAATTGTTAAAATTTTGAAAAATTGTTGGAAATGATCAATAATTGTCAAAAACTGCCAAAAAGGGTCAATAATGGTTAAAAATTTTGAAAAATGGTCAATAATTTTGAAAAATGGTCAAAAAGGTCAATAATTGTCAAAAACTGTCAAAAATGGTCAACAATTGTCAGAAATTATCAGTAATTGTCAGAAATTGAAAGAACAATGGCGGATTTTTAGTGCTTTTAATAGCAATTTTCTGTTCCAAAAGTAAATTTTTTCCTTTTAAAATGTTCTATAAGCAATGTGGGGCTTTCTAATAGGAAAAAAAAGCGCTACGAAATTCCGAGGGTCGCGAACCTTACTGAATCCGTCTTGGATTCTGACAATTCAAAATAATGATTGTACCCACACGCAATACACTCTCTTTCTCTCCCGTCTTTCTCTCTTTCTCTACCTTCTCACTCGCTTTCCCATCTCTCTTTTTCCTATCCCTGTCTCTCCCATCTCTCTCTCTCTCTCTCCCATCTCTCTCTCTCACCCTGGTTATTTTTCCTTCCCCTTCTCGAAAAAGTAGGAGCCGCTAGTCCAACCCTCGTAGCTTGGAAAGGAGAAATATCGATAGTCCCGATTATCGATATTTAAAGATAGTGCAATTTTTACTATCGATTATTATCGATAATTTTCGATAGTTTTGCAATCGGTAACATCCTTGTACGATTTTTCTCAAAATGTTAAAAATATACATAAATATATATATATTTATTTCTAAACAACGTATCAACTTTGTCAAACATTGTTAGAAATTTTGAAAAATTGTCATAAACGGTCAATAATAATTGTCAAAAACTGTCAAAAATGTTCAATAATTGTCAAAAACGGTCAATAATTGTCAAAAATGGTCACAAATGGTCAAACATTGTCAAAATTTTGAAAAATGGTCAATAGTTGTCAAAAATGGTAAAAATTTTTGAAAAATTGTCAAAAATGGTCAATAAGTGTCAAAAATTTTGAATAATGGTCAATAATTGTTAAAAATTATTAATAATTGTTAAAAATTATTAATAATTGTCAAAAACTCTCAGAAATGGTCAATAATTTTGAAAAATGGTCAAAAACTTTAAAAAATTGTCAAAAATGGTCAATAATTGTCAAAAACTGTCAAAAACTGTCAAAAACTGTCAAAAACTGTCAAAAATAGTCAATAATTGTCAAAAATGGTCTATAATTGTTAAAATTTGGAAAAATGGTCAATAATTGTAAAAATTTTTGAAAATTGTTAAAAATGGTCAATGATTGTCAAAAATTTTGAAAAATGGTTAATAATTGTTAAAAATGGTCAATAATTGTCAAAAACTGCCAAAAAGGGTCAATAATGGTCAATAATTTTGAAAACTTGTCAAAAAAGGTCAATAATTGTCAAAAGTGGTCAAACATGGTCAACAATGATCAGTAATTGTCAGAAATTGAAAAAATAATTTTAGTACTTTTAATAGCAATTTTCTGTTCCAAAAGTAAATTTGTTCCTTTTAAAATGTTCTATAAGCAATGGGGGGCTTTATAATAAGAAAAAAAAGCGCTACAAAATTCCGAGGGTCGCGAACCTTTCCGAATCCGTCTTAGATTCTGACAATTTAAAATAATGATTGTACCCACACGCAATACACTCTCTTTCTCTCCCGTCTTTCTCTCTTTCTCTACCGTCCCACTCGCTCTCCCTTCTCTCTCTTTCCTATCACCCTCTCTCTCCCATCTCTCTCTCACCCATCGCTCTCCCTCTTTCTTCCATCCCCTCTCTCTCATCTTTGTTTCTCTCTCCCATCTCTCTTATCTTTCTTTCTCTCTCTCCCATCTCTCTCTTGCCCTCTCTCCCATCTTTCACTCTTCTCTCCCATCTCTCTCCCTCTCTCTCATCTTTCTTTCTCTGTCCTATCTTTCTATCCCTCCCATCTCTCTCTTTTTCACTCTCTCTACTCTTCTACGTATCGTTTTCGCAAGTGCTGTATTTCTTTTGCGTTCCAACTGATTATAGTATCGTTCTTCAACAACTACCTTCTGGAAGGGGTGATAAAGTTGATTCGAGTTTGCGCACTACACAGTACTCGATACGATTCCAGAACGGTTCCTAAGTACCAGTTGGAACAAACCTAATATTGGACTGGGAAAACTCATAAGATTCTTCAAATTATCGATGAACATCCAGATCCATAAACTCTCCACTCGTACATCGCACTTTCTTAAAGCAAATTAAGAGATTAATATTGAATACATTGCTGACAAATGATGCATGTACACTAAGAAAAATAAATAGGATAATACGTTTCTACATAAAAAGAAGGATTAAATTATTGAAAACTTGTAATACTTCGTGCGATGAGGATAAAGAAACTGGTGACCTTATAAAACTTTCAATGGTTTTGAATAACGTATAACGTCTTTATAAGTTCAATTAAATGTATATTTAGATTGTTGATAATAATTATGGTAAATTATTACACCGTTATCTCTTAATCAGTGGAACATCTTAATTTGGAATATTTTGAATGGAGATATAAGGAAGTAATTACCAAAAATTGTTTATTTATCGAATTCGGTTGTAATGTATACGGTGCGGTCAAAAAATTATGACTTATGACCCACGAATACGATGAGAACAATTTCCGTTCTTCAAAATGAATTTTTCCCTTTGAAAATGAATTTTCAAAATTTTTATCAAGACCATCAAAAAAATTTATTCCGATTTTGATGATATTTTAGGGAGGGGTGTTTTTGAGGTCAAGGATTCCAAAAAAATCATCGGTTGCGACCTAAAAATTTTTTGACAGGTAATTATGCCCGAAAAGCTGTCAAAATTCGACTTTTCGGTGGTCTAAAAAATAGTAAATATAACTCGATTTTTTCGAAATTTTAGAAAATAATAGCTCGAGTAATTATCTTTAAAATAATCTATGAAAAAAAAAGGTGAGCGGTCGTCGGACCGCCGACAGAACCTTGCTTCTTATGCACAATAGAAGGACCATTTTTGACCATTTTTCGTAAATTTTTGACCATTTTTCAAAATTTTTGACTATTTTTTTAAATTTTAACAATTATGACCATTTTTTACAATTATTGACCAATTTTGACAGGTTCCAACAATTATTGACCATTTTTGACAATTTTTCAAAAATTTTGACTATTTTTAACAATTATTGACCATTTTTGACAGTTTTTTATAATTATTGACCATTTTTTCAAAATTTTGACAATTTTTAACCATTTTTCAAAATTTTAACAATTATTGACCATTTTTGACAGTTTCTGACAATTATTGACCATTTTTGACAATTTTTCGAAAATTTTGACAATTTTCAACAATTATTGACCATTTTTGACATTTTTTTATAATTATTGACAATTTTTTCAAAATTTTAACAATTTTTGACCATTTTTTACAGTTTCTGACAATTATTGACCATTTTTGACAACTTTCAAACAATTTGACAATTATTGTGAATTTTTCAAAATATTTAACAATTTTGGACCATTTTTTTGAATATTTGACCATTTTTGACAATTTTTGACAAATTCTGACAATTATTGACCATTTTTCAAAAATTTCGACAATTTTCAACAATTATTGACCATTTTTGAATTTTTTTTATAATTATTGACAATTTTTTCAAAATTTTAACAATTTTTGACCATTTTTCAAAAATTTTTCAATTATTGACCATTTTTGACATTTTCTGACAATTATTGATCATTTTTTTTAAATTTTGGCCATTTCTCAAAAATTTTGACAATTTTCAACAATTATTGACCATTTTCGACATTTTTTTATAATCATTGACAATTTTTTCAAAATTTCAACAATTTTTGAGCATTTTCCAAAATTTCAACAATTATTGACAATTATTGACAGTTTCTGACAATTATTGACCATTTTTGACAACTTTCAAACATTTTGACAATTATTGTAAATTTTTCAAAATATTTAACAATTTTGGATCATTTTTCAAAATTTTAACAATTATTGACAATTTTTGACAGTTTCTGACCATTTTTGTCAATTTTTCAAAAACTTTGACAATTTTCAACAATTGCTGACCATTTTTGACATTTTTTTATAATCATCGACAATTTTTTCAAAATTTTAACAATTTTTGACCATTTTCCAAAATTTCAACAATTATTGACCATTTTTGACAGTTCATGACAATTATTGACCATTTTTGACAACTTTCAAACATTTTGACAATTATTGTAAATTTTTCAAAATATTTAACAATTTTGGACCATTTTTCCAAATTTTAATAATTATTGACCATTTTCCAAAATATTTAACAATTTTTGACCATTTTTGACAGTTTTTGACAATTTTTGACAGATTCTGACAATTATTGACCATTTTTGTCAATTTTTCAAAAAATTTGACCATTTGACCAACAAAAGGTATGCACATTATTTCATGAAATGGTCTGTATATAAAAATACTTTTGAGAGAAATAACCTCAATTTTAATAAAAGTCGAATATGGCCTTCGACAAGGGGGTGGTTTAAATTTTTTTATTAAGTTGAAATTAATATGGGAAAACTTTTGTTTTTTTATTATTTAAAATTCAAGTCCTGTCTATTTTTATACAGGTTGGTCCTTGAGTAATTGTACATAAAAGTACACTTTGAAATACTAGACTTGATAAAATGTTGATATTAAGAGAGATACAGGGTGTTAAACATGAAATTTTGTTCGTCGCGGGTATTTATGACATTCTTATAAACAAGTTGTTTTATTGCACCCCAATCGAGAGGATTAAATTCTGGGCTATGTGGTGGCCAAGGAAAGGGGCTACTGCAACCAATCCAACGTTCAGGAAAGTTGGTATTTAAATATCTTCTGACTTCTCTCGTATAATGAGGCGTTCTATCAGTCACACGTATACGTTTTCCATAATAATTGTCCCTTTCTCTTCCCCTATGGGCGCCATTGGTTGTACGACTATTTTCTTCTACCAACATGAGATGTTAGAGTAATCAAGATTAGACGTAAACAGCAAACAAGGTAAAGATGGTAAATGTAGATTACCCCGGTCTGATATAAATTGAGTAAAATTACCCAATTATTGGCTATTTAAAGATTTTTTGAAAAATCCATGTTGAAATATTGAGATCGTACGTTAGATTAAAATCTACAGAGATTTATAAATAAGATAATAATAAAACTGGAACGGTGTTATTTTTAACCGTCGAGTAGGAATTTTTTATAAGAAGACATTATTCTCTAACTTTCCACGTAATTACACATACATACAGGATGTTTCTTTCTTAATGTGAATCTCGATCCGCATTTTTACTACTTTAGACGGTCATCTTCTATTAGGGCGTTAATTTGATGTAAAGATTTATTGGAGAAAAACCTACTTCGTTTTGTCGTAGGGTGTCTCAAAAATTCCTCCAACTACCATTTCTCACTTATTAACGAAACCCCCGGTATTTTTATTTGTACCTTACTCCATTCGTTAACGAATTATAACAACGTAAATATCCACTTGTTGGCATTCTAAGCAGATCTCCACTACCCTATTGAACTCAGGTACGGACTGGGTCCATTGGGAAATAGAATGACCATTTTTGACCACCTTTCGTAAATTTTTGACCATTTTTCAAAATTTTTGACTATTTTTTCAAATTTTAACAATTATGACCATTTTTTACAATTATTGACCAATTTTGACAGTTTCTGACAATTATTGACCATTTTTCAAAATTTTAACAATTATTGACCATTTTTGACAGGTTCTGACAATAATTGACCATTTTTGACAAATTTTCGAAAATTTTGAGCATTTTTCAAGAAAATTTACAATTATTGACCATTTTTGACAGTTTTTTATAATTATTGACCATTTTTGACAATTTTTCGAAAATTTTGACAATTTTCAACAATTATTGACCATTTTTGACATTTTTTTATAATTATTGACAATTTTTTCAAAATTCTAACAATTTTTTACCATTTTTTACAGTTTCTGACAATTATTGACCATTTTTGACAACTTTCAAACATTTTGACAATTATTGTAAATTTTTCAAAATATTTAACAATTTTGGATCATTTTTCAAAATTTTAACAATTATTGACCATTTTTTAAAATATTTGACAATTTTTGAGCATTTTTGACAGGCTTCGACAATTATTGACCATTTTTGACAATTTTTCAAAAATTTTGACTATTTTTAACAATTATTGACCATTTTTGACAGTTTTTTATAATTATTGACCATTTTTTCAAAATTTTGACAATTTTTAACCATTTTTCAAAATTTTAACAATTATTGACCATTTTTGACAGTTTCTGACAATTATTGACCATTTTTGACAAATTTTCGAAAATTTTGACAATTTTCAACAATTATTGGCCACTTTTGACATTTTTTTATAATTATTGACAATTTTTTCAAAATTTTAACAATTTTTGACCATTTTTTACAGTTTCTGACAATTATTGACCATTTTTGACAACTTTCAAACATTTTGACAATTATTGTAAATTTTTCAAAATATTTAACAATTTTGGATAATTTTTCAAAATTTTAAATATCTACTTGCTGGCATTCTAAGCAGATCTCCACTACCCTATTGAACTCAGGTACGGACTGGGTCCATTGGGAACTCATTTCTAGTGAATAAAATGGTTTCTACTATAATTTAAAGGGGTGTGGAGCTGTGGAGGGAGTGTCAGAAAGAACGAAGTCGGATGCTGAAGGGAAGAGGAAGGAAAGAGGGAAAAGGGAGATTCAAGGAGAAAAAGATGGAACTGGAGCGTAGGGTGGAGAGGGAAAAAAGAGGAAAGTGGGAAGAGTTACTGGGGGAATTGGAAAACAATCCGTGAGGAAAGGCGTATGAGATAGTTGTGAAAAGGAACGACGTGCTAGAGGAAGATTGGGAGAAAGAGATTATAGAGAAATTGTTCACAGGGGGAGGAGGAGTGGGGGCAGGATTCTGGTTACTAATGAGGGTGGTGCAGGGGTACAGGACAGTGGGTGGACTGACAGCAGTGGTGCTGTCAAGGTCCTACCCATTGGATGCGATGGCTAGAGCTAAGAACAAACGCTGGAGGGGTACGACCAGAGAGGAAGTACAGGAATGGATGGAGGAGAAAATGGAGAGAAGGTAGTAGGAGTAGGGTACTTCCACAAGATTCGGAATAAGAAGACTGGAGTGTGCGAGAGGTCTGAAGTGGAGTATAATGTGGGGCAGGTGTTTAGATACTGGAGGAACGAGGAAGTGCTGAAGAAGTTGGAGAGGAAACTAGGGGAGGCGGTGTATTGGGAAAATATTGTGGATATAATGTTGAGGGGGAAGGAGGAATGGATGGAGGTAAGTGGCGTAGTGGAGAGCATGATTAAGAGGAGAGAAGGACTCGATATGGCATGAAAGGTAGGAGTGATAGGTAGGGAGAAGACGACGGTGTGAGCGGACCCGAAAGACAAAATAAAATTTATGGTAGTGCTTTTATAAAATTTTCCCATTCCAGGACGTTCAAAACTAACAAATCTTATGTGAGTGGAAATCACCATAAAAAAAGGTTACCAATTAAAAATGTTTATAAAGCCTACTTGGAAAGTGAATGTGAGTAAATAAAAAAAAAATGCATAAAATTGATAATATTGTGTTTTATTCAGGAAACAGTTATACCAATCGCCTTGAGCCACTCTAGGCATTGTTTTATGATTGTTTAGCTTCGAATGATAAATGTTGTTTAATAATAATTCAATTTATCTAAAATTACTAACCGAACACTTTATTTTAGTGAAAATAGAGATAAAAGCATTTACTATTTAAAAGAAAACTTCTGAAACTTCTGTTTAAAAGTTAATTATTGTTTATCGGCGAAATTTATATGTATATTGAGTAACAACATTTAATTGTACAGTTGGGCAATTTTGATCACTTAGTAAGGAATTTTTAATTTCCCAATGATATATACAGGGTGTTGCGATATTCGACTTGAAACGCTCTTCCAGAGTTTGCCGAAAGTAATTGCCGAGTTTCGAAAAACCAATCCTCAACGACCAATGACCCTCCACCAAAACAATGCAAGCTCTCCAACAGCTCGAAAAACCATTGGAGTTTTTAAAGCAAGAAAACATCAAATTGTTGGACCGTCCCCCATAGAGACCCTACCTAAGTACTAACGACTTTTTTACTTTTAAAAAAATCACGAATGTACTGCGTGGTCGAAGGTTCCAGTCCCCAGGAGATGCAGTCAACGTCTTCAAAAACTCCATTTTGAACATACCAAGAAGCGAATGGAATAACTGCTTGCAGAATTGGTTCCAGAGGATACAAAAATGTATTTCTCTCCGTGGAGGAAAATTTCTGATTAATTTTGTACCGGAAGAAAAATTTATATGTAATTCAGTCCTTATTTAATAATTTATGTAATACACTAAACACACTAATTATAATTTATATGAGAGTCACTTAATAAACACTTTATCTATGCGCGATTACTTTCCTTCGGTATCAACACTGACTGATTGACTAATTGACTGCAGCGATGCTTGTGGCCTATTTATACTCGTGCGCCGTAATTCTAGAAGTATCTCGGCGTTCTGGCGGATGCACTGGATGCGGTGGGTATTCTCGATGTTTCTCGAAAATTGGGCGGAGGAGCCATAGTCGTCTCATATGGGGATTTCACTGGGGGCACTAAGTGAGCATATTAATGCAGTAGCTCGCGTAACAATATATATATATATATATATATATATATATATATATATATATATATATATAGATTTAAAAATAAAAAATCTCACTATATGCTTTATTCTATTAATAATTCAACGTTGATCATATAATCAAGTGGTTTCTACCATAGAAAAAATAACTGTACAGGTAGTTTTTAAAAATCAGGTTTTTTCCTATTAATTATAAACTGTATTCGCGTTTGTTTATTTTTATGCATATACCTACTGTCATTTTTATAGTAACATTAAATGGTAATGATGCATAAAACTTCTAAAAATGCAAATCCGACATACATTTTTATTGGTATATATATTCGAGTACCGTTCGTATTTATAATATTTGAATAATTATATTTAAAAAATGGGAATATACAATAGAAGAATATGAATCATACAGTCACGTAAAGAAAAAAACTTCAAAATATTCCAACCGTTGTCGATGTGGAATCAATTTAATTATATTCCAAAGCCGTTTATTTATAGCGCCACCTTTTGTCGGTTAATTACGTAAACTAATAACTTATATAACCTTAAACTACCTTTGACATTTCAGAGATTGAAAAATAGTTGATTATATTATTACTCAAACATCCAAATGGTTACTCTCCACTAAAGTAGCAGAGACGAGGACGAGCAGATTCATTGTTTCCATCTCTACAACTAGGGGATGTCCACAGGAAGGAGTTGCATCCCAATTAATGTGGAGCCTGGCGGTTTACTGACCTCTGAAACTAATGTCCAAGATGATCCTGGAGCTACAAAAATCATTGTTCCAAGAGGAACCAAATGCGTGGAGAGAGTTCAGCAACATTCCAAGGCCTCCATTAGTATCATGGTGTGCGGAAACGCTGCCTATGGTGGTGTACAGGGCAGGAAATCTATACGAAGTTTGGACAAAAGGAGGTCCTCCTGGAACGGTCTACAGCAACACACCCAGTGGCTGGTTCGATATGGACCAGTTTGAAAAATGGTTTTTCCAAATTTTACTGCCCAAAATTGAAAATCCTGGAAAAAAACTTGTTATTGGGGACAATCTAGCCTCTCATTTTTCACCTAATGTCATTGAAGCTTGTGAGGAGAACAATATCTATATGACAGCGCTCATCTTATGCATTGGATGTGGCAGTGTTTTCCCCGTTTAAAAAAAATGGCGTTAGATTCAAGACAAATGGCGCAGTGAAACCAAATCGTCTTCGTCCATTCCAAAAGAATATTTTCCTACGCTCCTAAATCGATTGTGGCTTGCAGTCAATGAGAATGTGTCCGATAATTTACAATCTGGATTTAGAGCCACAAGGTTCTGTCCATTTAATCCACAAGAAGCTCTCATAAGAATTCCAGACCATCAAGACGACTGCTATTCTAAATGAGGTCCTGCTTCAAGATCTACGTGGATCAAATACGGACAAGGTTACTAAAACAAGAAGAAGCCCGGTAAACAGCTCAAGGTTGATGCATCTCAATCAAACCTATCTACAGATGAACCAGTCGCTGGCCCTTCAGGGACCCAGAGAAAGATTCTTACTAGTAGCGACGATGATAGATGCAAGTTTAGTTGCAATGCCAATAAGAAAGCAAGCAAAAAGTGCTGTTAAAGCTACAGATCTGCGCAATTTGCTCTAGAAAGTGGAATAATTATACAGAGGTCCTGATTGGATTTGTTGTTGTTGTTGTTACCTCAACTTTGTAGACAAATCTATTTCTCCCTGTCGTACTTCTTTGGTACTAGGTACATATTAATTATTGTTAACATATACCATTTTTATATTTTGACCTCAGAATTTCTTTTTAATAGTTGATATAAAATATTAACATTAATAAGTACTGTACATTATAATTGTTCGTTTTTTATAGACACTCCATGTATATTATTAGCTAGAAGTGTTTTATACAACCCGCTTAGTAACTAGTTCGATCTCTATAACCGAATACGTCTATCTTTATCTACATCGTAAGAAATAATTATTATGAGAAAACTCGGGGATTTTCTACGAAAAAATGTTTTCTATTTTTATTTGTTTAGCGTTACAAACATTAAAATGTTAATTTCGATTTAAACAAAGAATGTTTTCGGCATATAAATGAATCTCGAAATGACAGCCAGCAAACATATGGTGAACGTGGCGGGAATATATGAATTTTGAATTCACTATTGCATGTAAATTCGACTCTCGTTTGGGTTAACACATGAAAATATCCGGTTTTTTTTTGTATAAATATAAACTTACTTACCTTAGACCATCGTTTTTAAGGATAATTATCCTATCCAAAGAAAGTTATAGGTAGTTTTTAAAGGTACACTTAATATAAGTATTTTGATAAATTTGCTGACGCGTCCCAAACGAAAAAAAGTTTCGAGAACCCGCAAAAATAGATCGAACTCTAAAAACACAAAAAGAGAGTTATAA
Source organism: Lochmaea crataegi (assembly GCA_947563755.1). Taxonomy (NCBI): domain Eukaryota; kingdom Metazoa; phylum Arthropoda; class Insecta; order Coleoptera; family Chrysomelidae; genus Lochmaea; species Lochmaea crataegi. The sequence goes on along the minus strand of OX387436.1, from coordinate 21,548,029 downwards.
AACACAAAAGCGAAACTCGTTCACCAGTCACTAGATTTTTTTTCTAAACCGAGTCAGTCATAAAGAAACATAATTGTCCATATTGCAAGAACACCGTCCTGAAACGGAAGTCCTCATGTACTCCTTGAAGATAGTTGTCGGACTAACCACCCACCACGTTGGAAACCCAGAGACCTACATTCGGAATTCTACCGTAGCCCCACTGTCGTTTCCCCACCGCTCTTCAGGTGCTTTGAAATGCTAAAGAGTTCCTGATATTTGCATCTTTCGACTCTTTTGGTCGCTGTAGCGAGTCGAGAGATTCAGATGATGGGTTAGAACAGGTGAAAATGTACAGTTGCAATTGAAAACAAGAGTAATGGGTTTTTGAAGCGTTTATTCTTAGTATACTGTTGATTTTATGTGTAAAATGACTCTTAATAAAGAACAGGAAGCACTTTAAATTTTTTTACGAGGGAACTACCATTAATTCTTAATACCTTTTGACCTACTTACCTAAACATCACATATTTGCTTTAAGTTTGATGGTACTCGATGAAAAAATTTTATTAGATGAATATTTGAACTTTTAATAACGATTGATAGTGGTCAGTAGCGTCCGAATATTTATATGGTTTACCAACAATTAACGTTGCCTATAACAACATAGTTAACGCCAGTCAACAAGAATGCTTCGACAAGTTGGTTTTTGTTGTCGGCAAATTCATATATGGAAATTCATTAATTCGACCTCGCAGATTTCGAAAATGCCAATAAAATAGTTTTTTTTCTCAATTATGTACCTCTCACTTTTGGACACCCCTGTATACAGAATATTGCAAATACGTTTACGTTGACTTTTTTCCATATTCGTTCATTATGTGAGAGTGTGTTTCTGAAATTTCAGTTGAAAATTCTCATTATTATGGTCTCTATGAATTTTTGACTTGACGCGTGTATTTTCGACTATAACTCAATTTCATTTTTCGATTTTTGAAATTTCCAAAATCGGAACCAAGTTTTTTCCTACACTTTTATATATGGATATTCACTATTTCGACCCTGTAGATTTCGAAAATGCCAATAAAATTTTTCTAAAGTCCGTAATACATTTTTTTTTTCAATTATGTACCTCTCACTTTTGGGCATCCCTGTATACAGAATATCGCTGATACGTTTACGCTACTTTTTTTCCATATTCGTTTATTATATGAGAGTGTGTTACTAAATATTCAGTTGAAAATTCTCATTATTATGGTCTCTACGAATTTTTGACTTAACGCGTGTAATTTCGACTATAACTCAATTTCATTTTTCGAATTTTGAAATTTCCAAAATCGAAATTAAGTTTTTTCTTACACTTTTATATATGGAAATTCACTATTTCGACCCCGTAGATTCCGAAAATGCCAATAAAAATTTTCTAAAGTTCGTAATACATTTTTTTTTCAATTATGTACCACTCATTTTTGGATACCCCTGTATACAGAATATCGCTGATACGTCTACGCTGATTTTTTTCCATAATCGTTTATCATATGAGAGTGTGTTACTAAAATTTCAGTTGAAAATTCTCATTATTATGGTCTCTATGAATTTTTGACTTGACGCGTGTATTTTCGACTATAACTCAATTTCATTTTTCGATTTTTGAAATTTCCAAAATCGGAACCAAGTTTTTTCCTACACTTTTATATATGGATATTCACTATTTCGACCCTGTAGATTTCGAAAATGCCAATAAAATTTTTCTAAAGTCCGTAATACATTTTTTTTTTCAATTATGTACCTCTCACTTTTGGGCATCCCTGTATACAGAATATCGCTGATACGTTTACGCTACTTTTTTTCCATATTCGTTTATTATATGAGAGTGTGTTACTAAATATTCAGTTGAAAATTCTCATTATTATGGTCTCTACGAATTTTTGACTTAACGCGTGTAATTTCGACTATAACTCAATTTCATTTTTCGAATTTTGAAATTTCCAAAATCGAAATTAAGTTTTTTCTTACACTTTTATATATGGAAATTCACTATTCCGATCCCGTAGATTCCGAAAAGGCCAATAAAATTTTTCTAAAGTTCGTAATACATTTTTTTTTCAATTATGTACCACTCATTTTTGGATACCCCTGTATACAGAATATCGCTGATACGTCCACGATGATTTTTTTCCATAATCGTTTATCATATGAGAGTGTGTTTCTGAAATTTCAGTTGAAAATTCTCATTATTGTGGTCTCTATGAATATTTGACTTGACGCGTGTATTTTCGACTATAACTCAATTTCATTTTTCGAATTTTAAAATTTCCAAAATCGAAATTAAGTTTTTTCCTACACTTTTATATATGAAAATTCACTATTTCGACCCTGCAGATTTCGAAAATGCCAATAAAAGTTTGTATTAAGTTTTTTTTCTCAATTATGTACCACTCACTTTTGGACACCCCTGTATACAGAATATCGCTGATACGTCCACGCTGATTTTTTTCCATAATCGTTTATTATACGAGAGTGTGTTACTGAAATTTCAGTTGAAAATTCTCATTAATGTGGTCTCTATGAATTTTTAACTTAACGCGTATAATTTCGACTATAACTCAATTTCATTTTTCGAATTTTGAAATTTCCAAAATCGAAACCAAGTTTTTTCCTACACTTTTATATATTGATATTCACTATTTCGACCCTGTAGATTTCGAAAATGCCAATAAAATTTTTCTAAAGTTCGTAATACATTTTTTTTTCAATTATGTACCACTCATTTTTGGACACCCTTGTATACAGAATATCGCTGATACGTCCACGCTGATTTTTTTCCATAATCGTTTATCATATGAGAGTGTGTTACTGAAATTTCAGTTGAAAATTCTCATTATTATGGTCTCTATGAATTTTTGACTTGACGTGTGTATTTTCGACTATAACTCAATTTCATTTTTCGAATTTTGAAATTTCCAAAATCGGAACCAAGTTTTTTCTTACACTTTTATATATGGAAATTCACTATTTCGTCCCTGTAGATTCCGAAAATGCCAATAACATTTTTCTAATGTTCGTAATACATTTTTTTTTCAATTATGTACCACTCATTTTTGGACACCCCTGTATACAGAATATCGCTGATACGTTCACGCTGATTTTTTTCCATAATCGTTTATCATATGAGAGTGTGTTACTAAAATTTCAGTTGAAAATTCTCATTATTATGGTCTCTATGAATTTTTGACTTGACGCGTGTATTTTCGACTATAACTCAATTACATTTTTCGATTTTTGAAATTTCCAAAATCGGAACCAAGTTTTTTCCTACACTTTTATATATGGATATTCACTATTATTTTCGAACCTGCAGATTTCGAAAATGCCAATAAAAGTTTGTATTAAGTTTTTTCTGCTCAATTATGTACCTCTCACTTTTGGACACCCCTGTATACAGAATATCGCTGATACGTCCACGCTGATTTTTTTCCATAATCGTTCATCATATGAGAGTGTGTTTCTAAAATTTTAGCACAAAATTCTGATTATTATGGTCTCTATGAATTTTTGACTTAACGCGTGTAATTTCGACTATAACTCAATTTCATTTTTCGAATTTTGAAATTTCCAAAATCGGAACCAAGTTTTTTCTTACACTTTTATATATGGATATTCACTATTATTTTCGAACCTGCAGATTTCGAAAATGCCAATAAAAGTTTGTATTAAGTTTTTTTTGCTCAATTATGTACCTCTCACTTTTGGACACCCCTGTATACAGAATATCGCTGATACGTCCACGCTGATTTTTTTCCATAATCGTTTATCATATGAGAGTGTGTTTCTAAAATTTTAGCACAAAATTCTCATTATTATGGTCTCTATGAATTTTTGACTTAACGCGTGTAATTTCGACTATAACTCAATTTCATTTTTCGAATTTTGAAATTTCCAAAATCGAAATTAAGTTTTTTCCTACACTTTTATATATGGAAATTCACTATTCCGATCCCGTAGATTCCGAAAATGCCAATAAAATTTTTCTAAAGTTCGTAATACATTTTTTTTTCAATTATGTACCACTCATTTTTGGACACCCCTGTATACAGAATATCGCTGATACGTCCACGCTGATTTTTTTGCATGATCGTTTATCATATGAGAGTGTGTTACTAAAATTTCAGTTGAAAATTCTCATTATTATGGTCTCTATGAATTTTTGACTTAAAGCGTGTATTTTCGACTATAACTCAATTACATTTTTCGATTTTTAAATTTCCAAAATCGGAACCAAGTTTTTTCCTACACTTTTATAAATGGATATTCACTATTATTTTCGAACCTGCAGATTTCAAAAATGCCAATAAAAGTTTGTATTAAGTTTTTTTTCTCAATTATGTACCTCTCACTTTTGGACACCCCTGTATACAGAATATTGCTAATACGTCCACGCTGCTTTTTTTCCATATTCGTTTATCATATGAGAGTGTGTTACTGAAATTTCAGTTGAAAATTCTTATTATTATGGTCTCTACAAATTTTTGACATGACGCGTGTATTTTCGACTATCACTCAATTTCATTTTTCGAATATTGAAATTTCCAAAATCGAAATTAGGTTTTTTCCTACACTTTTATATATGGATATTCACTATTATTTTCGAACCTGCAGATTTCGAAAATGCCAATAAAAGTTTGTATTAAGTTTTTTTTTCTCAATTATGTACCTCTCACTTTTGGACACCCCTATATACAGAATATCGCTGATACGTCCACGCTAATTTTTTTCCATAATCGTTTATCATATGAGAGTGTGTTACTGAAATTTCAGTTGAAAATTCTCATTTTTATGGTCTCTATGAATTTTTGACTTGACGCGTGTAATTTCGACTATAACTCAATTTCATTTTTCGAATTTTGAAATTTCCAAAATCGAAATTAAGTTTTTTCCTACACTTTTATATATGGATATTCACTATTTCGACCCTGTAGATTTCGAAAATGCCAATAAAATTTTTCTAAAGTTCGTAATACATTTTTTTTTCAATTATGTACCACTCATTTTTGGACACCCCTCATTATTATGGTCTCTACGAATTTTTGACTTAAAGCGTGTAATTTCGACTATAACTCAATTTCATTTTTCGAATTTTGAAATTTCCAAAATCGAAATTAAGTTTCTTCCTACACTTTTATATATGGAAATTCACTGTTCCGACCCCGTAGATTCCGAAAATGCCAATAAAATGTTTCTAAAGTTCGTAATCAAATTTTTTTTCACTTATGTACCCCCTCCCTTTTGAATGCCTCTGTATACAGAATATGACAGATACGCTTACGAAATTGTTGGAAACAAATTCATTCTGTTCTTTCGTCGACGTCTAAAAGGTAGTGGCGCCCTAAAGCTTCTTATACTCTGACAACCTCTGACATACCTAGTGCAGCACTAACATGGAGTAGAAGATTCTCATGCCGGAATCAGTCTTGAGTGGCCACTCTAGCGCCCAAGTAACGAACAGCAGACGAGTACGGTTACAACCTATTCATGTGGGCCAATACGCATCTGTTCACAAATAGAGTAAGTTGTAATAAGACTAATGTAGGTACTCAACGGAAACTGCCAATTACTACAAGAGTACCTTATATTAAAATAATGTGTTCCACTCGAGTGTAATTAGTTTTTTTTTTAAATAAGGTAGATACAGCAGAATTTAAAAATAAAATTTTATACAAACTTCTATAAGAAAGTTTACATTAAACTTTTTTATAGGAGTGTAAACTTATCAAATAAAACTCCCTGTATATCTGAGAAGTATTTAATTTTTATTATTATAATATAATATAATTTTTTTTCAAATCCTCCATTTCTGCCAGATGCTATTTTTTTTTCGTCTCAAATGTTCTTCCATTTTCAATTCTTCAACATAATACTATCTATAAATGATTTTATACAATTGGAATGCAGCCACCATATCGGCAAACTATTTTAAATGTTCATAATATACTTTGTCTATTACAAAAACCATACGGCAATGAATTTGATATACGTACATGACAATTTTATGGCAAAAATAACCGTTTATGATTTTATTACACCTAGGAGGTCCGCCATTTGGTATATATTATCATTATTTAGTCCTCTACACGTTAATATCTATAAAAATACCGGATAAAGTCTGTTCATACACATAGTGAAGTAACTTACTTATATTGATATTCCAGTCCCACGTTTGCGACCCTATACACTTGCACCAGAGCCTGATGGTGTTTTTGAGCCTTCTGTGTACCATCTGCTCGTAGTAGCTCCTTGTTTATTGATTGATTACTTCAGCACCACCAACCAGAGGCTTCGAGACCTCTAGGAATTACCCTTGATTCCAAAGTGAATTGGAAAAAATTACTACCAGAGCGACTAGGCTCTTAAAATATTCACTGTTTGCCAGACTCTGCTTGAAGATATCACTATAATCCAACAACTAGGTCTAGATTGGTGGAAAAATACAAGGAATCCCTTAACAGGCTGGTAAACTGTCTCTAATATGGGTGCAGTCACATGAGGGGATTGCAGGTACTGAAATGGCGGACCAGTTAGCTAAAGAAGGCTCTAAAGGAGACTTCTTAGGTCCGGAACCATTTTGTGGAATCACAAAGGATTGCATAAGAGGAGAAATCGGGAACTATGGCTGGATAGGGAACACCAAATCAAATGAAGGTTGACACAAGGTCATCTCCATACAAAGAGTTTACTGAACAAGGTAGACAAGGAACTCTCAACCAGGCTATTGAAACTGGGTGAGTGGTCTTTATCAGGCACCATAGTCTTTTCACTTGTTCCTTCTTATAGAAATCCTCCCTGTGCACTCTAGTCTAGTTTATGATAACATCTGCTCCTCCTTACACCCATCTCTATTCCGAATCAGCAGACTTATTTCTTTTATAGGTAAACTTTCTACATTTTTCTGTAATTTTAAACCTTTTATTATTGAACGCCACTGAATATAGTATTTCATATAACAAATGAATTTTTAAAATAGACACCGATCTTTTAAAGCATCACGCCTTCTTGTTCAGGTTATGCACCAATTGCCAAATGTCTAGTCACTTTAATAATCATCTAGGCATGACCTATAACAGGATTCTTCGAGATCTGGTCGTTTCTTAGATTTTCGTCGAGCTCGCGGGTATATTTCAGGGAAATAAATCGATCTGATTGTTTTAATGATCTAAAGTTTAGATACGTGGAAAAAAATCGATTTGGTGAATGAATGTTTAACCCAAAATTAATCAATTGGAAAAGTATTTTAATTTAGTTTTAGATTGTTAGTTTTTTTTGCGTTTTGGAACAAAATAGTTTCAATATTTATACTGCAATTAATGAAAATGCGCTTGAAAACTATTTTATTCCGAAACATTTTCCATAATTTTTGAAAAATCCGGCTCGTAGGACCATTTAATTTAATGTGGTCACTTCCATTTTTAGTCCTACTTGAACTTAGATGTGTACCAGTTCCAGTACGTTCTTTATAACAATATTGATCGATAATGAAAATTAATATTACAATTTAAGCAGTAAACTTACTTTTGACTATACTTAGCCTTAAGGTAGTGCCGTCCATTTGAAAGAAGGTCGGGAGGCGCCCGAGCTACGAATTCTTGATATTTTTTTCACTTCACAAAAAATATTAGACAATCTGGTCTTTTGTTTTTAACGTTAGAATCAAATATTAGTTTTAATGTTTGTGGAGGCGGGGGGCGCGTAGAAAACCTTGCCCGAGGGCTCTTGGAAGGCTTGGCACTGTTTTGCCTAATCCATTAAAGATCAAGTCTGGTTTATAATATTAATAAATATGCGCAGATATTTTAAAATTAACAATATTTTAATTTGAAGAACAGAAAACAAACTTCATCACCTGAATTCTTTGGCTATTGTAATATTTTTAAACGGCTGCATTTTATTTTTTAAATACGTTTGACGACAATTAACATCGACAAAAATTTCTCTTATCTACGTAACAACAGGTTATAAGAAATATTCTAATAATACCTATTATTGCAAAAAAACTCTTTCATTGCTGGATATTAATTTTTTTTGTTTGTTTCAGGTAAGTCGACAGTGCCTTATTTTGAAGAAGGTAAAATTACAGTGAGTAAAAAACAGATTTAACTTTTCCGCAAGAAAAAATGTAATTTTTTTTTAAATTAGTGTCGGTATCGACCGCTGTCATGTTATATTCATTCATCAAACCCGTCTTTTTTTATTTTCATTTAAAAATCTCATTGTTTTCAATTAAGATTTCCACGAATAATCACAGCTAACAATTCTATCGTTAAAAATTCTTTTTTAAAAGCATTTGTTTCAACGCTTTGCCTGCATACGCCTAATTCGCCCATTCCAGTCATCTACTCGAATTCCCATCATATTTTGGCCTCATTTGTACATTTTGTAGATAAAATCCCACTTCTGATATATAAGCTGAAAGTTAAAAAGCGAATCCATATCCGGGAATCGATCCACCCTTTTGCCACGGACGATTCCTACCTTTGAATGATCTATTCGATATTAAAGTCTACCCTTTCCTGGACCGCTTCTTATATTTTGCAACGCAATATGGATAAACTGTGCGAAAAATAATGTCAAACTAAATTTCCCCCCTTTCAATATGGCTGTTTTGATGATATATCGATTATATGACTCGAGATACAGACTCACAATCGATTTTGTTTTAACATCGATGGAAAGGAGACATTATCTTCTGGTATTTCCAAAAGTGGCCTTGTCTAACCTGTTTTTAAGGCACCATATCAAATCTTACTGGGATTTTTGAATGTATGGACTCGTGATATAACATTATTTTCGTTTGTTCCAAGTAGAGATACAAAAACTGTACCAGATGATCATAGATCGATTCTTGAACCATTATTGGCGAAACTGAGATTGCCAAACTGGTTTATATACTAGTTCAAGAACCATCCCTATTTTTATCTAGTTTTCCCATTATACAATTCTAGTAAAGTGTTGTCAGTATGGACAGTTCAGCACCGTGAAACGATAAATCCTGCTAAAAACCTTTAATTTGTCGCTGAGCACTCTAAAGGGCGATTTTATAATTCTGCTTACGGCAAAGTCTATTTCCATATCCACAAGCCACCAACCTACTCGACTTTTCCGATGACAACTTGTCGATAACGCCTACAGCCAAATTAGTTATTGTTGGGGGTACCTCAGCCTTTGGGCTTGGTTGTACCGTTCAAGTGAAAAGACTAGTTGTGCTAGTCCTTTCTTGGGCTCTCTAGTACTTCACATCAGATAATATGTGAAGCGGTTTCCTCCTCTTCCATGCACCACAGACAGATAGGTACATCCCTGTAGCATTGGGGAAAAGGCTTCAATGTCAAACGCGTTAATTTCTCCCAGTTTCAGTTGTATACCTTAGAGAGAGAAGCGAATACTCTCCCGCGCTTAAATTAACAATTCTGACAGTACAAGTCGGTTGGAACAGACCTGTGGAAGATTAGGATGCAATAAAATTGCAGGTAGAGAACAGTAGAGAGTTGAGAAAATAAATCAAACAAATATTGGAAGCTTTATTATTTTACTTTGACTACTTTCAGTTAGAAATATAGGTACTTACAATCTTCGAATTAACTACTAATAATATTATTGAAAGTACGAGAATATATACCTAAGTTTCTGATCAAAATATTATATAAATCTCAGGTAAACGAGTTTTAGATAAATAAAGAAAAAACAATATAAATCCATCTTATTCTTTTGGTTTCATTGAAATTTTATTCGAATACAGAATATTTACAATTAAACGCCTAGTTTAGTACGAGTGTTGCCAATTCCTCAAATCGTGAGCTATTTTAATAGCTCTGAGAAATTTCTAAATAAAATTGAGGAAATAGTAGTCTTGCGTCGCTGGCGAACGAACTAATTCGAAAGAGTGCATCCACCGAGGAACTAGTCGTCGAATTCCTCGTTCCGAAGCTTGGTTGATAAGATCAAGACTACAGAGCGAAAGGAAGCTAGTACAGGAGCAAAAGCAAAGCGGACAAACGATCTGCCTTTCTCTGGTAAGTCGTTCTCGAGGAACACTCGGTAGAAACGAAGTCGGGCGACATTTACTATCCCGCGAACTAACGCCTGAGTTGATTGCTTGTTTTAGTATTGTTTTGGTGGTGAGGAGTAAAGAATTGCCCCTATGGCTATACCTATCCATCGTCGGATCAGCCATTAAAGCACTGAGCTCTTGTGTAATCAGTTCCAATGCCTAGGTAAACTAAATGAACTATGCAAGAACAATATAGTCACCTTACTGTGGAAATGAGATAGCAGATGAACTAGCAAATGAGGGGGACTGAAACACCCTTTTGGGGTCCGGAACCCTTTTGCGGTATCATCTCCAATGTAATATTGGAAGAAATATGCAAAGCCGAAGATCTGACCATTGGAAAGATCTAGTAGGGCTTAGACAACAAAGATTCTTCTGGGTGACTATACAACCTGTTGAGATCAAATGATTGCATAAGTCAAAGTAAAACTGCACTGAGAGTTTTATCAGCGATCCTAACAGGACATTGTCGCCTGAATGGGCACCTGAAAAAGCTCAAAATAGTGTATGAAGAAGAAACCTTGATCCAGATACTTGCGAATTCAGAATCCTAGGGCACAACACCTAGGAGATTACTGGATAGAAGAGGGACATTTACCTAAGTTAAAGCCTGCAGATATCCTAAAATTCCTCCGGAAAATAGGACCATAGGAGCTACTAGTTTCTGAGACTTTTCTCAGGAACTAAGTAGAAGTAAGGGGGCACAATAGATCTTTTAGGTCTCAGTGAATGTCACCCCAATACAAACATAAATACATACCTATCCATCGTAGACTTATCTCTTTCTCTAGTGACAGTGAAACTCTAACCCTCCAATCTCGCGCATAGTAAATGACAGCTGGTCTGGTCACTATCATGATGCTGCGATGTGAACAATTTTTGGGGAATTCTGATAATCCGAGAGACAGATCCTAGTCGAAATCGGCTTCACCCGTCCTTGCCTTGATGGTGGCTTCCCTCAGAGTGGATATTATTGTCCTATTCTCCATAATTGCTTCTATCAATCGGCATACTGTTAAATGCTTCTTCGATGTCCAAGAAAGTGGTCATCGTTATCTCTTTGTCTTCCATCTTCCAGCGCTAGATCCGTTGATTTGTCTGGTTGATACGATTCCTTAGAGGTTGTCCAGGAGCTTTTATAATATTTTTGATAAAAAGGACGGGTAGAATAACTTTGATGTTAGGTCCGATATTTCATCTACCTTCGGTATGTAATTGACTCAAAATTTTTGCCAACCTTTCTTATCAAGGCCCAGTTATGTTTTTGGTTGATAAAATGCCCTACAATGTACCAGGTCGAGAATGTGTAATTACTTTTTATTAACAAATAATCAAGTGGCTGGGCATATATGGAGACAAGGACCAGAAGTAGTAGTGAAGGCTAAGCTACAATGGCAGTGAGGAGGAAAAAGTAGTCGTGGAAGATCCGGGATCGAAATAACTGGCAGAGATACAGGTGGACTTGAGCAGGGCAGAAGTTACAAGATGGAATGAGAAAACAAGAGACCGGAATAAATGGCGGTAAATTAGTTAACGAGTAGAATGATGAGCCGAGAAAGCGAAAGCACCGCAAAGATCTACTTTTTTGGGAAACACTCTATTATGTTATAATAAAAAAGTAAAAGCAGTCTCCATTTAAAATAACTCAATTGGTGGTTTTACATACCTCCATGTTGCAGTGGATCGTATTGCGGTGCGATCTAGCGCCGCGTCTCGAAAGTATGAAGAGGTAACCAGAAATGAAATGTAAATAGCGACACACTAATTACGTGTTCTGGTTACCTATTTTTGTACCCCATACCTACTTTCGCTAGATGACACTACAATACGATCCACCGCAACATGGTGGTATGTAAAATTATACTGGCGATGAAAATATTAAATAAATAATAATTTTTTAATAAGTTGCGCTTAGAATCCTAAAAAAATCATAACCACTATATTCCCTGGTTGAGTATAATTTATATCACCGAAAAAATACTAATTCTAATGACTATCATTGGTGGGACCGTAAAAAATAAGCTCCGGTATTTGCCCGCCTTGTACTCCCGTTCCGTTCGTACTTTCCGAACTACACTGAAATTGAAAAGTTACTTGACCTACTGTCGCTTCGCTCATCCCTTCTTGACCGAAGTAACTCAATTCCGCTCCGTCTAGAATGACGGATGCCGTATAGAACGTTTCCGGTTCTATTTGTATTGGATTTTCGAAATAAACGTGAAAACTATTGCTGGAACCGTCCGAGAAGAATTTGGTATTATTATCGGCGAGTATTCTTCCTAATCGTTTCAATTCGATTTTTACGGTGTAATCAGCGCCTCCGTTCGACGAGCCGTATAGACCGAATCCTACGACGAATATTCTTCGATCAACCGAAAATTGAATGCTGTCACAACGTCCCCTGTAACGCCACTGGTTCGATCGGTACGCGCATGACTGAAACCGATGACATACCTAGAAAAAAATTATCATTATAGGTATTTAGTCAAGAGAGGTAACCCGCTGTAACTCAGAAACTGTACGATAAACAGTTTTGAGTAACGGGGGTTGAGGGAGGAGTATGGGGTTGATAAAGATTCGACTCACCTGTGACTTCAATCCCGTTCTTGGTTTAATAGAATATTGTAAACACGGTTTACTAGTAGCTGTGAAATGAAAAAATATATCTATAATTTCTTGTTGCGTTAAAATGCCCATCTGTGCTGCACCGTTAGCGAATTCTTCCAATGTCATCGTTGGTATTCGAATCAGATAAAGTGCACTACCCAAAACTTCCCTTTTATTATGCGGCGTTACATCCAAGTCTTTTCTACTGCATTCCGCCGCCGCCCAAGTAAGAGCAGCCTCCAACAGATTCATCTCATTACAATTAAGCGTCTCTCTAGCAAGAACCGATTGTAACGTCGCCATATCGATGTCTATAAAACCTTCTGATTTTACAGCCATCTCAGCCTGAAATACAAACATAATCACAACAGATGTACACCATTTGCAACTATTATTACCTGAGCATCGATAACTTCCCAACATCTTTGCATCAAGTCGGGCTCTTCGAAAAGTCTCGACTGGCTCAACAATAGACAGGCATTTTTTGCTGTAAGACTCGTTTCCAGGTAGTTAACACAAGCACGAGCAAGATGAGGCACTATGTACTTCTTGGCTACGTACAGAGTAGCCAGAACGGTATCAGGTTCCAAATGAATTTCATCACAATATAAGTATCTGGAAATTAATGAAATGTTTAATACCACAAGGTACATACAGGAGATATACTTACTTGAGTAAGGTTAGGAAAGCAGTGGGATCTACATCAGGCACTTCTATTTCTTCTTTGCTTTCTGCAAGGCCCCCATAAAACATCGCGTAAAAAACGGAGCTACCAGTAGAGAGAATGTATTTGTGAGCTGGTATAGCTTGTGTTGAGCCACCAGGAGTACCAACCAGAAATCTAAAGTAAAAAAGTTTCCAAATCAAACAAATATGTCAGGCACTAGATCACATCAGTTTTGTCACATTTTTCTTTATTATACTTTATCCTTACCTTACATCAGCCATTAAGTCGTTATTGAACATAGTGGCATTTCTTTCTCGAATGCTGGTTTTAGAAGCTTGCCAATTTTGATCAAGGGCACTTATAGAAACCGTAGGTGATCCACATGAGCTGGAAGAAGGGGATTCTGGAGCACTAAGTGGTTGAAGGATTGGTAAACTTTCTTTTTGGTATATAGTGTGTGGTGGAGATAAGTTGAGAGATCCATTATTTGGACTTTCAGCTGTAGGAATAAAAGTAGTATCAAACACAGAAAACATTTTTAACACTAATAATACAAATAATTTGATTTAAAACTTCCAAGAGGAAAAAAAAATGATTTTTAGATCACTCTCGGTATGTTTTATTACGTACATTTGAATACGAAACAGTAAAACTACTGAATACCGTCATTACTCCATACCAAGTACTAATTTGCAATTTTAATTCTCTCCATCTATATAAAGGGCGATTACTTATGTATTCATCATTGTTTGAAACTGTATCTATTAATCTACAACTGTAGTTTGAAATTTCATCAATAAAAATCCTATTTTTAAATTTGTTAATAAATTTACAATTTTTATAAAATATGATAAAGCAAAAGATTTACCTACTGTAGAGGAACAGAGTAATAATCATTACCTTCAGTAATTATACTTATCTGCATGTATCTCTTTTATAAACGTAGTCTTTCTTTGCACTTAACAGTAAAGACTGAACTACTCAATAAAATACCTCATATAGACATAAAAATGTCGAGTATGAAACCCTGAAGGTTGATAAAACCATAAATAGAAGATCTAATAAAATTAACATCCTTGATATATATTTGAAAGCAAATAATTCCTTACACAGGAAATAGGCAGCTTTAACTTGGCAGGTTAAATACTAACCTCTGAGTCAAACGGCAAGGTTTTTTTGTGGTTAACCCAAAAACAAAGAGTACATGACTATGAATTAAACATCTGAAGCATCTTAATTAAAAATTAATAAAGAAATTTGTTGATTCAATAGGTAATTTTGTATTTATAGATATAAATAAAGTAGAGCAAGTTGATATTGGAAAAATGAAATTTCTCAAAGATAATGTACTTGAAATAAAAGTAAGATATTATGATGTTAACTAATTACCGTTCATCCATGAGCTCGTTTGAGCCACATTTGTATTTTCTTGAATACGTTTCAACGGTTTAGATCCGATCTTTGCGTATAAATTCGACATAGCCATCATTGAAGCAACTTTGATTCACATAATTAGTATAGTTCACTTATTATGGTCTACAGCTTTGCCAATATAATTATTTTTTTTGTTCTTAACATATATTTGTACTAGAGCACACAAATCTGGTGTTATGCATATATAAATATCAAATAATGTTTGCAAATACACACACAAATATAATTTTATCTCCTGTCATGTCATTTTCAGTAAAATGTCAATGACTGTCAATGTCAACATTAAAGAAGAAAGAAGAAGAAAGAACGTTTTACAATCTATAACATATACTAGAGTTCGATGGTTTGTGATCCAAGCGACTCCAAAAGTACAATTGTGTTTATTGGGTGAATCTGCACTGGGTTTACACCGAATAATCAGTGGATTAATCTGACAACACTGGTTCTGCTAACACAGTCTAATTTAGCGTGGATCATTAACAGGTTATTGGAAGATTACCGAAAAGACAATTCACATTTTTTGTGATAACGAAAGATTCTTTGTCATAGACCATAGAGCATTATTATACAAAAAGAGTATTCAATATCATACTTTATGTTTCAAGAGAACTAATTCAAAGGAACGCACATAAGCCCGGTGTAAACAATCTGTCACATGTCATGTGTCATATTTCTTTGGAGTTTGGTGGTTGTTTGGTTTTGATTTTTATTTTCAACACGTTATTTGAAAAAATATACCATTAAAGCGAATTTTAAACACATAAGTCGTTTCAGATAATAAGCTCGTCAACATGGCTATGACATCTTCTCAAGTAAAAAGAGAACAACAGAATAATCTAACCGGAGGTACTGGATGGCCAAGAAGAAATAGTCAAACCGCTACCAATACATCAGCTCAAACAAATACTTTCTCACCAACGGCAATAAATCGAATAATAAATTTGTATCCTTTAACAAATTATATATTTGGTACCAAAGAACCACTGTTTGAAAAAGATCCAAGTGTGCCCGCCCGGTTTCAACGCATGAGAGATGAATTTGAAAGAATTGGAATGAGAAGGAGTGTAGAAGGTGTATTGTTAGTACATGAACATGGACTACCACATGTGCTACTTTTGCAGTTAGGAACGACATTTTTTAAACTTCCTGGCGGTGAATTGAATCCAGGTGAAGATGAAGTCGAAGGATTAAAGAGACTCCTAACAGAAACCTTAGGACGTTTAGATGGAGTCAAACAAGAATGGGTCGTAGAAGACATAATAGGAAACTGGTGGAGACCGAATTTTGAACCTCCACAATATCCTTATATAGCGTCTCATATAACTAAACCTAAAGAGCATAAACGATTATTTTTGGTTCAACTACAAGAAAAAGCACTATTCGCTGTACCGAAAAACTATAAGCTAGTAGCAGCACCTCTATTTGAATTATTCGATAATTCGCAAGGCTATGGACCAATCATTTCTTCATTACCACAGGCGTTGTGCAGATTTCAGTTTATTTATATGTGAGGAACGATTTAAAGTTTAATATTAAGTATTTTCGAAACATTTCAAATGGTGGATTTAAGTATTTACCTATGAGGATTATGTTTTTGTAGAATTAGCAAAATCAATGATAATTTTTGTAACTTATTTCATTTGTGCTACATATTTTTTCAAAATTGGTAAAGTATATTTTTGAAAATAACTTTTGTTACTTGTGGAAATAGATATATTAAATTCGACTTTTTTTATTTTTGTAAATAAATAGATTATATTGATTCTGCTAATTTTATTATTAATGACACAAGAATTGGAACATATTCATATTTAATTTTATGTTTACCCATTCCTGATGCTAAAACTGGCAACATTTGGAATAATTATTTTATACAGAGAATTGTGTTCGACTCTATCGATGTCTTGTAAAAGTAATATGTAAGGATTAAACTGATTTGTCTCGTAAAAACTTTACAATAAACAATTGTAGATAAAATGTTTTTATTTCATAATATAAAGAATGTACACCAATATTTTGAATGGAACTGTTCAAATTTTACCTAAATGCTGCATTATTGCTAAAATCAATAATCACATATCTGTGTAGATTTTGTGATCAATATTTGCTTTGAGATATTATTTTACAGTGTTCAGAGGGTATGTATGTATATTGGGGTGACATTCACTGAGAACTAGAAGATCTTTTGTGCCTCCTTACTTCTACTTAGTGCCTGAGGAGTTATGGAGACTAGTAGTTCCTTTAGATCTATTTACCGAAGGATTTTTAGGATATCTGCAGGGTTGAGTTTAGGTAAGTGTCCCTTTTCTATACAGTAGTCGCCTAGGTATGCAATCGACAAGTAAGTAGATAGAGGTTTTTTCCTCCAAGTACAAAAGTTTCGAAACAGCTGGAATACAGGAAATATGAAAAATTATGATTTAGAGTGATTGTACGGTAGAATATTATATACAAACTGTAGTAGAGACCACAATTTCCATTTAACTTGTTATAACGCAACAAAAAATAACACACGCTTATAAATTAGTGATTTGTTTATGAAGTTTGTATAAGATTGAAGAGTGTTGAAGCTTAATGGAAGAAACTTTCTCATAAATGTAACATGCTCTATGATCCATGACTAGCAGGAACTACTACGAGTAGATGGATGGATGGCTCAAAAACACCTTTAGTTCTTACTGTGTAATATAAATCAAACTACAAAAAATACTCTCTTCAATGGGAAGACTCAACAAAATGTCTCTGGTCTGGATCTCTGGCCATTTTGGCGATGATAAGAAAAACTTGCTAGCAAGGAAGGCTGCCGCAGAACTTGCAATTGGCATCTTATTGAGTATTGCCAAAAATGAAAGAAGAGTATCTCCAAACAAGTGTTAGACTCTAGCAGATCTCTGTTTTCTGAAGATCCGACTAGGCGTCTTTGTCTGAAAGATAATGAAATTGCAGAGCCTCAATAGTTGCACTCACTAAAAACCTAACATCTATGATCGTTTATCCCGCATATAACAATATTTTCATCGTGTAGGGAGAGGGAAAATGGAGTATTTACCTTAATTTGTCACCCTACATCAAACCCTTCACTCAAACGCTGTAAAATATCCTATGTTTATGTGAATGTTTCAAATACAATAGGTACAGTAAATGTAACAAAGAACGTTCTACCTTTACAATTCCCATTTTGTCGCAATTAATGGGACACGAGGCTTGTTTTAATTAATTATAACGTGGAAAAGGGTTGTTTTGTGGGATAAATAAAACAATATGCGATATGTTATCAAATGGTGTATGATAAGTTGCAGTTAAAATGGACAATAACACTTTTATACATCACTACGGTATTTCAGCTCAACTATAATTTAACCATCCGTCGGGCGCAATGCATCTCTTAGATTCATGGACGAGATTTTTTTCGTTGCAATTTAATTGTAGTGAAAACTGAACCAAAGAATATTGTATTGTTTTAATAAAGAACATTTTACAAAAGCATAATGATTATGTATGTATGTATATTGGGGTGACATTCACTGAGACCTGAAAGATCTACGGTGCCCCCTTAATTCTACTTAGTTCCCGAGGAAAGTCTCAGAGACTATAGTAGCTCCTTTAGTCCTATTTCCCGGAGGATTTCTAGGATATCTGCAGGCTTTAACTTAGGTAAACGTCCCTCTTCTATGAATACACTATTTACCTCTGTATTATATTTCTACTTCATGCAGAAAATATACCTAACGGGCGCAATGAATCTGTGAGAGTAAAACACTCACTGCAAAGTATACCTTTAGGTACAGTAGAACAGCACGATAGCGATTGTTGAATGAACATAGGTTGTTACTCACCAACTCAAAGCCGGTCCTGCCCCTCGACTGTAAATTTTGGTGGCTTTGTTTGTGCATAGGGCGAGCGCGGAATGTTCTGGAATTTTCTAGAGTTGAGAAGGACTATATACGTGGGTTTTTGAGTGCGTGAATAATTATTGAAACGGTTAGTTCGGAAGAATTAGTGAAACGGACAGTAAAGAGTTAGTTCACAGAAGCTTTTAGTGACCAGACAGTGAATTAAATAGTACAGATAAATAGTGTAATATTCAAGTGGTGAAAATAAATTAGAACTAATATACTGAATTAGTAGACATTAAGTATAGTGTGTATATAAATTAAGTTTAATACAGTGTGTGTCTGTGTCTCTTTAAATAAATAGAAAGTAATTAGCCATAGTGGTGTGTATAATTTTATCCCATAAGTGAAAACTATTTAAATAAATAACAAAAACATTACAATATGTTATCTCGGGTGTTTTATTTTTGATTTGTATTTTTTTATCCGACTGTAGAATGGAGCTACACCATTTCTGTGATTCAAATTTTTTATTTTATTTCAACTTTTCTACTTTTATTAATTGGATGTGTCACATTTGCACATAAATGATCTTGTTAATGAAATACGAGAGAAAAAAATCACCCAATTTCCAAGTTTACGAGCAGGGTGGATACTTAAGTGAGATATAAAAATGTTATAAAAAAAATACTTCAAACGAGAACTTCATCAAGACGAGACGTAATGAGTTGCATCTTCTCGCTCGTCCCACTTTCGGTACATTGACTGTCGAATTAAAAAAAAAAGGTCAGCTCAGATTTGATCGTTGAATTTTTTTTTCATAAAAAAGAAAATTGAGATTTTTAATCGGAATGTTTGGTAATTGTAGCTGGCAGTGAAATTTATCACGTAGAGGATATCTTGAATTGGGGGAATTGGATCAGGTTCTCAATGAGTTGTTTTATTTTCGAGATATAGGGCGATTTTCTCATACTTAAACTCGTTGCTTACCATATAAGCTTTCATCAACCGTGAGTTATTTTGTAAAATCTTTCACCTTTTAAAATTTGTACACATCAAATATTTAAAATTTTTAATAAAATATTTGTCTGAGTATATGAAATTTCATACATATTTTTATACTGTCATATTTCTATTTTTTATTTCAAAAGAGAAAATATGTTCCTTTATAGTGAAAAGGTGGTGAAAATTTAATTTCCTCTCATTTTATTACATATTTCAAAAGGTTGACTTTCTTCCTACTTCCCTTTGATCCTATGATGTTATTTTCTCTTGAGAACATTTTTCATGAGCTTCCGTCGTTAATGTAGTTTTCTTGTGTTTCGGGAGTACGCAGCAATGTCTCATCGGTGAATAGGAATAAATTCTATGGTTAATTTGTGGAGCTGTTGATGTGAATTATAATATGTAAGAATAGGTAATTAATACTATGAATTTTGAATTGAAATTTCAGGAGAGTATTCTCAAAAGACTAAACTAGTGGGAAAAAAATTCACAAGAGCCTAACTCGGAAGATTTCCGTATTATCAATAGTAGATGTGAAAGTAGTCAAAATTTTCCAAAATCCACTTTTCAAAACAAAAAATACTCATAAATCGACTATTTGAAAAGATAGAACGTTCTAGTCTTGACCAATCGATAGAGGGGACAATTTTACATATTTTAGTGAATTTTGAGTCCATATTTCAAAGGATTAAGGGAGTTAGAAAAAAGCAATTTGTATCGCAAAATATTTCCTTTGTTCTAAATTTTCGACAAAAAAAAATAAAAAATGCTAAAAATTCGTAAGGAGGGGTTTTTTGGGCCGAAAAATCGACTGGCACAATCAGTTTTTTGATAAAATCATTATTTCGCCTTCAAATGGAGTCATGAAATTTTCGAAAATCCACTTTTCAAAACAAAAAATACTCATAACTCGACTAATAGGAAATATAGAACGTTCTAGTCTTCACCAATCGATAGAGGGGACAATTTTACATATTTAAGGGAATTTTGAGTCCCTATTTTTAAGGATTATGGGAGTTAGAAAAAATCAATTTGTATCGCAAAATATTTCTATAGCTACCCCCTTTGTTCTAAATTTTCGACAAAAAATTTATAAAAAATGCTAAAAATTCGTAAAGAGGGGTTTTTTTGGCCAAAAAATCGACTGGCACAATCAGTTTTGTGATAAAATCATTATTTCGCCTTCAAATGGAGTCATGAAATTTTCGAAAATCCACTTTTCAAAACAAAAAACACTCATAACTCGACAAATAGGAAAGATAGAACGTTCTAGTCTTCACCAATCGATAGAGGGGACAATTTTACATATTTTAGTGAATTTTGAGTCTATATTTCCAAGGATTATGGGAGTTAGAAAAAATCAATTTGTATCGCAAAATATTTCCATGGCTACCCCCTTTGTTCTAAATTTTCGACAAAAAAATTATAAAAAATGCTAAAAATTCGTAAAGAGGGGTTTTTTTGGCCAAAAAATCGACTGGCACAATCAGTTTTGTGATAAAATCATTATTTCGCCTTCAAATGGAGTCATGAAATTTTCGAAAATCCACTTTTCAAAACAAAAAATACTCATAACTCGACTAATAGGAAAGATAGAACGTTCTAGTCTTCACCAATCGATAGAGGGGACAATTTTACATATTTTAGGGAATTTTGAGTCCATATTTTTAAGCATTATGGGAGTTAGAAAAAATCAATTTGTATCGCAAAATATTTCTATAGCTACCCCCTTTGTTCTGAATTTTTGACAAAAAAATTCTAAAACATGCTAAAAATTCGTAAAGAGGGGTTTTTTTGGCCAAAAAATCGACTGGCACAATCAGTTTTGTGATAAAATCATTATTTCGCCTTCAAATAGAGTCATGAAATTTTCGAAAATCCACTTTTCGAAACAAAAAATACTCATAACTCGACAAATAGGAAAGAGAACGTTTTAGTCTTCACCAATCGATAGAGGGGACAATTTTACATATTTTAGTGAATTTTGAGTTCATATTTCCAAGGATTATGGGTGTTAGAAAAAATCAATTTGTATCGCAAAATATTTCCATAGCTACCCCCTTTGTTCTAAATTTTCGACAAAAAAATTATAAAAAATGCTAAAAATTCGTAAAGAGGGGTTTTTTTGGCCAAAAAATCGACTGGCACAATCAGTTTTGTGATAAAATCATTATTTCGCCTTCAAATAGAGTCATGAAATTTTCGAAAATCCACTTTTCAAAACAAAAAACACTCATAACTCGACTAATAGGAAAGATAGAACGTTCTAGTCTTCACCAATCGATAGAGGGGACAATTTTACATATCTTAGTGAATTTTGAGTCTATATTTCCGAGGATTATGGGAGTTAGAAAAAATCAATTTGTATCGCAAAATATTTCCATGGCTACCCCCTTTGTTCTAAATTTTCGACAAAAAAATTATAAAAAATGCTAAAAATTCGTAAAGAGGGGTTTTTTTGGCCAAAAAATCGACTGGCACAATCAGTTTTGTGATAAAATCATTATTTCGCCTTCAAATAGAGTCATGAAATTTTCGAAAATCCACTTTTCAAAACAAAAAACACTCATAACTCGGCTAATAGGAAAGATAGAACGTTCTAGTCTTCACCAATCGATAGAGGTGACAATTTTACATATTTTAGTGAATTTTGAGTCTATATTTCCAAGGATTATGGGAGTTAGAAAAAATCAATTTGTATCGCAAAATATTTCCATGGCTACCCCCTTTGTTCTAAATTTTCGACAAAAAAATCATAAAAAATGCTAAAAATTCGTAAAGAGGGGTTTTTTTGGCCGAAAAATCGACTGGCACAATCAGTTTTGTGATAAAATCATTATTTCGCCTTCAAATAGAGTCATGAAATTTTCGAAAATCCACTTTTCAAAACAAAAAATACTCATAACTCGACAAATAGGAAAGATAGAACGTTCTAGTCTTCACCAATCGATAGAGGGGACAATTTTACATATTTTAGTGAATTTTGAGTCTATATTTCCAAGGATTATGGGAGTTAGAAAAAATCAATTTGTATCGCAAAATATTTCCATGGCTACCCCCTTTGATCTAAATTTTCGACAAAAAATTTATAAAAAAAACTAAAAATTCGTAAAGAGGGGTTTTTTTGGCCAAAAAATCGACTGGCACAATCAGTTTTGTGATAGAATCATTATTTCGCCTTCAAATAGAGTCATGAAATTTTCGAAAATCCACTTTTCAAAACAAAAAACACTCATAACTCGACTAATAGGAAAGATAGAACGTTCTAGTCTTCACCAATCGATAGAGGGGACAATTTTACATATTTTAGGGAATTTTGAGTCCATATTTTTGAGGATTATGGGAGTTAGAAAAAATCAATTTGTATCGCAAAATATTTCTATAGCTACCCCCTTTGTTCTAAATTTTCGACAAAAAATTTATAAAAAATGCTAAAAATTCGTAAAGAGGGGTTTTTTCGGCCAAAAAATCGACTGGCACAATCAGTTTTGTGATAAAATCATTATTTCGCCTTCAAATAGAGTCATGAAATTTTCGAAAATCCACTTTTCAAAACAAAAAATACTCATAACTCGACTAATAGGAAAGATAGAACGTTCTAGTCTTCACCAATCGATAGAGGGGACAATTTTACATATTTCAGTGAATTTTGAGTCTATATTTCCAAGGATTATGGGAGTTAGAAAAAATCAATTTGTATCGCAAAATATTTCCATGGCTACCCCCTTTGTTCTAAATTTTCGACAAAAAAATTATAAAAAATGCTAAAAATTCGTAAAGAGGGGTTTTTTTGGCCAAAAAATCGACTGGCACAATCAGTTTTGTGATAAAATCATTATTTCGCCTTCAAATAGAGTCATGAAATTTTCGAAAATCCACTTTTCGAAACAAAAAATACTCATAACTCGACAAATAGGAAAGAGAACGTTTTAGTCTTCACCAATCGATAGAGGGGACAATTTTACATATTTTAGTGAATTTTGAGTTCATATTTCC
Organism: Lochmaea crataegi; assembly: GCA_947563755.1. Taxonomy (NCBI): domain Eukaryota; kingdom Metazoa; phylum Arthropoda; class Insecta; order Coleoptera; family Chrysomelidae; genus Lochmaea; species Lochmaea crataegi. Next base: position 21,524,406 of record OX387436.1, on the reverse strand, counting down.
AAGGATTATGGGTGTTAGAAAAAATCAATTTGTATCGCAAAATATTTCCATAGCTACCCCCTTTGTTCTAAATTTTCGACAAAAAAATTATAAAAAATGCTAAAAATTCGTAAAGAGGGGTTTTTTTGGCCAAAAAATCGACTGGCACAATCAGTTTTGTGATAAAATCATTATTTCGCCTTCAAATAGAGTCATGAAATTTTCGAAAATCCACTTTTCAAAACAAAAAACACTCATAACTCGACTAATAGGAAAGATAGAACGTTCTAGTCTTCACCAATCGATAGAGGGGACAATTTTACATATCTTAGTGAATTTTGAGTCTATATTTCCGAGGATTATGGGAGTTAGAAAAAATCAATTTGTATCGCAAAATATTTCCATGGCTACCCCCTTTGTTCTAAATTTTCGACAAAAAAATTATAAAAAATGCTAAAAATTCGTAAAGAGGGGTTTTTTTGGCCAAAAAATCGACTGGCACAATCAGTTTTGTGATAAAATCATTATTTCGCCTTCAAATAGAGTCATGAAATTTTCGAAAATCCACTTTTCAAAACAAAAAACACTCATAACTCGGCTAATAGGAAAGATAGAACGTTCTAGTCTTCACCAATCGATAGAGGTGACAATTTTACATATTTTAGTGAATTTTGAGTCTATATTTCCAAGGATTATGGGAGTTAGAAAAAATCAATTTGTATCGCAAAATATTTCCATGGCTACCCCCTTTGTTCTAAATTTTCGACAAAAAAATCATAAAAAATGCTAAAAATTCGTAAAGAGGGGTTTTTTTGGCCGAAAAATCGACTGGCACAATCAGTTTTGTGATAAAATCATTATTTCGCCTTCAAATAGAGTCATGAAATTTTCGAAAATCCACTTTTCAAAACAAAAAATACTCATAACTCGACAAATAGGAAAGATAGAACGTTCTAGTCTTCACCAATCGATAGAGGGGACAATTTTACATATTTTAGTGAATTTTGAGTCTATATTTCCAAGGATTATGGGAGTTAGAAAAAATCAATTTGTATCGCAAAATATTTCCATGGCTACCCCCTTTGATCTAAATTTTCGACAAAAAATTTATAAAAAAAACTAAAAATTCGTAAAGAGGGGTTTTTTTGGCCAAAAAATCGACTGGCACAATCAGTTTTGTGATAGAATCATTATTTCGCCTTCAAATAGAGTCATGAAATTTTCGAAAATCCACTTTTCAAAACAAAAAACACTCATAACTCGACTAATAGGAAAGATAGAACGTTCTAGTCTTCACCAATCGATAGAGGGGACAATTTTACATATTTTAGGGAATTTTGAGTCCATATTTTTGAGGATTATGGGAGTTAGAAAAAATCAATTTGTATCGCAAAATATTTCTATAGCTACCCCCTTTGTTCTAAATTTTCGACAAAAAATTTATAAAAAATGCTAAAAATTCGTAAAGAGGGGTTTTTTCGGCCAAAAAATCGACTGGCACAATCAGTTTTGTGATAAAATCATTATTTCGCCTTCAAATAGAGTCATGAAATTTTCGAAAATCCACTTTTCAAAACAAAAAATACTCATAACTCGACTAATAGGAAAGATAGAACGTTCTAGTCTTCACCAATCGATAGAGGGGACAATTTTACATATTTCAGTGAATTTTGAGTCTATATTTCCAAGGATTATGGGAGTTAGAAAAAATCAATTTGTATCGCAAAATATTTCCATGGCTACCCCCTTTGTTCTAAATTTTCGACAAAAAAATTATAAAAAATGCTAAAAATTCGTAAAGAGGGGTTTTTTTGGCCAAAAAATCGACTGGCACAATCAGTTTTGTGATAAAATCATTATTTCGCCTTCAAATAGAGTCATGAAATTTTCGAAAATCCACTTTTCAAACAAAAAATACTCATAACTCGACAAATAGGAAAGATAGAACGTTCTAGTCTTCACCAATCGATAGAGGGGACAATTTTTACATATTTTAGTGAATTTTGAGTCCATATTTCCAAGGATTATGGGAGTTAGAAAAATCAATTTGTATCGCAAAATATTTCCATAGCTACCCCCTTTGTTCTAAATTTTCGACAAAAAAATTATAAAAAATGCTAAAAATTCGTAAAGAGGGGTTTTTTTGGCCAAAAAATCGACTGGCACAATCAGTTTTGTGATAAAATCATTATTTCGCCTTCAAATAGAGTCATGAAATTTTCGAAAATCCACTTTTCAAAACAAAAAACACTCATAACTCGACTAATAGGAAAGATAGAACGTTCTAGTCTTCACCAATCGATAGAGGGGACAATTTTACATATCTTAGTGAATTTTGAGTCTATATTTCCGAGGATTATGGGAGTTAGAAAAAATCAATTTGTATCGCAAAATATTTCCATGGCTACCCCCTTTGTTCTAAATTTTCGACAAAAAAATTATAAAAAATGCTAAAAATTCGTAAAGAGGGGTTTTTTTGGCCAAAAAATCGACTGGCACAATCAGTTTTTTGTGATAAAATCATTATTTCGCCTTCAAATAGAGTCATGAAATTTTCGAAAATCCACTTTTCAAAACAAAAAACACTCATAACTCGGCTAATAGGAAAGATAGAACGTTCTAGTCTTCACCAATCGATAGAGGTGACAATTTTACATATTTTAGTGAATTTTGAGTCTATATTTCCAAGGATTATGGGAGTTAGAAAAAATCAATTTGTATCGCAAAATATTTCCATGGCTACCCCCTTTGTTCTAAATTTTCGACAAAAAAATCATAAAAAATGCTAAAAATTCGTAAAGAGGGGTTTTTTTGGCCGAAAAATCGACTGGCACAATCAGTTTTGTGATAAAATCATTATTTCGCCTTCAAATAGAGTCATGAAATTTTCGAAAATCCACTTTTCAAACAAAAAATACTCATAACTCGACAAATAGGAAAGATAGAACGTTCTAGTCTTCACCAATCGATAGAGGGGACAATTTTACATATTTTAGTGAATTTTGAGTCTATATTTCCAAGGATTATGGGAGTTAGAAAAAATCAATTTGTATCGCAAAATATTTCCATGGCTACCCCCTTTGATCTAAATTTTCGACAAAAAATTTATAAAAAAAACTAAAAATTCGTAAAGAGGGGTTTTTTTGGCCAAAAAATCGACTGGCACAATCAGTTTTGTGATAGAATCATTATTTCGCCTTCAAATAGAGTCATGAAATTTTCGAAAATCCACTTTTCAAAACAAAAAACACTCATAACTCGACTAATAGGAAAGATAGAACGTTCTAGTCTTCACCAATCGATAGAGGGGACAATTTTACATATTTTAGGGAATTTTGAGTCCATATTTTGAGGATTATGGGAGTTAGAAAAAATCAATTTGTATCGCAAAATATTTCTATAGCTACCCCCTTTGTTCTAAATTTTCGACAAAAAATTTATAAAAAATGCTAAAAATTCGTAAAGAGGGGTTTTTTCGGCCAAAAAATCGACTGGCACAATCAGTTTGTGATAAAATCATTATTTCGCCTTCAAATAGAGTCATGAAATTTTCGAAAATCCACTTTTCAAAACAAAAAATACTCATAACTCGACTAATAGGAAAGATAGAACGTTCTAGTCTTCACAATCGATAGAGGGGACAATTCTACATATTTCAGTGAATTTTGAGTCTATATTTCCAAGGATTATGGGAGTTAGAAAAAATCAATTTGTATCGCAAAATATTTCCATGGCTACCCCCTTTGTTCTAAATTTTCGACAAAAAAATTATAAAAAATGCTAAAAATTCGTAAAGAGGGGTTTTTTTGGCCAAAAAATCGACTGGCACAATCAGTTTTGTGATAAAATCATTATTTCGCCTTCAAATAGAGTCATGAAATTTTCGAAAATCCACTTTTCAAAACAAAAAATACTCATAACTCGACAAATAGGAAAGATAGAACGTTCTAGTCTTCACCAATCGATAGAGGGGACAATTTTACATATTTTAGTGAATTTTGAGTCCATATTTCCAAGGATTATGGGAGTTAGAAAAAATCAATTTGTATCGCAAAATATTACCATAGCTACCCCCTTTGTTCTAAATTTTCGACAAAAAAATTATAAAAAATGCTAAAAATTCGTAAAGAGGGGTTTTTTTGGCCAAAAAATCGACTGGCACAATCAGTTTTGTGATAAAATCATTATTTCGCCTTCAAATAGAGTCATGAAATTTTCGAAAATCCACTTTTCAAAACAAAAAATACTCATAACTCGACAAATAGGAAAGATAGAACGTTCTAGTCTTCACCAATCGATAGAGGGGACAATTTTACATATTTTAGTGAATTTTGAGTCCATATTTCCAAGGATTATGGGAGTTAGAAAAAATCAATTTGTATCGCAAAATATTACCATAGCTACCCCCTTTGTTCTAAATTTTCGACAAAAAAATTATAAAAAATGCTAAAAATTCGTAAGAGGGGTTTTTTTGGCCAAAAAATCGACTGGCACAATCAGTTTTGTGATAAAATCATTATTTCGCCTTCAAATAGAGTCATGAAATTTTCGAAAATCCACTTTTCAAAACAAAAAACACTCATAACTCGACTAATAGGAAAGATAGAACGTTCTAGTCTTCACCAATCGATAGAGGGGACAATTTTACATATCTTAGTGAATTTTGAGTCTATATTTCCGAGGATTATGGGAGTTAGAAAAAATCAATTTGTATCGCAAAATATTTCCATGGCTACCCCCTTTGTTCTAAATTTTCGACAAAAAAATTATAAAAAATGCTAAAAATTCGTAAAGAGGGGTTTTTTTTGGCCAAAAAATCGACTGGCACAATCAGTTTGTGATAAAATCATTATTTCGCCTTCAATAGAGTCATGAAATTTTCGAAAATCCACTTTTCAAAACAAAAAATACTCATAACTCGACAAATAGGAAAGATAGAACGTTCTAGTCTTCACCAATCGATAGAGGGGACAATTTTACATATTTTAGTGAATTTTGAGTCCATATTTCCAAGGATTATGGGAGTTAGAAAAAATCAATTTGTATCGCAAAATATTACCATAGCTACCCCCTTTGTTCTAAATTTTCGACAAAAAAATTATAAAAAATGCTAAAAATTCGTAAAGAGGGGTTTTTTTGGCCAAAAAATCGACTGGCACAATCAGTTTTGTGATAAAATCATTATTTCGCCTTCAAATAGAGTCATGAAATTTTCGAAAATCCACTTTTCAAAACAAAAAATACTCATAACTCGACAAATAGGAAAGATAGAACGTTCTAGTCTTCACCAATCGATAGAGGGGACAATTTTACATATTTTAGTGAATTTTGAGTCTATATTTCCAAGGATTATGGGAGTTAGAAAAAATCAATTTGTATCGCAAAATATTTCCATAGCTACCCCCTTTGATCTAAATTTTCGACAAAAAATTTATAAAAAAAACTAAAAATTCGTAAAGAGGGGTTTTTTTGGCCAAAAAATCGACTGGCACAATCAGTTTTGTGATAGAATCATTATTTCGCCTTCAAATATAGTCATGAAATTTTCGAAAATCCACTTTTCAAAACAAAAAACACTCATAACTCGACTAATAGGAAAGATAGAACGTTCTAGTCTTCACCAATCGATAGAGGGGACAATTTTACATATTTTAGGGAATTTTGAGTCCATATTTTTGAGGATTATGGGAGTTAGAAAAAATCAATTTGTATCGCAAAATATTTCTATAGCTACCCCCTTTGTTCTAAATTTTCGACAAAAAATTTATAAAAAATGCTAAAAATTCGTAAAGAGGGGTTTTTTCGGCCAAAAAATCGACTGGCACAATCAGTTTTGTGATAAAATCATTATTTCGCCTTCAAATAGAGTCATGAAATTTTCGAAAATCCACTTTTCAAAACAAAAAATACTCATAACTCGACTAATAGGAAAGATAGAACGTTCTAGTCTTCACCAATCGATAGAGGGGACAATTTTACATATTTCAGTGAATTTTGAGTCTATATTTCCAAGGATTATGGGAGTTAGAAAAAATCAATTTGTATCGCAAAATATTTCCATGGCTACCCCCTTTGTTCTAAATTTTCGACAAAAAAATTATAAAAAATGCTAAAAATTCGTAAAGAGGGGTTTTTTTGGCCAAAAAATCGACTGGCACAATCAGTTTTGTGATAAAATCATTATTTCGCCTTCAAATAGAGTCATGAAATTTTCGAAAATCCACTTTTCAAAACAAAAAATACTCATAACTCGACTAATAGGAAAGATAGAACGTTCTAGTCTTCACCAATCGATAGAGGGGACAATTTTACATATTTTAGTGAATTTTGAGTTCATATTTCCAAGGATTATGGGTGTTAGAAAAAATCAATTTGTATCGCAAAATATTTCTATAGCTACCCCCTTTGTTCTAAATTTTCGACAAAAAATTATAAAAAATGCTAAAAATTCGTAAAGAGGGGTTTTTTGGCCAAAAAATCGACTGGCACAATCAGTTTTGTGATAAAATCATTATTTCGCCTTCAAATAGAGTCATGAAATTTTCGAAAATCCACTTTTCAAAACAAAAAATACTCATAACTCGACAAATAGGAAAGATAGAACGTTCTAGTCTTCACCAATCGATAGAGGGGACAATTTTACATATTTAAGTGAATTTTGAGTCCATATTTTCGAGGATTATGGGAGTTAGAAAAAATCAATTTGTATCGCAAAATATTTCTATAGCTACCCCCGTTGTTCTAAATTTTCGACAAAAAAATTATAAAAAATGCTAAAAATTCCTAGAGGGTTTTTTTTGGCCAAAAAATCGACTGGCACAATCAGTTTTGTGATAAAATCATTATTTCGCCTTCAAATGGAGTCATGAATCTTTCGAAAATCCACTTTTCAAAACAAAAAATACTCATAACTCGACTAATAGGAAAGATAGAACGTTCTAGTCTTCACCAATCGATAGAGGGGACAATTTTACATATTTTAGTGAATTTTGAGTTCATATTTCCAAGGATTATGGGTGTTAGAAAAAATCAATTTGTATCGCAAAATATTTCTATAGCTACCCCCTTTGTTCTAAATTTTCGACAAAAAATTATAAAAAATGCTAAAAATTCGTAAAGAGGGGTTTTTTCGGCCAAAAAATCGACTGGCACAATCAGTTTTGTGATAAAATCATTATTTCGCCTTCAAATAGAGTCATGAAATTTTCGAAAATCCACTTTTCAAAACAAAAAATACTCATAACTCGACTAATAGGAAAGATAGAACGTTCTAGTCTTCACCAATCGATAGAGGGGACAATTTTACATATTTTAGTGAATTTTGAGTTCATATTTCCAAGGATTATGGGTGTTAGAAAAAATCAATTTGTATCGCAAAATATTTCTATAGCTACCCCCTTTGTTCTAAATTTTCGACAAAAAATTATAAAAAATGCTAAAAATTCGTAAAGAGGGGTTTTTTTGGCCAAAAAATCGACTGGCACAATCAGTTTTGTGATAAAATCATTATTTCGCCTTCAAATAGAGTCATGAAATTTTCGAAAATCCACTTTTCAAAACAAAAAATACTCATAACTCGACAAATAGGAAAGATAGAACGTTCTAGTCTTCACCAATCGATAGAGGGGACAATTTTACATATTTAAGTGAATTTTGAGTCCATATTTTCGAGGATTATGGGAGTTAGGAAAAATCAATTTGTATCGCAAAATATTTCCATGGCTACCCCCTTTGTTCTAAATTTTCGACAAAAAATTTATAAAAAATGCTAAAAATTCGTAAAGAGGGGTTTTTTGGCCAAAAAATCGACTGGCACCATCAGTTTTGTGATAAAATCATTATTTCGCCTTCAAATGGAGTCATGAAATTTTCGAAAATCCACTTTTCAAAACAAAAAATACTCATAACTCGACTAATAGGAAAGATAGAACGTTCTAGTCTTCACCAATCGATAGAGGGGACAATTTTACATATGTTAGTGAATTTTGAGTCCATATTTTTGAGGATTATGGGAGTTAGAAAAAATCAATTTGTATCGCAAAATATTTCTATAGCTACCCCCGTTGTTCTAAATTTTCGACAAAAAAATTATAAAAAATGCTAAAAATTCCTAGAGGGTTTTTTTTGGCCAAAAAATCGACTGGCACAATCAGTTTTGTGATAAAATCATTATTTCGCCTTCAAATGGAGTCATGAATCTTTCGAAAATCCACTTTTCAAAACAAAAAATACTCATAACTCGACAAATAGGAAAGATAGAACGTTCTAGTCTTCACCAATCGATAGAGGGGACAATTTTACATATTTTAGTGAATTTTGAGTCACACACAGACACACACACACACACACACACACACACACACATACACACACACAGACGTACGGACATCATCGTAAAAATGGTCAGGAAAGCTTCTTAGGGCTTCAAAAGAGATTTGTTGAAACCTTGATTTTTGTAAAACGGGGTAAAAACAATAACTTCCCGATTGTTCGAAAATCATAGGGAAGAATCATTGATTTACGCTTCGGGGGTGTATTCATTGTTTTAATAAAGCAATATAGATGTTCGCAATGATAAAAAACCTGCAAAAATCTTATGTTTTGAATGGTAGACATTAACTGTCATTCTTGTCATAAAAACCACTTTTTGTTGGTCACTCTGACCCTAGACTGAACTCCTCTATTACGGAAACTTTCCTATTGGCTGTGGTGTTTGAATTTTAATGGCGGGAAATATTCGTACGAATGTTTTAAGAAAATTGCGGCACCGCAAAATGTTGAAATAATTTTAAGATTTTGCGAATTTCGTGATGCCAATCGTTGTCATCTGTCATCTAACTACTATATTGTAACCTCAAAATTGAAGAAAAGTCGTCAATCCATAATGATTTTATCAGTAAATTATCATAACGATTATTATTATCTTCACACGCATGAAAAAGATCCATTTTAATTTTAAATTCAAAAATGTCATATATATGTGATTAACGTTATTTTATAAACAACATCACCAACGTGAATTTGGTTATAACAATAAAATTCCCTACAAAATGCGAATATTTCGAACATTTTTTGGCGAATCGTAATTCGGATTTCGCTGGGGACTTACCTTCACTCGAATGACACTGAGAAAAATTATTTTATCAAATGCATTATATAGGTATTTTTTCGTCAGTAACTATTTCTGCACTTTTCGTTGACAATAAAGACGTGAAATAGATCATTTTAAAAAAAGAATTTCAACCTACAAGCAAATTCTAATCTAATTTGGGTCTGTAAAGACCATAAGCAAGAGGCCTAAATGTGATCGCATGACATATGACTATTGACGACTAATTTAAAAAATGGCTTCCTCAGATTCCTTTTTTCCGAAGTTTCATGTGTAGTGTGTCAAGGTCAATAGATGTATAAATTCTATTAACCTTAGTGTGTATTCTTTGGTAACAGTTTTAGTAGTATTTGTTAATTTGTAATTACCTATTATTAATATAATGGAGACAAATCAAGCAGCTCTTCCTATATTTAAGGAAGAAATTGAAATTGATGAACATACTTTTAAAATGGATGTTAAACAAGAACTTGATCAAGAGGTAAACGTTATAAATAATTTAATTGAAGAAACGAATGTCATAAGACCAATTAAAAAAGAGGTAAATGACGATTTAAATAATGATATAACTTTTGAAGATTCTAATGTTTCAATTAAACAAGAAAGTAGTATTATTGAGAGCGAGGAAAATAAATTGAACTATTCCTATGGGAAACGGAGGAGAAGAATTAAATTCAGAGGTAAGTGAAACTTATTAACCTTAAAGTATAAAATGGTACATTTTTCAAATATATGTAGGTCTAGGGGTAGCTCAGGGCATTGTTTGAGCATGTACAAAGGAAAGCACGTATATCAACATTTGGTTTACCGTAACAAGGTTCACCTACTTTTTTCTTTACTTAACGAATATTTTCTAGCACTTCCTTACTATTTTTGTTGTTGTGTCCTTCAATTTATTTTTTATTTACAGGAATTTCATTGATAGGGAAACATATAAAGAGACGAGGTATTATTATCTGTGCAGTTTGCGGACATTTATATACAAACCAAGTGGAATATTTTTATCACTATTCAATATATCATTGTTTAAGAAATAAGAAATTATGTAAGACCCAATTGAATAGGAGAGATACCAGTAACTTGATCAATCTAAATGAGGAAGTGAAATGTGAAATTGAAATAGTTGAAAATGAACTGAAAATAGACTTGGAGGAAACCAAAAACTGTGCTCAGTTCAACGGTATGGATAATTACAAGCCATACTCACGTGGAATTGTTGAAAATGCCCAATTGTGCCGCTATACTTCTCGGAAAAAGCACTTCAAATGTGCTATTTGTTTTAAATCTTTTTCAAAGAAAGAAAATTTAATTATACATTTGCGTTTTCACCGAGGTGAAAAACCATTTGAATGTAAAATTTGTTTTAAATCGTTTACAGCTAAACGTAGCTTACCTAGACACATGTTTATTCACACTGGTAAAAAACCATTTAAATGTGAAATTTGTTTTAAAACTTTTAATCTTAAATCTAACTTAGTTCAACACATGCGTATTCACACTGGTGAAAAACCATTTAAATGTAAAATTTGTTTTAAATCGTTTACAGCTAAACGTAGCTTACCTAGACACATGTTTATTCACACTGGTAAAAAACCATTTAAATGTGAAATTTGTTTTAAATCTTTTAATCTTAAATCTAACTTAGTTCAACACATGCGTATTCACACTGGTGAAAAACCATTTGAATGTAAAATTTGTTTTAAATCGTTTACAGCTAAACGTAGCTTACCTAGACACATGTTTATTCACGCAGCTGAAAATCCATTTAAATGTGAAATTTGTTTTAAATCGTTTACAACTAAATCTTACTTAGTTGAACACATGCGTATTCACGCAGATGAAAAACTATTTAAATGTGAAATTTGTTTTAAATCGTTTACATTTAAAGCTAACCTAGTTCAACACATGCATAATCACACTGGTAAGAAACCATTTGAATGTAAAATTTGTTTTAAATCGTTTACAGCTAAACGTAGCTTACCTAGACACATGTTTATTCACGCAGCTGAAAATCCATTTAAATGTGAAATTTGTTTTAAATTGTTTACAACTAAATCCTACTTAGTTGAACACATGCGTATTCACTCAGGTGAAAAGCCATTTAAATGTGAAATTTGTTTTGAATCGTTTACAGCTAAAGGTGCATTAACTAAACACATGCATATTCACACTGGTAAAATACCATTTAAATGTGACATTTGTTTTAAATCGTTTACACTTAAATATAACTTAGTTAAACACATTCGTATTCACACTGGCGAAAAACCATTTAAATGTGAAATTTGTTTTAGATCGTTTACACTTAAATATAACTTAGTTAAACACATGTCTATTCACAATGGTGAAAAATCAGTTAAATGTGAAATTTGTTTTAAATCTTTTGCAGCTAAATCTTACTTAATTCAACACATGCTTATTCACACTGGTAAAATACCATTTAAATGTGAAATTTGTTGTAAATCGTTTCCAGTTAAATCTTACTTAGTTAAACACATGCATATTCACACTGGTAAAAAACCATTTAAATGTGAAATTTGTTTTAAATCTTTTACTCTTAAATCTAACATAGTTAAACACATGCGTATTCACACTGGTGAAAAACTATTTAAATGTGAAATTTGTTTTAAACCGTTTACAACTAAAGGTGCATTAACTAAACACTTGCGTATTCACGCAGGTGAAAAACCATTTAAATGTGAAATTTGTTTTAAAACTTTTAATCTTAAATCCAACTTAGATGAACACATACCTATTCATTCTGGTGAAAAACCATTTGAATGCGAAATTTGTTGTAAATCGTTTACAGTGAAACGTTACTTAGTTAAACACATGCGTATTCACACTGGCGAAAAACCATTTAAATGTGAAATTTGTTATAAATCATTTACAGCTAAATGTACATTAACTAGACACATGCGTATTCACGCAAGTAAAAAACCATTTAAATGAGATAATTGTTTCAAAAATTTTTCACAGGAAACAAATTGAATTACACACTTGCGTTGTCACACGGATGAAAAATCATTTTCGTGAGAAATTTACTTGAATACACTATGGAAAGGTTGTTGGAATATATTTGAAAATATTTATTTTTTGTCTATGCGTTCAGGCATGCCAGTTTTCAACATAATATTGTAACATATTTACGTGTTAGTTTTGTATATATATTTTGATACGTTATAAACTGCTCTTTTTATTTTACTTTAGTTTATTGGTATTGACAGGGATCTACGTATGGGCTCCAGCCCGGGTTCCAGAGGCCCCGAATAATAAAATAATAAACCATTAAAAAAATACCCTAGATAACATATAAAATTTATTTTTAATATTCCAGAGCAATTTACTTTCGTTTTTCTGCTTTATTATGTTCATTTTTCAATTAAATTATGTTTGTTAAGAATTTATGGCTTTAATTTTTTGTTTGCATTAGATAAAGAAGGTACGTACACCTGTTTATTTTATCTCTTTATCTTTATAATGTATTTTCGTTTGACATAAAAAAAACCTCTCGTATGTTTAATTTTCAGGCATAATCCTTTTTTTTTCCACTGACATCTGACATAACTAGTGGCATAATGACAGAAGAGAATTGGTGATTTGCCGAAAGTCCCTAGAATTACTGGCCACCGATGCATTGATAATTCAGCTAAAACGTCATTTTAAATTTTAAGATTTACGCTCTAGAGGTGTATTCATTGTTTTAATAAAGCAATATAGATGTTCGCAATGATAAAACTCCTGCAAAAATCTTTTGAATGGTAGACATTAACTGCCATTCTTGTCATAAAAACCACTTTTTGTCGGTCACACTGACCTTAGACTGAACTCCTCTATTACGGAAACTTTCCTATTGGCTGTGGTGTTTGAATTTTAATGGCGGGAAATATTCGTACGAATGTTTTAAGAAAATTGCGGCACCGCAAAATGTTGAAATAATTTTAAGATTTTGCGAATTTCGTGATGCCAATCGTTGTCATCTGTCATCTAACTACTATATTGTAACCTCAAAATTGAAGAAAAGTCGTCAATCCATAATGATTTTATCAGTAAATTATTATAACGATTATTATTATCTTCACACGCATGAAAAAGATCCATTTTAATTTTAAATTCAAAAATGTCATATATATATGATTAATGAAATTTTATAAACAACATCACCAACGTGAATTTGGTTATAACAAGAAAATTCCCTACAAAATGCGAATATTTCGAACATTTTTTGGCGAATCGTAATTCGGATTTCACTGGGGACTTACCTTCACTCGAATGACACTGAGAAAAATTATTTTATCAAATGCATTATAAAGGTATTTTTCCATCAGTAACTATCTCTGCACTTTTCGTTGACAATAAAGACGTGAAATAGATCATTTTAAAAAAATAATTTCAACCTACAAGCAAATTCTAATCTAATTTGGGTCTGTAAAGACCATAAGCAAGAGGCCTAAATGTGATTGCATGACATATGACTATTGACGACTAATTTAAAAAATGGCTTCCTCAGATTCCTCTTTTCCGAAGTTTCATGTGTAGTGTGTCAAGGTCAATAGATGTATAAATTCTATTAACCTTAGTGTGTATTCTTTGGTAACAGTTTTAGTAGTATTTGTTAATTTGTAATTACCTATTATTAATATAATGGAGACAAATCAAGCAGCTCTTCCTATATTTAAGGAAGAAATTGAAATTGATGAACATACTTTTAAAATGGATGTTAAACAAGAACTTGATCAAGAGGTAAACGTTATAAATAATTTAATTGAAGAAACGAATGTCATAAGACCAATTAAAAAAGAGGTAAATGACGATTTAAATAATGATATAACTTTTGAATATTCTAATGTTTCAATTAAACAAGAAAGTAGTATTATTGAGAGCATCGAAAATAAATTGAACTATTCCTATGGGAAACGGAGGAGAAGAATTAAATTCAGAGGTAAGTGAAACTTATTAACCTTAAAGTATAAAATGGTACATTTTTCAAATATATGTAGGTCTAGGGGTAGCTCAGGGCATTGTTTGAGCATGTACAAAGGAAAGCACGTATATCAACATTTGGTTTACCGTAACAAGGTTCACCTACTTTTTTCTTTACTTAACGAATATTTTCTAGCACTTCCTTACTATTTTTGTTGTTGTGTCCTTCAATTTATTTTTTATTTACAGGAATTTCATTGATAGGAAAACATATAAAGAGACGAGGTATTATTATCTGTGCAGTTTGCGGACATTTATATAGAAACCAAGTGGAATATTTTTATCACTATTCAATATATCATTGTTTAAGAAATAAGAAATTATGTAAGACCCAATTGAATAGGAGAGATACCAGTAACTTGATCAATCTAAATGAGGAAGTGAAATGTGAAATTGAAATAGTTGAAAATGAACTGAAAATAGACTTGGAGGAAACCAAAAACTGTGCTCAGTTCAACGGTATGGATAATTACAAGCCATACTCACGTAGAATTGTTGAAAATGCCCAATTGTGCCGCTATACTTCTCGGAAAAAGCACTTCAAATGTGCTATTTGTTTTAAATCTTTTTCAAAGAAAGAAAATTTAATTATACATTTGTGTTTTCACCGAGGTGAAAAACCATTTGAATGCGAAATTTGTTTTAAGTCGTTTACAACTAAATCTTGCCTAGTTGAACACATGCGTATTCACGCAGGTGAAAAGCCATTTAAATGTGAAATTTGTTTTAAAACGTTTACAGCTAAAGGTGCATTAACTAAACACATGCATATTCACACTGGTAAAAAACCATTTAAATGTGAAATTTGTTTTAAATCGTTTACATTTAAATATAACTTAGTTAAACACATGCCTATTCACAATGGTGAAAAATCGGTTAAATGTGAAATCTGTTTTAAATCTTTTGCAGCTAAATCTTACTTAGTTCAACACATGCTTATTCATACAGATGAAAAACCATTCAAATGTGAAATTTGTTGTAAATCGTTTCCAGTTAAATCCTACTTAGTTAAACACATGCATATTCACACTGGTAAAAAACCATTTAAATGTGAAATTTGTTTTAAAACTTTTAATCTTAAATCTAACTTAGTTCAACACATGCGTATTCACACTGGTGAAAAACCATTTAAATGTGAAATTTGTTTTAAATTGTTTACAGCTAAAGGTGCATTAACTAAACACATGTGTATTCACGCAGGTAAAAAACCATTTAAATGTGAAATTTGTTTTAAATCGTTTACACTTAAATATAACTTAGTTAAACACATTCGTATTCACACCGGTGAAAAACCATTTGAATGTGAAATTTGTTGTAAATCGTTTACAGTGAAACATTACTTAGTTAAACACATGCGTATTCACACTGGTGAAAAACCATTTAAATGTGAAATTTGTTGTAAATCGTTTCCAGTTAAATCTTACTTAGTTAAACACATGCATATTCACACTGGTAAAAAACCATTCAAATGTGAAATTTGTTTTAAATCTTTTACTGTTAAATCTAACATAGTTAAACACATGCGTATCCACACTTGTGAAAAACCATTTAAATGTGAAATTTGTTGCAAATCGTTTACAGTTAAAGGTAGCCTAGTTGAACACATACGTATTCATACTGGCGAAAAAACATTTAAATGTGAAATTTGTTTTAAATCTTTTACTCTTAAATCTAACATGGTTAAACACATGCTTATTCACACTGGTGAAAAACCATTTAAATGTGAAATTTGTTTTAAACCGTTTACAACTAAAGGTGCATTAACTAAACACTTGCGTATTCACGCAGGTAAAAAACCATTTAAATGTGAAATTTGTTTTAAAACTTTTAATCTTAAATCTAACTTAGATGAACACATACCTATTCACACTGGTGAAAAACCATTTGAATGCGAAATTTGTTGTAAATCGTTTACAGTGAAACGTTACTTAGTTAAACACATGCGTATTCACACTGGTGAAAAATCATTTAAATGTGAAATTTGTTATAAATCATTTACAGCTAAATGTACATTAACTAGACACATGCGTATTCACGCAGGTAAAAAACGATTTAAATGAGATAATTGTTTCAAATATTTTTCACAGGAAACAAATTTAATTACACACTTTGCGTTGTCACACGGATGAAAAATCATTTTCGTGAGAAATTTACTTGAATACACTATGGAAAGGTTGTTGGAATATATTTGAAAATATTTATTTTTTGTCTATGCGTTCAGGCATGCCAGTTTTCAACATAATATTGTAACATATTTACGTGTTAGTTTTGTATATATTTTTTGATACGTTATAAACTGCTCTTTTTATTTTACTTTAGTTTATTGGTATTGACAGGGATCTACGTATGGGCTCCAGCCCGGGTTCCAGAGGCCCCGAATAATAAAATAATAAACCATTAAAAAAATACCCTAGATAACATATAAAATTTATTTTTAATATTCCAGAGCAATTTACTTTCGTTTTTCCGCTTTATTATGTTCATTTTTCAATTAAATTATGTTTGTTAAGAATTTATGGCTTTCATTTTTTGTTTGCCTTAGATAAAGAAGGTACCTACTCCTGTTTATTTTATCTCTTTATCTTTATAATGTATTTTCGTTTGACATAAAAAAAACCTCTCATATGTTTAATTTTCAGGCATAATCCTTTTTTTTTCCACTGACATCTGACATAACTAGTGGCATAATGACAGAAGAGAATTGGTGATTTGCCGAAAGTCCCTAGAATTACTGGCCACCGATGCATTGAAAATTCAGCTAAAACGTCACTTTAAATTTTAAGATTTACGCTCTAGAGGTGTATACATTGTTTTAATAAAGCAATATAGATGTTCGCAATGATAAAACTCCTGCAAAAATCTTTTGAATGGTAGACATTAACTGCCATTCTTGTCATAAAAACCACTTTTTGTCGGTCACACTGACCTTAGACTGAACTCCTCTATTACGGAAACTTTCCTATTGGCTGTGGTGTTTGAATTTTAATGGCGGGAAATATTCGTACGAATGTTTTAAGAAAATTGCGGCACCGCAAAATGTTGAAATAATTTTAAGATTTTGCGAATTTCGTGATGCCAATCGTTGTCATCTGTCATCTAACTACTATATTGTAACCTCAAAATTGAAGAAAAGTCGTCAATCCATAATGATTTTATCAGTAAATTATTATAACGATTATTATTATCTTCACACGCATGAAAAAGATCCATTTTAATTTTAAATTCAAAAATGTCATATATATATGATTAATGAAATTTTATAAACAACATCACCAACGTGAATTTGGTTATAACAAGAAAATTCCCTACAAAATGCGAATATTTCGAACATTTTTTGGCGAATCGTAATTCGGATTTCACTGGGGACTTACCTTCACTCGAATGACACTGAGAAAAATTATTTTATCAAATGCATTATAAAGGTATTTTTCCATCAGTAACTATCTCTGCACTTTTCGTTGACAATAAAGACGTGAAATAGATCATTTTAAAAAAATAATTTCAACCTACAAGCAAATTCTAATCTAATTTGGGTCTGTAAAGACCATAAGCAAGAGGCCTAAATGTGATTGCATGACATATGACTATTGACGACTAATTTAAAAAATGGCTTCCTCAGATTCCTCTTTTCCGAAGTTTCATGTGTAGTGTGTCAAGGTCAATAGATGTATAAATTCTATTAACCTTACCTTAGTGTGTATTCTTTGGTAACAGTTTTAGTAGTATTTGTTAATTTGTAATTACCTATTATTAATATAATGGAGACAAATCAAGCAGCTCTTCCTATATTTAAGGAAGAAATTGAAATTGATGAACATACTTTTAAAATGGATGTTAAACAAGAACTTGATCAAGAGGTAAACGTTATAAATAATTTAATTGAAGAAACGAATGTCATAAGACCAATTAAAAAAGAGGTAAATGACGATTTAAATAATGATATAACTTTTGAATATTCTAATGTTTCAATTAAACAAGAAAGTAGTATTATTGAGAGCATCGAAAATAAATTGAACTATTCCTATGGGAAACGGAGGAGAAGAATTAAATTCAGAGGTAAGTGAAACTTATTAACCTTAAAGTATAAAATGGTACATTTTTCAAATATATGTAGGTCTAGGGGTAGCTCAGGGCATTGTTTGAGCATGTACAAAGGAAAGCACGTATATCAACATTTGGTTTACCGTAACAAGGTTCACCTACTTTTTTCTTTACTTAACGAATATTTTCTAGCACTTCCTTACTATTTTTGTTGTTGTGTCCTTCAATTTATTTTTTATTTACAGGAATTTCATTGATAGGAAAACATATAAAGAGACGAGGTATTATTATCTGTGCAGTTTGCGGACATTTATATAGAAACCAAGTGGAATATTTTTATCACTATTCAATATATCATTGTTTAAGAAATAAGAAATTATGTAAGACCCAATTGAATAGGAGAGATACCAGTAACTTGATCAATCTAAATGAGGAAGTGAAATGTGAAATTGAAATAGTTGAAAATGAACTGAAAATAGACTTGGAGGAAACCAAAAACTGTGCTCAGTTCAACGGTATGGATAATTACAAGCCATACTCACGTAGAATTGTTGAAAATGCCCAATTGTGCCGCTATACTTCTCGGAAAAAGCACTTCAAATGTGCTATTTGTTTTAAATCTTTTTCAAAGAAAGAAAATTTAATTATACATTTGTGTTTTCACCGAGGTGAAAAACCATTTGAATGCGAAATTTGTTTTAAGTCGTTTACAACTAAATCTTGCCTAGTTGAACACATGCGTATTCACGCAGGTGAAAAGCCATTTAAATGTGAAATTTGTTTTAAAACGTTTACAGCTAAAGGTGCATTAACTAAACACATGCATATTCACACTGGTAAAAAACCATTTAAATGTGAAATTTGTTTTAAATCGTTTACATTTAAATATAACTTAGTTAAACACATGCCTATTCACAATGGTGAAAAATCGGTTAAATGTGAAATCTGTTTTAAATCTTTTGCAGCTAAATCTTACTTAGTTCAACACATGCTTATTCATACAGATGAAAAACCATTCAAATGTGAAATTTGTTGTAAATCGTTTCCAGTTAAATCCTACTTAGTTAAACACATGCATATTCACACTGGTAAAAAACCATTTAAATGTGAAATTTGTTTTAAAACTTTTAATCTTAAATCTAACTTAGTTCAACACATGCGTATTCACACTGGTGAAAAACCATTTAAATGTGAAATTTGTTTTAAATTGTTTACAGCTAAAGGTGCATTAACTAAACACATGTGTATTCACGCAGGTAAAAAACCATTTAAATGTGAAATTTGTTTTAAATCGTTTACACTTAAATATAACTTAGTTAAACACATTCGTATTCACACCGGTGAAAAACCATTTGAATGTGAAATTTGTTGTAAATCGTTTACAGTGAAACATTACTTAGTTAAACACATGCGTATTCACACTGGTGAAAAACCATTTAAATGTGAAATTTGTTGTAAATCGTTTCCAGTTAAATCTTACTTAGTTAAACACATGCATATTCACACTGGTAAAAAACCATTCAAATGTGAAATTTGTTTTAAATCTTTTACTGTTAAATCTAACATAGTTAAACACATGCGTATCCACACTTGTGAAAAACCATTTAAATGTGAAATTTGTTGCAAATCGTTTACAGTTAAAGGTAGCCTAGTTGAACACATACGTATTCATACTGGCGAAAAAACATTTAAATGTGAAATTTGTTTTAAATCTTTTACTCTTAAATCTAACATGGTTAAACACATGCTTATTCACACTGGTGAAAAACCATTTAAATGTGAAATTTGTTTTAAACCGTTTACAACTAAAGGTGCATTAACTAAACACTTGCGTATTCACGCAGGTAAAAAACCATTTAAATGTGAAATTTGTTTTAAAACTTTTAATCTTAAATCTAACTTAGATGAACACATACCTATTCACACTGGTGAAAAACCATTTGAATGCGAAATTTGTTGTAAATCGTTTACAGTGAAACGTTACTTAGTTAAACACATGCGTATTCACACTGGTGAAAAATCATTTAAATGTGAAATTTGTTATAAATCATTTACAGCTAAATGTACATTAACTAGACACATGCGTATTCACGCAGGTAAAAAACGATTTAAATGAGATAATTGTTTCAAATATTTTTCACAGGAAACAAATTTAATTACACACTTTGCGTTGTCACACGGATGAAAAATCATTTTCGTGAGAAATTTACTTGAATACACTATGGAAAGGTTGTTGGAATATATTTGAAAATATTTATTTTTTGTCTATGCGTTCAGGCATGCCAGTTTTCAACATAATATTGTAACATATTTACGTGTTAGTTTTGTATATATTTTTTGATACGTTATAAACTGCTCTTTTTATTTTACTTTAGTTTATTGGTATTGACAGGGATCTACGTATGGGCTCCAGCCCGGGTTCCAGAGGCCCCGAATAATAAAATAATAAACCATTAAAAAAATACCCTAGATAACATATAAAATTTATTTTTAATATTCCAGAGCAATTTACTTTCGTTTTTCCGCTTTATTATGTTCATTTTTCAATTAAATTATGTTTGTTAAGAATTTATGGCTTTCATTTTTTGTTTGCCTTAGATAAAGAAGGTACCTACTCCTGTTTATTTTATCTCTTTATCTTTATAATGTATTTTCGTTTGACATAAAAAAAACCTCTCATATGTTTAATTTTCAGGCATAATCCTTTTTTTTTCCACTGACATCTGACATAACTAGTGGCATAATGACAGAAGAGAATTGGTGATTTGCCGAAAGTCCCTAGAATTACTGGCCACCGATGCATTGAAAATTCAGCTAAAACGTCACTTTAAATTTTAAGATTTACGCTCTAGAGGTGTATACATTGTTTTAATAAAGCAATATAGATGTTCGCAATGATAAAACTCCTGCAAAAATCTTTTGAATGGTAGACATTAACTGCCATTCTTGTCATAAAAACCACTTTTTGTCGGTCACACTGACCTTAGACTGAACTCCTCTATTACGGAAACTTTCCTATTGGCTGTGGTGTTTGAATTTTAATGGCGGGAAATATTCGTACGAATGTTTTAAGAAAATTGCGGCACCGCAAAATGTTGAAATAATTTTAAGATTTTGCGAATTTCGTGATGCCAATCGTTGTCATCTGTCATCTAACTACTATATTGTAACCTCAAAATTGAAGAAAAGTCGTCAATCCATAATGATTTTATCAGTAAATTATTATAACGATTATTATCTTCACACGCATGAAAAAGATCCATTTTAATTTTAAATTCAAAAATGTCATATATATGTGATTAACGTTATTTTATAAACAACATCACCAACGTGAATTTGGTTATAACAATAAAATTCCCTACAAAATGCGAATATTTCGAACATTTTTTGGCGAATCGTAATTCGGATTTCGCTGGGGACTTACCTTCACTCGAACGACACTGAGAAAAATTATTTTATCAAATGCATTATAAAGGTATTTTTCCATCAGTAACTATCTCTGCACTTTTCGTTGACAATAAAGACGTGAAATAGATCATTTTAAAAAAAGAATTTCAACCTACAAGCAAATTCTAATCTAATTTGGGTCTGTAAAGACCATAAGCAAGAGGCCTAAATGTGATTGCATGACATATGACTATTGACGACTAATTTAAAAAATGGCTTCCTCAGATTCCTTTTTTCCGAAGTTTCATGTGTAGTGTGTCAAGGTTAGGGATGGCAATATCGAATAAAAATGACGATATCTCGAAACATCGATATATCGCAACCAAGGTATCGATATATGCGATATATCGAAACAAAAATATCGATATTGCAAAATATCGATGTTTTTAATTATTTTTTGTTGTTTATGCATATTTTATATAATTATTATTCTTGTATAGTATAGTAACTGTTTTTAAGGTGTAAAAAAATGTCATTTTTATTTATTTTCAACATGAAACAAGGAAACAAACTAGAAAATTCAACATAAAACAAGAAAACAAACATTAGAAAATTTAACATAAAATAAAAAACAAAACAGAAAGTTCTAATATCATGTCAGATAAATATTTATATGAATAAAACTCTATTACTACCATTGCTACAAATCACAAAAATTATTCAACTATTCTATTCAGTTTGGGTACTCCCCCGCCCGATCCCGACTGTCATTTGTCACGTCACACGTCATTTTTCGGAAACAAGTAACAACTAACCTGATTTGACCAATCAAAATCAGATCACTGGTTATTGGTTGTTGATTGTCTCTTTTTATGGTGAACTGATAGATAAGATAATGACATGACAAAATATTTGGTACGTCTGCATTCCGCTAGTCCGCACCAGTTCGTTCGAAAGTAGGCAACCAACTATTGACTAAAGACAGACGATTATATTGGAAAACGATATATGAAAGTTTAATCGATATATCGATATATCGCCACAGAAAAATATCGATGTAAAATATCGATATATTTGGGCTGACATATCGATATTTCCAAACTATCGATATATCGTTGCCATCCCTAGTCAAGGTCAATAGATGTATAAATTCTATTAACCTTAGTGTGTATTTTTTGATAACAGTGTTAGTAAATAGTATTGGTTAATTTGTAATTATCTATTATTAATATAATGGAGACAAATCAAGCAGCTCTTCCTATATTTAAGGAAGAAATTGAAATTGATGAACATACTTTTAAAATGGATGTTAAACAAGAACTTGATCAAGAGGTGAACGTTATAAATAATTTAATTGAAGAAACGAATGTCATAAGACCAATTAAAAAAGAGGTAAATGACGATTTAAATAATGATATAACTTTTGAATATTCTAATGTTTCAATTAAACAAGAAAGTAGTATTATTGAGAGCGAGGAAAATAAATTGAACTATTCCTATGGGAAACGGAGGAGAAGAATTAAATTCAGAGGTAAGTGAAACTTATTAACCTTAAAGTATAAAATGGTACATTTTTCAAATATATGTAGGTCTAGGGGTAGCTCAGGGCATTGTTTGAGCATGTACAAAGGAAAGCATGTATATCAACATTTGGTTTACCGTAACAAGGTTCACCTACTTTTTTCTTTACTTAACGAATATTTTCTAGCACTTCCTTACTATTTTTGTTGTTGTGTCCTTCAATTTATTTTTTATTTACAGGAATTTCATTGATAGGGAAACATATAAAGAGACGAGGTATTATTATCTGTGCAGTTTGCGGACATTTATATACAAACCAAGTGGAATATTTTTATCACTATTCAATATATCATTGTTTAAGAAATAAGAAATTATGTAAGACCCAATTGAATAGGAGAGATACCAGTAACTTGATCAATCTAAATGAGGAAGTGAAATGTGAAATTGAAATAGTTGAAAATGAACTGAAAATAGACTTGGAGGAAACCAAAAACTGTGCTCAGTTCAACGGTATGGATAATTACAAGCCATACTCACGTGGAATTGTTGAAAATGCCCAATTGTGCCGCTATACTTCTCGGAAAAAGCACTTCAAATGTGCTATTTGTTTTAAATCTTTTTCAAAGAAAGAAAATTTAATTATACATTTGCGTTTTCACCGAGGTGAAAAACCATTTGAATGCGAAATTTGTTTTAAGTCGTTTACAACTAAATCTTGCCTAGTTGAACACATGCGTATTCACGCAGGTGAAAAGCCATTTAAATGTGAAATTTGTTTTAAAACGTTTACAGCTAAAGGTGCATTAACTAAACACATGCATATTCACACTGGTAAAAAACCATTTAAATGTGAAATTTGTTTTAAATCGTTTACATTTAAATATAACTTAGTTAAACACATGCCTATTCACAATGGTGAAAAATCGGTTAAATGTGAAATCTGTTTTAAATCTTTTGCAGCTAAATCTTACTTAGTTCAACACATGCTTATTCATACAGATGAAAAACCATTCAAATGTGAAATTTGTTGTAAATCGTTTCCAGTTAAATCCTACTTAGTTAAACACATGCATATTCACACTGGTAAAAAACCATTTAAATGTGAAATTTGTTTTAAAACCTTTAATCTTAAATCTAACTTAGTTCAACACATGCGTATTCACACTGGTGAAAAATCCTTTAAATGTGAAATTTGTTTTAAATTGTTTACAGCTAAAGGTGCATTAACTAAACACATGTGTATTCACGCAGGTAAAAAACCATTTAAATGTGAAGTTTGTTTTAAATCGTTTACACTTAAATATAACTTAGTTAAACACATTCGTATGCACACCGGTGAAAAACCATTTGAATGTGAAATTTGTTGTAAATCGTTTGCAGTGAAACATTACTTAGTTAAACACATGCATATTCACACTGGTGAAAAACCATTTAAATGTGAAATTTGTTGTAAATCGTTTCCAGTTAAATCTTACTTAGTTAAACACATGCATATTCACACTGGTAAAAAACCATTCAAATGTGAAATTTGTTTTAAATCTTTTACTGTTAAATCTAACATAGTTAAACACATGCGTATCCACACTTGCGAAACACCATTTAAATGTGAAATTTGTTTTAAATCGTTTCCAGTTAAATGTTACTTAGTTAAACACATGCATATTCACACTGGTAAAAAACCGTTCAAATGTGAAATTTGTTTTAAATCTTTTACTCTTAAATCTAACCTAGTTAAACACATGTGTATTCACACTGGTGAAAAACCATTTAAATGTGAAATTTGTTGTAAATCGTTTCCAGTTAAATCTTACTTAGTTCAACACATGCGTATTCACACTGGTGAAAAACCATTTAAATGTGAAATTTGTTTGAAAACTTTTAATCTTAAATCTAACTTAGTTCAACACATGCGTATTCACACTGATGAAAAATCATTTAAATGTGAAATTTGTTATAAATCATTTACAGCTAAATGTACATTAACTAGACACATGTTCATTCACGCAGGTAAAAAACCATTTAAATGAGATAATTGTTTCAAATATTTTTCACAGGAAACAAATTGAATTACACACTTTGCGTTGTCACACGGATGAAAAATCATTTTCGTGAGAAATTTACTTTAATACACGATGGAAAGATTGTTGGAATATATTTGAAAATATCTATTTTTTGTCTATCCGTTCAGGCATTCCAGTTTTCAACATAATATTCTAACATATTTACGTGTTAGTTTTGTATACACTGTGTCCGTAAAGTATGGAACAAATTCATTTTTAGCTAAACAGACCATTTTAAGGAATAATCCTGAAACACGTCGATTTTTGATTTTAATTTACCGTATTTTAAAATAATAATCTAATATACAGGGTGAATTACTTTCGAGTAATGACGTCACCGTCATTTTTTTTAAATGGAACACCCCCATTTTGTCTCAATTTTCGGATTACTCTAGCTGAGCTGATTTCAAAAATGTATCACATGTTGATTCCAATTGGTACAGGGTGGCCAAAAATACAATAGTTTTGTGTGTGCTCATAAAGTAACGCGTAACATTCTTTATTAGTTAAATTAACAATATTATCAAAAATAGTTATTGTCTAGCGGCAATTGGTTTAAATGTAACAAAAAGAAAAATAATAATAATAATAATAATAATAATAATATTGTTAATTTAACTAATAAAGAATGTTACGCGTTACTTTATGAGCACACACAAAACTATTGTATTTTGGTCCACCCTGTACCAATTGGAGTCAACATGTGATACATTTTTGGAATCAGCTCAGCTAGAGTAATCCGAAAATTGAGACAAAATGGGGGTGTTCCATTTAAAAAAAATGACGGTGACGTCATTACTCGAAAGTAATTCACCCTGTATATATTAGATTATTATTTTAAAATACGGTAAATTAAAATCAAAAATCGACGTGTTTCAGGATTATTCCTTAAAATGGTCTGTTTAGCTAAAAATGAATTTGTTCCATACTTTACGGACACAGTGTATATATTTTGATACGTTATAAATTGCTCTTTTGATTTTACTTTAGTTTATTGGTATTGACAGGGATCTACGTATGGGCTCCAGCCCGGGTTCCAGAGGCCCCGAATAATAAAATAATAAACCATTAAAAAAATACCCTAGATAACATATAAAATTTATTTTTAATATTCCAGAGCAATTTATTTTCGTTTTTCCGCTTTATTATGTTCATTTTTCATTTAAATTATGTATGTTAAGACTTTATGGCTTTAATTTTTTGTTTGCCTTAGATAAAGAAGGTACCTACACCTGTTTATTTTATCTCTTTATCTTTATAATGTATTTTCGTTAGAAATAAAATAAAAACCTCTCGTATGTTTAATTTTCATGCATAATCCTATTTTTCGGAAAATGGCAAATATTTTAATTATTTCATGGGTACCAAGGATATCGTTAGCCCAGGGCCCCCAAAAGTCGCGGTCCGGCTTTGGGTATTGAATACATCGTCTATAGTAGATACTTTTTTTGAAACGGTTTGAAAGTTATTAAACGGGTTCAAGTATTATGTAAGCAGATTTACTACAATTATTCACCCTCCCCCCCTTCCCCCTTGTCAGCAAAAGTAATCCAAAGCTCTTACCCCCCTATCTCTCCCATGCATCTTGAGATATGAAAAATACTCGATTTGGTCCAAGTATGTTCTCCAAATAATGGATTGATGTTTCAGTGAAATTGATATCTAAGTGGCTTTTGTGGTGATTAGCTTGAGCCCGTGTCGGCTTAACAGGGATATGTATTAGTTTTCAAGCATAGACAATGTGTAAAAAAGTAAAAAACTACTGCTGACGGCATTCGTACGAATGTTTTAAGAAAATTGCGGCACCGCAAAATGTTGAAATACTTTTAAAATTTTGCGAATTTCGTGATGCCAATCGTTGTCATCTGTCATAACTACTATATTGTAACCTCAAAATTGAAGAAAAGTCGTCAATCCATAATGATTTTATCAGTAAATTATTATAACGATTATTATTATCTTCACACGCATGAAAAAGATCCATTTTAATTTTAAATTCAAAAATGTCATATATATGTGATTAACGTTATTTTATAAACAACATCACCAACGTGAATTTGGTTATAACAATAAAATTCCCTACAAAATGCGAATATTTCGAACATTTTTTGGCGAATCGTAATTCGGATTTCGCTGGGGACTTACCTTCACTCGAATGACACTGAGAAAAATTATTTTATCAAATGCATTATAAAGGTATTTTTCCATCAGTAACTATCTCTGCACTTTTCGTTGACAATAAAGACGTGAAATAGATCATTTTAAAAAAAGAATTTCAACCTACAAGCAAATTCTAATCTAATTTGGGTCTGTAAAGACCATAAGCAAGAGGCCTAAATGTGATTGCATGACATATGACTATTGACGACTAATTTAAAAAATGGCTTCCTCAGATTCCTTTTTTTCCGAAGTTTCATGTGTAGTGTGTCAAGGTCAATAGATCTATAAAATTCTATTAACCTTATTCTTTGGTAACAGTTTTAGTAGTATTTGTTAATTTGTAATTACCTATTATTAATATAATGGAGACAAATCAATCAGCTCTTCCTATATTTAAGGAAGAAATTGAAATTAAGGAACTTACCTTTAAAATGGATGTTAAACAAGAACTTGATCAAGAGGTGAACGTTATAAATAATTTAATTGAAGAAACGAATGTCATAAGACCAATTAAAAAAGAGGTAAATGACGATTTAAATAATGATATAACTTTTGAAGATTCTAATGTTTCAATTAAACAAGAAAGTAGTATTATTGAGAGCCTTGAAAATAAATTGAACTATTCCTATGGAAAACGGAGGAGAAGAATTAAATTCAGAGGTAAGTGAAACTTATCAACCTTAAAGTATAAAATGGTACATTTTTCAAATATATGTAGGTCTAGGGGTAGCTCAGGGCATTGTTTAAGCATGTACAAAGGAAAGCATGTATAGTAAAATTAATACCTATTTAGAGGTACCAGCCGTTTTAGTAACTTAACGTATGCGGCTTCTTGAACCATCTGAACCCACATGAAAAAAATTAGGTTATGACCTTTGTCATGTCAAATGCTTGACATATTTCTTATTGCATTGGCGTAGTGACTTGAAATTTCATATTATCAGTGGCGGTTTGTAATAATACAAATTAATTTTATGAAATTCATAAAATTCTAAAGATGTTGACATAATAAAAGAATATAAAAGAAGCGCACTAATTTTAAAAACATTGTTTTATTAACTAGATACATAGTTTTCTTAAAAAAATATGGCAATTCAGAGTTCGATTAAGTACAAATTCTAGATTTTAAAAAAATGACAACGTGATCTTCAAGGCAAAGTTTAATTAGTTTCTAAATCAGAATCATCGGATTCATTGGATACAGAGATCACCATAGGTTCGATGTTTAGTAGGTCCAGTTTGTTTTCTACTTCCCATGCTTCAGAAATAATGTTCTCTGTATGATTTATGTAATTCTGTCAGTGTTGCTCCGGTACATTTTTTACAACTTCATTCCATACTTTTAAGACTTCAGTAGGTGACCTTGCAGTTTTCGTAATAGCTTGGTCATAATGCCTTTTAGTTTCTGACCATACCATTTCGATGGCATTAAAATGGCAATGATAGGGTGGTAGCCTGAGAACACAATGACCATGCACGGCAGCGTATTTGTCTAAATGATAATTTTTTCTGGCAAAACTTGCTTTTCAATTATATTCCAAACAGCATCCTTTAAAATGTGATCTGGAAAAGGAATATTCTTTTTTTTGAGCCATTCTAACATGCGTGTTTTACTCCAACTTTTTCTTGGGATTTCTTCATCCAGGCGACTGAGATACGTTGCGTTATCCATTATAATTAACGATGGTTCTTCCAAGTTTACAATTAGTTGCTGTTTAAACCAATTTTCAAAATTTCCGGTGTTCATGTTATCATGGTAGTCGCATGTTTTTTTATTGCATTTAAAAATAAGCGATGCATTTGCCGCAAAACCTTTTTTATTACCGGCATGAACAATTACATATCGTGTCCCACTTCCAGTTATTTTTAAATCACTGTGTTTATTAGTACCATCTTGCCACATTCTTCTGTCCCCGCTTTTACTAAAAACCCATGTCTCATCCAGAAAAACAGGTGTAAAGAGCTTTTCGCTTTAGCAGCATGGTATTTGTTCAAAAATAATATTCTTTTTAATCTGACAGCAGGCATTTCCAATAAATGTTTTCTTCCATCCTGTTTTTTGAAATGAAAATCCATTTTTTTAATTCCCAAATATAACGAACCTTTGGAAATCTTAGTTTCTGGAGACTCTTCGATAAATTGCCGTAAAATAGTTTCTACTGTGATTTTATCCTTTCGCGCATACATTTTATAAATTACTTCCCTCAAACAATGCAGGGTATTTTTTGTAATTCGGGTTTTGCTCCGGGAAACGCTTGCAGACATATTTCTTCTAAATTCGAAATCTGTAGCTCTGTTTGGTTTTTCAAGATTATATAATGTGCTTTCTGGAACTTTTTGAATTGCCTTAAATCGAGATCCTAAATCGTTTTGAAAATAGTTTACTACATTAAGCATAAGTTTTTTGGATTCATCAGAATATCGCATTTTTATATCTTATTTTGCGTTATGACATTAACATGAAATCAAAATTTGACGTAACTTCAAAAACGTGACATCTAATAAATTAGTTACGACGTTCATTTTTGTTGGTAATTTTTTGTTTCAACCGATTTATTAATAATAAATAAGGATGGTCTTATTCTAAATGGGTATAAAATTTACTATATATCAACATTTGGTTTACCGTAACAAGGTTCACCTACTTTTTTCTTTACTTAACGAATATTTTCTAGCACTTCCTTACTATTTTTGTTGTGTCCTTCAATTTATTTTTTATTTACAGAAAGTTCATTAATAGCAAAACATATAAAGAGACGAGGTATTATTATCTGTGCAGTTTGTGGAAATTTATATACAAACCAAGTGGAATATTTTTATCACTATTCAATATATCATTGTTTAAGAAATAAGAAATTATGTAAGACCCAATTGAATAGGAGAGATACCAGTAACTTGATCAATCTAAATGAGGAAGTGAAATGTGAAATTGAAATAGTTGAAAATGAACCGAAAATAGAGTTGGAGGAAACCAAAAACTGTGCTCAGTTCAACGGTATGGATAATTACAAGCCATACTCACATGGAATTGTTGAAAATGCCCAATTGTGCCGCTATACTTCTCGGAAAAAGCACTTCAAATGTGCTATTTGTTTTAAATCTTTTTCAAAGAAAGAAAATTTAATTATACATTTGCGTTTTCACCGAGGTGAAAAACCATTTGAATGTAAAATTTGTTTTAAATCGTTTACAGCTAAACGTAGCTTACCTAGACACATGTTTATTCACACTGGTAAAAAACCATTTAAATGTGAAATTTGTTTTAAAACTTTTAATCTTAAATCTATCTTAGTTCAACACATGCGTATTCACACTGGTGAAAAACCATTTGAATGTAAAATTTGTTTTAAATCGTTTACTGCTAAACATAGTTTGGCTAGACACATGTTTATTCACGCAGCTGAAAAACCATTTAAATGTGAAATTTGTTTTAAGTCGTTTACAACTAAATCTTACCTAGTTGAACACATGCGTATTCACGCAGCTGAAAAACCATTTAAATGTGATATTTGTTTTAAAACTTTTAATCTTAAATCTAACTTAGGTCAACACATGCGTATTCACACTGGTGAAAAACCATTTGAATGTGAAATTTGTTGTAAATCGTTTCCAGTTAAATCTTACTTAGTTAAACACATGCGTATTCACACTGGTGGAAAACCATTTGAATGTGAAATTTGTTTTAAATCTTTTACTCTTAAATCTAACTTAGTTTATCATATGCGTATTCACACTAGTGAAAAACCATTTGAATGTGAAATTTGTTGTAAATCGTTTACAGTGAAACGTTACTTAGTTAAACACATGCGTATTCACACTGGTGGAAAACCATTTGAATGTGAAATTTGTTTTAAATCTTTTACTCTTAAATCCAACTTAGTTTATCATATGCGTATTCACACTGGTGAAAAACCATTTAAATGTGAAATTTGTTGTAAATCGTTTACAGTGAAACGTTACTTAGTTAAACACATGCGTATTCACACTGGCGAAAAACCATTTAAATGTGAAATTTGTTTTAAATCGTTTACAGCTAAAGGTGCATTAACTAAACACCTGCGTATTCACACAGGTAAAAAACCATTTAAATGTGAAATTTGTTTTAAAACTTTTAATGTTAAATCTAACTTAGATGAACACATGCGTATTCACACTGGTGAAAAATCATTTAAATGTGAAATTTGTTATAAATCGTTTACAGCTAAATGTACATTAACTAGACACATGCGTATTCACGCAGGTAAAAAACCATTTAAATGAGATAATTGTTTCAAATATTTTTCACAGGAAACAAATTTAATTAATATAAATTAATATATAAAGAAGGTACACCTGTTTATTTTATCTCTTTATCTTTATAATGTATTTTCGTTTGAAATAAAAAAAAAACCTCTCGTATCTTTAATTTTCAGGCATAATCCTTTTTTTTAGGAAAATGGCCAATATTTTAATTATTTCATGGGTACCCCGGATATCTTTAGCCCAGGGCCCCCAAAAGTCGCGGTCCGGCTTTGGGTATTGAATACATCGTCTATAGTAGATACTTTTTTTGAAACGGTTTGAGAGTTATTAAACGGGTTCAAGTATTATGTAAGCAGATTTACTACAATTATTTACCCTCCCCCCCTTCCCCCTTGTTAGCAAAAGTAATCCAAAGCTCTTACCCCCCTATCTCTCCCATGCATCTTGAGATATGAAAAATACTCGATTTGGTCCAAGTATGTTCTCCAAATAATGGATTGATGTTTCAGCCAAATTGCTATCTAAGTGGCTTTTGTGGTGATTAGCTTGAGCCCGTGTCGGCTTAACAGGGACTGTCGATACATATGTCTTAGTTTTCAAGCATAGACAATGTGTAAAAATGTAAAAAACTACTGCTGACGTAATCACCATCTAGAGCCTCCCACCTCCCATGTCATCAAAAATAAGAAAAGCAAAGCTCACCAAACCTTCCACCCCAAAATTTTGGCCACATCGTAACGTTTGTCGTGGCACGTGACGTTTGACGTGGCACGTGGTGGGGGGTCGGTGGATTTGGTGAGCTTTTCAAGAGGGCTTAGTATATCTACTGGAGAGCACTCTCGAAAGACAAATCTATTATAAAAAATTCCAAAAAACACTGTAGCTGCACTGTTTTCATATATTTCTCACAGTTTTTCATATCTCTTGTATGAAAAATGCGTGTATTTCTCAGGAATTAAATTCGACTCGATTTCAGCAGCTAATTTTTCAATTTCTGACGTCAATTTTAATGCGATAAAGAAACTAGACGTTCAGTAATTAAATGAAGTGTCAAAAGACATAAACCTACCCGCTGAATAAATCCACCAGCATTATTTTAAACAACCTCGAGTTATGATGCATTTATGCTGAAAAATACCGTCTGACACAATGCATAATCACCTTTAAAGTATAGACAACGTGAACGCGTTGATCATGCTATAGAGACCTGATTATGTGTCACCGCATATATACTATATTTGCCTCAATTATGTTGATCTACGAGCATTGTATTATATTGAGAAAAGTTTATATCCAAAGACTGCATCAAACTATTATTATTTTGAAACAATTGAAGTGAAAAGGAATAGAAAATGGTTATAATTGAATAAATGAATCCCTTTCAAAAATTTTATCGTACGCCCGATGATTTAGAAACTTTATTTACAAATAAATTTATCATCATACGCATTCGTAATCCCTCATAAAAATCTTATCGTACGCCCATGGGATTTTCAAGAATCCTTTCTCAAAATTGTATCGTACGCTAATTGGAATTTTCATAATTAAATCTACTCCCCACAAAAAATTTTTCGTACGCCTATGGTAGTTTAGAAATTTTTGCTAATAAAAGAATCTTTTCTGAAAATTATTTCATAGCACGCCCAGGATATAGAAATTTATACAAATGCATTGATCTTTTAGAAAAATTTCATCGTACGCCCATGGAAATTTCAGGAATCCCTCTTCAAAATTATATCGTACGCCCTTCGTAAATTGTAATTTTCACAAATGTAGATGGTAGATTATACATTTTTGCTAATTATATTTTAAAAAATTTATAGCACGACCATGTTATAGGAATTTATACAATTTAATTGATCCTTCATTAAAAAATTATTTGTACGTCCATGGAAATTACAAGAATTCCTCTTCAAAATCCAATCGTACGTCCTCGTAAATGGGAATTTTCACAAAAAAATGAACCCCCCACAAAAAATTCGTAAGCACATGGTTAATGGAAATGTTAACAAATTAATTAACCGCCTTGAAAAATTAAATGGTACGACTATGTTACATGCTGTCGGTTAGTCGGTGACCCCTCTAGAAATTGTGCCACACAACGCGGCTGAAGAAGTTTTCACTTCAATAAATCGCAGTTTAAACAATGCACAATATATTCATCACTAACTTTAGTCTGGTAAGTTGCTGGAAAATTATCCTCTGGTATATCTTTATCCAGTTTCAAGCGACATGTTTTATGTGTGTAGAGCTGGAACTCTGTACTTTTCACAGTCACAAAATCCTGGAACTTCTTTCCAAATAAACTGCATTAATAATTAGTGATATAGTTGTACAAATAATTAAATAATTTCAAAAATATAATAATTGAATACCAGTAGCAGTAAAATTGTAACACCCATTTCCAAGATTCCTGCGCGAATAGTAACGATTTTTGCTGGCTCAGGCCCGCCCTCTTCGGCGATTTCGGCAACCAGCCAGTACTCTTTCAACTTCGGTGTTTGGTCCTGTATCCAGGACAGTAGCCGGTTTACGATACGCGCATCGGGACATTTTCTGGACGTCTTTGGCATATACCCCAATTTTAATTCTATTCACCCACCAAGGATAGTAAAACAAATCAAATTGGTGAGGGGTTGAGAACTTTGGGGTGGAATTTTGTGAATTGAAGTGATTTTGGAACTGTGGAAACCGATTAAGTTTTTGTGCTTTAAAAAAAATGTGGTTGAATTTGTAAACAAAAGTTTTAGAGGAAAAATGATACAGAAAATATTATGGAGATTCGCAGAGAGAAATCTTTCGCTTTAAAAGTTAGTTTTCTAATTTTAATTAAATTTATAATTATAAGAAAATATTTATTTTTTTATTTAAAACAACTTTAAAATATTTTAAAGCTACGAAGAATTACTAAAAACGTATTAAGTTGACGTAATAAGTGAAGTTTATAAGGCTTGGAGGCTTATATAATTTTGAATTAATTTCTGCTTTATGACCTAAATTAATTAAAATTGTATAATATACTCGCGCAAATATATGTGATAAATATGAATATTTATCAAGATAAATTCTGATACATACTCCTTCTATTCAATTAAATTGAATTATTACGTTCCTGATTTAAGTACGTGTTCTTTTTTATCGTTTTAAACAAAAATTGAAGCATTTTAAGTGTTTTTTTTGCATCTCTGAGCCTTTTTTAAATAAAAAATGTGCTTGGTTAATTGAAGAAAATAAAAGAAACTCCTATTTTATTTGATTTGATTAGCTCGCGAAGATGCTCTCTCAACCATTCCATTATTTCACTCTTTTTCTTGATTATTTCGTTACTTTTTTTCAAGTCTCAAACTATACAGTGTGATTTTGAGATTCGACACATTAAATTTTATATTCATCTGGATGAAGTAACCTCCCGTTTTTTATATCATTAATAGTATATGCTACTCAATCCTTACTTATTTTTGGCCAAATACTATACTTTTATTGATTTTTTTATTTCTTCCCACTTATAATAATTGAACAATTGATTGAGTACTTCTTTAAAGGGCATGTCCGTTCTCTGGTATCTATAATAGCTTGCAATTCTCCATATCTACTGTTTTAAACAGTATACTTCATGAAAACTGTTATTACAAATTATAGTTTCCATGAAAACTCCTATTGTCAACAACAAAACGCTTGAAAACTGCTATTTTGATGGAAAAATTAATAAAAATTGCTATGTCAACCTTTTAAATGCATAAAAACTGCCATTTCAAATTGTAAACTGCTATTTCAACCTGTATCATGCATAAAAACTGCTATTTCGAGCTGTATAATGCATAAAAACAGCTATTTCAACGTATAAAATGAATAAACAAACATAGCTATTTCAACCTGTATTATGCATAAAAATTGCTATTTCAACCTGTATTATGCAAAAAAATCTGCTATTTCAACCTGTACCATGCATAAAAACTGATATTTCGAGCTGTATAATGCATAAATACTGCAATTTCAACGTATAAAATGCATAAACAAACATACCTATTTCAACCGGTATGATGCATAAAACCTGCTATTTCAACTTGTATAATGCTTAAAAACTGCTATTTCAACCTGTAACATGCATAAAAACTGCTACTTAAATGTGTAAAATGCATAAAAGTTGCTATTACAACCTGTATTATTCATAAAAATTGCTATTTCAAACTGTATCAAGCATAGAAACTGCAATTTCAACTTGTATGATGCATAAAAACTGCTATTTCAACCTGTAAGATGCACAAAAATTGCTATTTCAACCTGTATCATGCATAAAAACTGCCATTTCAACCTGTAACTTGCATAAAAACTGCTATTTAAATGTGTAAAATGCATAAAAGTTGCTATTACAAACTGTATCATTCATAAAAATTGCTATTTCAAACTGTATCAAGCATAAAAACTGCTATTTCAACTTGTAAAATGCATAAAAACTGCTATTTCAACCTGTATCATACATAAAAACTGCTATTTCGAGCTGTATAATGCGTAAAAACTGCTATTTCAACTTGTATGATGCATAAAAATTACTATTTCAACCTGTAAGATGCATAAAAATTGCTATTTCAACCTGTATTATTGATAAGAAACTGCTATTTCAACCTGTAAAATGCATAAAAATTGCTATTTCAACCTGTAAAATGCTTAAAAACTGCTATTTCAACCTGTATCATACATAAAAACTGCTATTTCAAGCTGTATAATGCATAAAAACTGCTATTTCAACGTATAAAATGCATAAACAAACAAAGCTATTTCAACCTGTATCATGCATAAAGATTGCTATTTCAACCGGTATGATGCATAAAACCTGCTACTTCAACTTGTATAATGTTCAAAAACTGCTATTTCAACCTGTATCATGCATTAAAACTGCTATTTCAACTTGTATGATGCATAAAAACTACTATTTCAACCTGTATCATGCAAAAAAATTGCTATTTCAACCTGTAAAATGCATAAAAACTGCTATTTCAACCTGTATCAAGCATAAAAACTGCTATTTCAACCCCCAAAATGCATAAAAACTGCTATTTCAACCTGTATCATGCATAAAAACTGCTATTTCAACCTGTAAGATGCATAAAAATTGCTATTTCAACCTGTATTATGCAAAAAAATCTGCTATTTCAACCTGTACCATGCATAAAAACTGATATTTCGAGCTTTATAATGCATAAATACTGCAATTTCAACGAATAAAATGCATAAACAAACATAGCTATTTCAACCTGTATCATGCATAAAAATTGCCATTTCAACCGGTATGATGCATAAAACCTGCTATTTCAACTTGTATAATGCTTAAAAACTGCTATTTCAACCTGTAAGATGCACAAAAATTGCCATTTCAGCCTGTAACATGCATAAAAACTGCTATTTAAATGTGTAAAATGCATAAAAGTTGCTATTACAACCTGTATCATTCATAAAAATTGCTTTTCAACCTGTATCATGCATAAAAACTGCTACTTCAACTTGTATGATGCATAAAAACTACTATTTCAACCTTTATCATGCATAAAAATTGCTATTTCAACCTGTAAAATGCATAAAAACTGCTATTTCAACCTGTATCAAGCATAAAAACTGCTATTTCAACCCCCAAAATACACAAAAACTGCTATTTCAACCTATATCATGCATAAAAACTGCTATTTCAATGTGTAAAATGCATAAAAGTTGCTATTACAACCTGTATCATTCATAAAAATTGCTTTTCAACCTGTATCATGCATAAAAACTGCTATTTCAACTTGTATGATGCATAAAAACTACTATTTCAACCTGTATCATGCAAAAAAATTGCTATTCCAACCTGTAAAATGCATAAAAACTGCTATTTCAACCCCCAAAATGCATAAAAACTGCTATTTCAACCTGTATCATTACTTTTCAACGTCTATCATGCATAAAAACCGCTATTTCAACTTGTATGATGCCTAAAAACTGCTATTTCAACCTGTAAGATGCATAAAACATGCTATTTCAACCTGTATTATTAATAAGAAACTGCTATTTCAACCTGTAAAATGCATAAAAATTGCTATCTCAACCTGTATCATGCATAAAAGCTGCTATTTCAACTTGTATCATGCATAAAAACTGCTATTTTCAACCTGTATCATGCATAAAAATTGCTATTTCAAATTGTAAAATGCATAATAACAACTGCTGAAGTTCGATAAAGACTTCCATTTAGAATTCAAAGCATAACCAAAGCAGTTTATACCCATTTTATGTGCACAAATTGGGCGAGAACGAAAAGAAATTGCTTAGGATTCAATAAAAGCTTATCTGTAGAACGAACGGTTGTGATTATTTAAAATTGACATTTCTTCGTTTGTCAAAGATGCCCTAATCTTACATGGTGGTCTTGCAATATCAGCTCACGCATAATATTCGTTTATTGACGTACCGCAACCGCTAATGAATTTTGCTTGACACTTTCGAGTATGTTTTATCGCAAAACGTCGATTTAAGTCTAACAGCTCACAGTGATTGAGATAATTAATGTCGAAAGCTTTAATGAAATTATAGCACGAAAATAATCAAATTTTAATTTAATTTTTTTTTCGCCGCGGTGAATTTTAGAAAACACCGTGAGGAATATCATTTTTGTTTGTACGTCAATTCGAGCATTTTAAGTTGAAAATGTTGAAACTTTTCTATAGAAACGTCAGTTATGCGGGATAATGTTACCAATTCCCGAAATATGAACAGCAATATTTCCTTTTAGGGTGTTACAATTTGATTGGTAATAAAAATACGTTCGATTTAGGATATATTTTATTCAAACATCAATCATTTCTTTGTTTACGGTTTGACTTTAGATCATTTTTACGCAAAGTATATGACAGGAGCTCAATAAATTAAGTACATGTCTGAATGAGAATGAGCGACGATGTACTTGTTGAACCATCAAGAAAAAGTAAAAATATCGTAAAATCCATATTTTCTCCGAAATTAAAAAAGTTGTTTGAAGTTATGAAAAGGTTTTGTGATGCCTTTTGGCCTAATATAATGATATAATAATAAAATTAAATAAGAAATAAATTCCCTTGAAACTAATTTCAATAAAGCTTTAAACGTTGGAATATTACATAAATATATGTAGCGAGGTCGACAGGTCAAGTTCATCAAAATAAAAATTTAATAGTAAATAGTAAATAACATAAACATTCAATTAATTGAACTTCTGTGGTACTTGTGCCTGGTAAATTAATTCGCTGTTGAATTTGTTTATTCAATTCGATTTTGTTTATTTTTAATAATTTTCATATGTTTACCACGTTAGTTGTTTCATTATTTATGATCATTATTAATAATGTGTTGTTTATCACTTCTATCCACATTATGTTTTTAAATTGCTAAAGTTAAATTAGATCATTCAACGTCAGTCTAATAATGTTAAATTATTCGGTTTAGGTTCCTTTTAATTCGGGTTGACGATATTTAAATAAAACACATCTTATTTCGAAAAATGTTTAATTTGAACTCTCTGACCAAAAACCCAAAGCAACAAATTGTCAGCCTACACATTCTTTCAATCTAGCGCGTGTCTGCTTATTTTGGAATTGTTACTTATTTCGAATAACAATTTATAACCAAACTGCCTGGTCGATATATTTCATAATTATAATTAAATACATTGATACTAAAGTTAATAACCTATAATTTAACAATAAGCATAAATTATAACCTAAATAATTGACTACCCATTACAGCTCCAGTACTTTTTCCTCTATCTTGTAAAATAACTGGTAGGGGTGAGTGGGAAAGGTGATTCAATAAAACTTTTGTTCCCCTCTATGGATTTTGACAAACTTAGTATCATTTGAAAGGGAATTCAATGCCTAATAAAATTTTATACCATCGTTTCATTCCAAAATTGTTGAAAATTGTCAAAATTTTTGAAAAATGGTCAAAAATTGTCAAAATTTTGAGAAAATGGTCAATAATTATAAAAAAACCTGCCAGAAATGGTCAATAATTGTTGAAAATTGTCAAAATTTTTGAAAAATTGTCAAAAACTCAAAAGTTTTAGAAAATTGTCAAATATGGTCAATAATTATCAAAAATTGTCGAAAACTTTTGTTAAAAATGGTTAATGATTGTCAAAATGGTCAATAATTGTTAAAATTTTGAAAAATGGTCAACATTTTTTAAAAATCGATAAAAACTCAAAATATTTGAAAAATTGTCAAAAATTCTCAAAATTGATCAATAATTGTCAAAAATGTTCAATAATTGTCAAAAAATGGTCAATAATTGTCAAAACTTTTGGACAAATTGTCGAAAATTTCGAAAAATGGTCAATAATTGTCAAAAATCTTTGAAAACTGTCAAAATATTTGAAAAAATGGTCAATAATTGTCAAAAATTATTAAAAATTTTGAAATATGGCTAATAATTGTTAATAATTGTCATTTTGAAAAAATGGTTAATAATTGCCAAATATTTTCAAAAATTGTCTAAATATTTGGAAAATTGTCATTAATGTTCAAAAATTCTCAAAATTTTGAAAAAATGGTTAATAGTTGCCAAATATTTTCAAAAATTGCCTGAATATTTGAAAAATTGTCAAAAATGTTCAAAAATTTTCAAAATTGATTAATAATTGTCAAAAATGGTCAATAATTGCCAAAACTTTTAGAAAAATTGTCAAAAATTTTGAAAAATGGTCAATAATTGATTAAAATCGTTAAAAACTGTCAGAATATTTGAAAAATTGTCAAAAATGTTCAAAAATTCTCAAAATTGATCAATAATTGTTGAAAATGATCAACAATTGTCAAAAATGGTCAATAAGTGTCAGAACTTTTAGAAAAATTGTCAAAAATTTCGAAAAATGGTCAATAATTGTCAAAAATCGTTAAAAAGTGTCAAAATATTTGAAAAATTCTCAAAATTGATCAATAATTGTCAAAAATGGTCAATAATTGTCGAAAAATGGTCAATAATTGACAGAAATCGTTAAAAACTGTCAAAATATTTGAAAAATTTTCAAAAATGTTCGAAAATTCTGAAAAATAGTTGATAATTGTCAAAAATTGTTGAGTTTTTCGAAAAATTTTCAAAATTTTTGAAAAATGGACAAAAATGGTCAAAAATTTGGAAAAATGATCTATAATTGTTAAAAACTGTCAAAATGGACATTTATTGTCCAAAATTGGTTAAAAATTGTCGTTATTTTGAAAAATGGTCAAATATTGTCAATAATTTTGGGATAATTGTCAAAAATTCTCAAAATTGATCAATAATTGTCAAAAATTCTCAAAATTGATCAATAATTGTCAAAAATGGTCAATAATTGTCAAAATTGATCGGTAATTGCTATTTGCTGGATAAATTGGTGAGGAGGTTGAGCCTCCTTAGCCTCCTTTTCTATCATTGAATCATCTTACATCGACCATTATAAATCCCTCTCACTAAATGTGGGTGTATTATTAATGTACTCGCCACACTGCCCCCTTTAACACAATAACGTCAAGTGTCTTCATTGAACTTCCTGAACCTCTTCAGCTTCAGCAAAAGCTCTTGTATACGGAGAACAGCTGCATGGAGAGATAATCCAAAAACAAATGTCAGTAATAAACGATTTAACTGTAACAGATGAAGTTTTCTCATTAATAAATGAGCTCTCAAAGGACAATGGTCTAAATAATCAGTTATTTTGTTGTCGCAGAGTGGAGTCCTGGTAATTATTCGGGATTTTTTCTTTGTTTTGGGAGCAATTCTTGGTGATTTTTGTGGTTTTTTCGGCGTTTTCTTCTGTAAGAGGGAAATTTTCTTTCCCGTTTCGGAGCAGGATCACGATAGTAAATTCTACTGGTATTTTAATTTATTTTTAGCCAGTAATTTTCTTGGAAAACTCCCTAAATCATGGGAGTACGATAAAACTTTCAAAGGGTGTTGATTTGTTTGTGAAAATCCCATTTACCATTGGCGTACGATAAATTTTTCGGAAGGAGTCCGTTGATCTATGCAATCAAGCTTCACACCGATTTAATGGATAATTGCCATCATTTTTTTGGGAATGCTTTCGGTTGTTCTTGGAAAATCTTATAAATCATAAGCGTATGATAGGGTTTTCAAAGGGGGTTGATTTGTTTGTAAAAATGTCCATTTACTATAGGCGTACGATACATTTTTTTGGAAGGAGTCCATTGATTTATGCCAACAAGCTTCACACCGATTTAATGGATAATTGCCATAATTTTTCTGGGAATGCTTTCGGTTTTTTCTTGGAAAACCTTATAAATCATAAGCGTATAATAGGATTTTCAAAGGGGGTTGATTTGTTTGTAAAAATTTCCATTTACCATTGGAGTACGATACATTTTTTGGGAGGAGTCCATTGATTTATGCCAACAAATTTCACACCGATTTAATGGATAATTGCCATAATTTTTCTGGGAATGCTTTCGGTTTTTTCTTGGAAAACCTTATAAATCATAAGTGTATGATAGGATTTTCAAAGGGGGTTGATTTGTTTGTAAAAATTTCCATTTACCATTGGCGTACGATACATTTTTTGGAAGGAGTCAACAAACTTCACACCGATTTTATGGATAATTGCCATCATTTTTCTGGGAATTCTTCCGTTTTTTTCTTGGAAAACTTTCTAAATCATGAGCGTTCGATGAAATTTTTGAAAGGGGTCAATTTATTTGCAAAAATTTCAATCTACCATAGACGTATATGGAGGTTAATTTGTTGGTAAAAAATTCCATTTACCATGTGCGTACGATAAAATTTTTCAAAAGGGGTCCATTGATTCATGATTCCACTTCTGTCAACTTCAAATTTGACAGATTGAAATGGGATTCGGCATATACAACAAATTTTTAATTCGAAGAAATATTTTATCCGAGAGTTGAAGGATGGATTTGGACACGTATAGATTCCGGATGCGAACAATAGAGACCTGAACTTTATGAGAACAAGTTCTATTTTCGGAAATACACAAATTAATTGGCGAATCTGTCGTTATTGGTTAGATACAAATCCAGACTTCAAGCAGGAAAATCGTACGTAAAAAAATATTGCATATGCAGGAATTGTTTCGCCGTAGTTTATCGAAGGAAATATGGGGTAGTTTAGAACTGGATTATCGGGTAAATATTTTAAATCCCGTTACAATCTGGTTCAAACATGCTACGCCTCCACATTACGATATTAATGAAAGGGTTATTCCCAAAAGGATAGATCCTATGCAAAAAGCAACTGGAAGGTGTTTATTAATGAACCGAGTAGGATTTGAAAATAAAAACCATTTTAATACCCAACTTTGGAACCCTATAGTTCGTTAACGAAGGGCGTAAGGGAAGAATTTAATATGAAATACTATAATTTTCTTTAGTCTCTGTATTATCTCCCAAGTTTTTGGTACGAAGTCCTGGGACATAAGTTGTTATTCCGACATTTTTCCATGCCAGCAAAATAATCCAATTTTTTCCCAAAAACTCAAAAACAACACTCTCAATATTAAGGTAGCATCTTGAAAGATTAATAGTGTTACTCAAAGCTATAATGTCACTAAACTATCAATTTTGGCGAATGCGCATTCTAGAAGCTTCTAGGAAGGTCGTTTTGTTTACGCATACGAGGAGCGTGGTAAATTCAAGAACCTTCGAGAATAGAGAAAGACAAGCTCAATTCATTTAAAACGTTGTTCCAACTTAAAATAGTTTGAGAATTAAAAAGAATCTGGTCTAAGAAAGTAGAAAAAAAAGATAATCAGGAGGTTTATGTATTTTTTAAATTTTATTCAAATATATATACTTTGAAGATTTTAATTTTCTTGTAGAAAGTTTAATGAAATTCCTCTTGAGCTAGACAGAATCTTGAAAAACTTTCCTGTCTCAAGGTACCCAATTATCAGGTGAGATTTTATATTCAACTGAAAATGTTTTTATCTTGAAATGTTTTACAAACTACTAAGGATTAACTTAGAGCTGAGATGCTTGATTATATTTGAATTTTATTATCATAGGTAAGGAAAATTTCTGGAGAAAATTTTGAATTAAAACGAAAGAAAAAGTAAAGTGATCCAATTACTTTGCATTGGTACCAACTAGGTCAGTTAGTTATTTATACGGTAAAGGACGAAAAGGGAGCAACGAAACTGACAGGAGCACATCAGTTGAATTAATTAGGAAAGGATAGCTGGAGAAGAGATAAAAATAATGGGGAAAAATGAAAGTATAAGTAGATAAGGATGAATAGGTAGATAAATTCAAACCGTTTTGCAAAATTTGCAAACAGTAAAATTTTATAATCGAAAAAAAAAAGATTCCCCAGAAGGATTTCTGTTTGATTTTCATATCAGTAAAACTCATTTCGAAAACCATATTCTAGCCAGTGTTTCAGTCGATAAACTATGTCACTAGTTCAGCGAAACCAACATATCGCTAGTTTGACATTTATGTTGATAACAATTCTAATTTAATATAATAGTTCAACATTCATCTCGGTCTACTGAAATTCTGCAAATTTCGCACTTCCCAGGCTATTTTGATGTAATCCTCTAACTGGATTAAATTGATGTTTCTGTCGCATAAAGTTAAATTGTTTGGTCGATAAAATTGCTACTCTGACATATTTTTTTCATTTTTATTCCAAAATTCTGGTATGCAGTATATACAGGGTGCGTCAGATAAACAGTAAATTTGAAATATTTGTTAATTTTATTGAGAATTGGAGTATTATCCTGCTCTGTTCAATATCCTTTCAGTCCTCCTTTTTCGTATTCCATATTTTAATCACCACATTATTGTCCTCCTGAAATTAATTCATAAATAATAATTAGTCAATTGGACATGTTTATAAAACCATAAAGTATATTTTTTAATAAAAACCGCAAACATTACGCCATTGAAAAAGAACCGAGCCTTGTTTTTTTTCTTTTTATTTAAAAGTGCTCTTTATTTTCTGGAATATTAAAAACCGTCGAGCAAC
Source organism: Lochmaea crataegi (assembly GCA_947563755.1). Lineage (NCBI taxonomy): Eukaryota > Metazoa > Arthropoda > Insecta > Coleoptera > Chrysomelidae > Lochmaea > Lochmaea crataegi. Next base: position 21,479,943 of record OX387436.1, on the reverse strand, counting down.
TCGGTTGCCAGACTAGCCCTTTCAATTATTTTAACTGTATTTTATCTGAAAAGCCGTATGAGATGGAACATTATCTCGATGTAACATCCATTCCCTAATTCCCGGCTGTAAAAAAAACATTAAGCAAACAAACTTCTACGTACCGAGATAGCGTGACAGTTTTATAATGTCCTTACACCTTTAATGGCTTTCACAAGTTCCCCCTTTTCTAAAGAAAGGGCGTACATCACATTTTTTCATCGTGCGCTGTCTCTTCAATGCAATCTGCTAGTTTTCAACGTTTAAATTAGAATTTCTCGATGTAGGTTGCGGAGATTTGAAAAAACTATCTTTCTATCAGGACAAAGTTAAGATTTATAGATTTGGTTGAAACAAAGAGTTCGTCACCTTCAAATGGTGTCATGGAAAAAGTTCTTCTTGATATAGAAGGAGCGTTCGACCACACCTCCTTTGTCTCCATGATAGCTGCTGTTGCAAGGCGTGGACAGACGACACCACATGTCGGTGGATGAAAAACTGCTTTTCTCCTTATTTGGAGATCGATAATGAAGGGAGGAGTCTTATCACCTTTGCTGTGGGACCTTGTCATAGACGAACTCTTGGAGGAATTGAACAGGAAGGGGATATACACCAAGGGGTATGCAGATGATCTGGAAATACTTGTACTGGGAGAATACCCTAATGTTATATCGGAGCTGATGCAACAAGCTCTGGAAATGTTGGAGATATAGAGTAGGAGGGAATGCTTAAGGGTGAACCCTGCAAAAACTGCGCTCATTCCCTTCACTTGAGAGACTAAAACTACCAAGCCTCTTCGACGTGCAGCTGTCTCTTAGCCAGGAGGTCAAGTATCTGGGCAATGTCCACGTATCGTTGGGGAAGTTTGCATCTGTATTCCAGGCAGAAAGGTAATGTTGGAGATATAGTGAAGGAGAGAATGCTTAAGGGTGAACCCTGCAAAAACTGCGCTCATTCCCTTCACTTGAGAGACTAAAACTACCAAGCCTCTTCGACGTGCAGCTGTCTCTTAGCCAGGAGGTCAAGTATCTGGGCAATGTCCACGTATCGTTGGGGAAGTTTGCATCTGTATTCCAGGCAGAGAGGAAATGTTGGAGATATAGTGTAGGAGAGAATGCTTAAGGGTGAACCCTGCAAAAACTGCGCTCATTCCCTTCACTTGAGAGACTAAAACTACCAAGCCTCTTCGACGTGCAGCTGTCTCTTAGCCAGGAGGTCAAGTATCTGGGCAATGTCCACGTATCGTTGGGGAAGTTTGCATCTGTATTCCAGGCAGAGAGGAAATGTTGGAGATATAGTGTAGGAGAGAATGCTTAAGGGTGAACCCTGAAAAAACTGCGCTCATTCCCTTCACTTGAGAGACTAAAACTACCAAGCCTCTTCGACGTGCAGACGTCTGTTAGACAGGAGGTCAAGTATCTGGGCAATGTCCACGTATCGTTGGGGAAGTTTGCATCTGTATTCCAGGCAGAAAGGAAATGTTGGAGATATAGTGTAGGAGAGAATGCTTAAGGGTGAACCCTGCAAAAACTGCGCTCATTCCCTTCACTTGAGAGACTAAAACTACCAAGCCTCTTCGACGTGCAGCTGTCTCTTAGCCAGGAGGTCAAGTATCTGGGCAATGTCCACGTATCGTTGGGGAAGTTTGCATCTGTATTCCAGGCAGAGAGGAAATGTTGGAGATATAGTGTAGGAGAGAATGCTTAAGGGTGAACCCTGAAAAAACTGCGCTCATTCCCTTCACTTGAGAGACTAAAACTACCAAGCCTCTTCGACGTGCAGACGTCTGTTAGACAGGAGGTCAAGTATCTGGGCAATGTCCACGTATCGTTGGGGAAGTTTGCATCTGTATTCCAGGCAGAAAGGAAATGTTGGAGATATAGTGTAGGAGAGAATGCTTAAGGGTGAACCCTGCAAAAACTGCGCTCATTCCCTTCACTTGAGAGACTAAAACTACCAAGCCTCTTCGACGTGCAGCTGTCTCTTAGCCAGGAAGTCAAGTATCTGGGCAATGTCCACGTATCGTTGGGGAAGTTTGCATCTGTATTCCAGGCAGAAAGGAAATGTTGGAGATATAGTGTAGGAGAGAATGCTTAAGGGTGAACCCTGCAAAAACTGCGCTCATTCCCTTCACTTGAGAGACTAAAACTACCAAGCCTCTTCGACGTGCAGCTGTCTCTTAGCCAGGAGGTCAAGTATCTGGGCAATGTCCACGTATCGTTGGGGAAGTTTGCATCTGTATTCCAGGCAGAAAGGAAATGTTGGAGATATAGTGTAGGAGAGAATGCTTAAGGGTGAACCCTGCAAAAACTGCGCTCATTCCCTTCACTTGAGAGACTAAAACTACCAAGCCTCTTCGACGTGCAGCTGTCTCTTAGCCAGGAGGTCAAGTATCTGGGCAATGTCCACGTATCGTTGGGGAAGTTTGCATCTGTATTCCAGGCAGAGAGGAAATGTTGGAGATATAGTGTAGGAGAGAATGCTTAAGGGTGAACCCTGAAAAAACTGCGCTCATTCCCTTCACTTGAGAGACTAAAACTACCAAGCCTCTTCGACGTGCAGACGTCTGTTAGACAGGAGGTCAAGTATCTGGGCAATGTCCACGTATCGTTGGGGAAGTTTGCATCTGTATTCCAGGCAGAAAGGAAATGTTGGAGATATAGTGTAGGAGAGAATGCTTAAGGGTGAACCCTGCAAAAACTGCGCTCATTCCCTTCACTTGAGAGACTAAAACTACCAAGCCTCTTCGACGTGCAGCTGTCTCTTAGCCAGGAAGTCAAGTATCTGGGCAATGTCCACGTATCGTTGGGGAAGTTTGCATCTGTATTCCAGGCAGAAAGGAAATGTTGGAGATATAGTGTAGGAGAGAATGCTTAAGGGTGAACCCTGAAAAAACTGCGCTCATTCCCTTCACTTGAGAGACTAAAACTATCAAGCCTCTTCGACGTGCAGCTGTCTCTTAGCCAGGAGGTGGAGTATCTGGGCAATGAAGGGATGCCCACAGGGAGGAGTCTTATCACCTTTGCTGTGGGACCGTGTCATAGACGAACTCTTGGAGGAATTGAACAGGAAGGGGATATACACCAAGGGGTATGCAGATGATCTGGAAATACTTGTACTGGGAGAATACCCTAATGTTATATCGGAGCTGATGCAACAAGCTCTGGAAATGTTGGAGATATAGTGTAGGAGGGAATGCTTAAGGGTGAACCCTGCAAAAACTGCGCTCATTCCCTTCACCTGAGAGACTAAAACTACCAAGCCTCTTCGACGTGCAGATGTCTCTTAGCCAGGAGGTCAAGTATTTGGGCAATGTCCACGTATCGTTGGGGAAGTTTGCATCTGTATTCCAGGCAAAAAGGAAATGTTGGAGATATAGTGTAGGAGAGAATGCTTAAGGGTGAACCCTGCAAAAACTGCGCTCATTCCCTTCACTTGAGAGACTAAAACTACCAAGCCTCTTCGACGTGCAGCTGTCTCTTAGCCAGGAAGTCAAGTATCTGGGCAATGTCCACGTATCGTTGGGGAAGTTTGCATCTGTATTCCAGGCAGAAAGGAAATGTTGGAGATATAGTGTAGGAGAGAATGCTTAAGGGTGAACCCTGAAAAAACTGCGCTCATTCCCTTCACTTGAGAGACTAAAACTATCAAGCCTCTTCGACGTGCAGCTGTCTCTTAGCCAGGAGGTGGAGTATCTGGGCAATGAAGGGATGCCCACAGGGAGGAGTCTTATCACCTTTGCTGTGGGACCGTGTCATAGACGAACTCTTGGAGGAATTGAACAGGAAGGGGATATACACCAAGGGGTATGCAGATGATCTGGAAATACTTGTACTGGGAGAATACCCTAATGTTATATCGGAGCTGATGCAACAAGCTCTGGAAATGTTGGAGATATAGTGTAGGAGGGAATGCTTAAGGGTGAACCCTGCAAAAACTGCGCTCATTCCCTTCACCTGAGAGACTAAAACTACCAAGCCTCTTCGACGTGCAGATGTCTCTTAGCCAGGAGGTCAAGTATCTGGGCAATGTCCACGTATCGTTGGGGAAGTTTGCATCTGTATTCCAGGCAAAAAGGAAATGTTGGAGATATAGTGTAGGAGAGAATGCTTAAGGGTGAACCCTGCAAAAACTGCGCTCATTCCCTTCACTTGAGAGACTAAAACTACCAAGCCTCTTCGACGTGCAGCTGTCTCTTAGCCAGGAAGTCAAGTATCTGGGCAATGTCCACGTATCGTTGGGGAAGTTTGCATCTGTATTCCAGGCAGAAAGGAAATGTTGGAGATATAGTGTAGGAGAGAATGCTTAAGGGTGAACCCTGAAAAAACTGCGCTCATTCCCTTCACTTGAGAGACTAAAACTATCAAGCCTCTTCGACGTGCAGCTGTCTCTTAGCCAGGAGGTGGAGTATCTGGGCAATGAAGGGATGCCCACAGGGAGGAGTCTTATCACCTTTGCTGTGGGACCGTGTCATAGACGAACTCTTGGAGGAATTGAACAGGAAGGGGATATACACCAAGGGGTATGCAGATGATCTGGAAATACTTGTACTGGGAGAATACCCTAATGTTATATCGGAGCTGATGCAACAAGCTCTGGAAATGTTGGAGATATAGTGTAGGAGGGAATGCTTAAGGGTGAACCCTGCAAAAACTGCGCTCATTCCCTTCACCTGAGAGACTAAAACTACCAAGCCTCTTCGACGTGCAGATGTCTCTTAGCCAGGAGGTCAAGTATCTGGGCAATGTCCACGTATCGTTGGGGAAGTTTGCATCTGTATTCCAGGCAAAAAGGAAATGTTGGAGATATAGTGTAGGAGAGAATGCTTAAGGGTGAACCCTGCAAAAACTGCGCTCATTCCCTTCACTTGAGAGACTAAAACTACCAAGCCTCTTCGACGTGCAGCTGTCTCTTAGCCAGGAAGTCAAGTATCTGGGCAATGTCCACGTATCGTTGGGGAAGTTTGCATCTGTATTCCAGGCAGAAAGGAAATGTTGAAGATATAGTGTAGGAGAGAATGCTTAAGGGTGAACCCTGCAAAAACTGCGCTCATTCCCTTCACCTGAGAGACTAAAACTACCAAGCCTCTTCGACGTGCAGCTGTCTCTTAGCCAGGAGGTCAAGTATCTGGGCAATGTCCACGTGTCGTTGGGGAAGTTTGCATCTGTATTCCAGGCAGAAAGGAAATGTTGGAGATATAGTGTAGGAGAGAATGCTTAAGGGTGAACCCTGCAAAAACTGCGCTCATTCCCTTCACTTGAGAGACTAAAACTATCAAGCCTCTTCGACGTGCAGATGTCTCTTAGCCAGGAGGTCAAGTATCTGGGCAATGTCCACGTATCGTTGGGGAAGTTTGCATCTGTATTCCAGGCAGAAAGGAAATGTTGCAGATATAGTGTAGGAGAGAATGCTTAAGGGTGAACCCTGCAAAAACTGCGCTCATTCCCTTCACTTGAGAGACTAAAACTACCAAGCCTCTTCGACGTGCAGCTGTCTCTTAGCCAGGAGGTCAAATATCTGGGCAATGTCCACGTATCGTTGGGGAAGTTTGCATCTGTATTCCAGGCGGAAATTTACGCTATCGTAGGTTTTTTAGACGTAGCTTAATGAACGTTCCCTATTATTTTAGTCTGGAGTATCTAGAGATTTCCTGGAACGAAAGCTCGAAACCAAATGAACAGTTACCACGAAATAATAACCTGAATGGTGTTAATAATTAATAAGCACACACAGTAGAAATAGGTAAATGAAATTTGGTAGATCAAACATCGATAATTCATGGGATTAAGACGAAATACAAATTTGAGACGACGCTCTCGATGCTGTCAATTCGTTAATTGAATCAGAGCACCATTTCCTTCTATAAGGGAGTTTGTGAGGAGTAGATCGAAGTTATCCGTTAGTTGGATGTCGGCTATTAACCTTGCTTTAATTCAACAATTTACAAGCTGGATGGTATGTGTATCTAAAAGTGACCACGGGAATATGGAGTGATGGCCAATACTGAAACATTTCCAAGCGTCAGATTTCGTGATGGAAATACTTAAGGGCGAGTTTTTGAATAAATATGTCAGGACGGAATAAATTTAGTTTGAGGGATGTGGGTTTGGAATAATAATATGCTATGCAAGTTAGTTTTAGTTTGTAGGAGAAGATATTTTGTGAAAATTACAGGAAAATTCCAAAAATTATTGAGAAATACATTTCACAAATATTACCAAAAAATTTGTAAAAATACCAAATTTATCATAATAATGTCAGAAAATTCAGGAGAAAATCAAAATTACCACTATCTCCGAAAAAAATCACAAAAGTTGCTAAAAATACAAATAATGCAAAAAAATTCGTGAAAAATAAAAACCCCAATATTACCGGTGACCCAGGAAAATTTCGAAAAATTAATCAAAAATGCAATGATTCCAAAAAAATTTATAAAAAATGCAAGATAATTTGAAAAAATAGTAAAAATATCATAACAATGCCAGAAAATTCCAGATTCTAGATAAAATAGAATGAAACAAAAATTAACTCATGAAAAAATTGAAGTAAAATCCCTAGAAATTCCAAAGATGCAATTCTTTCAAAATACTATTAAAACTGCACGAAACCAACAAAAAATGACAAAAAATCTTCACAAAAAATGTCGGAAAATTTCAAAAAATACCAAAGATATCATAACAATTCCAGAAAATTCCAGATACCAGAAAAAATAGGAAATAACAAAAATTTACGACTAAAAAATTTACGTAAAATCCATATAAATTCCAAAAACTTTATTAAAAATGCAATACTTTCTAAAAACCATGTTAAAAATGCCCGAAAGCAACAAAAATGAAAAATCTTCACAAAAAATGTCCAAAAATTTAACAATTCCAGAAAATTCCAGATTCCAGAGAAAATAGGAAATAACAAAAATTTACTAGTAGAAAATTCATGTAAAATCCCTATAAATTCCAAAAACTTGATAAAAATGCAACACTTTCAAAAAACTCTATTAAAAACGCCCGAAAGCAACAAAAATGGATGCAAAATCTTCACAAAAAAGGTCGGAAAATTTAAAAAAATTCCAAAAATATCATAACAATTTCAGAAAATTACAGATTCCAGAAAAAATAGGAAAAATAGAAAATTTACCACTGAAAATTTTATGTGAAATCCCGAGAAATTCCAAAAACTTGATAAAAAATACTAAAAATATCATAACAATGCCAGAAAATTCCAGATTCTAGATAAAATAGAATGTAACAAAAGTTATAGCTCCTGAAAAAATTTACGTTCAATCACTAAAAATTTCAAATATGCAATCCTTTGAAAAACTCTGTTAAAATGCCCGAAAGCAACAAAAAATTACGAAAAATGTTCACAAAAAATGTCAAAGAATTTCAAAAAATACCAAAAATATCATAAAAATTTCAGAAAGTTCCAGATTTTAGAAAAAATGGGAAAATACAAAAAATTCATGTAAAATCCCTATCAATTCCAAAAACTTGATAAAAATGCAACACTTTCGAAAAACAAAAAATATCGGAAAATTTCAAAAAATTCCAAAAATATAACAATTCCAGGAAATTCCAGATTCCAGAGAAAATAGGAAATAACAAAAATTTACTACTAGAAAATTTATGTGAAATCCCTATAAATTCCAAAAACTTGATAAAATGCAATACTTTCCAAATACTCTATTAAAAATGCCCGAAAGGTCGGAAAATTTAAAAAAATTCCAAAAATATCATAACAATTCCGGAAAATTACAGATTCCAGAAAAAATAGGGAAAATAAAAAATTTACCACTGAAAAATTTACGTAAAATTCCTATAAATTACAAAAACTAGATAAAAATGCTATATTTTCAAAAACCTCTGTTAAAAATGCCCGAAAGCAACAAAAAATCTCCACAAAAAATGTCAGAGAATTTTAAAAAATACCAAAAATATCATAACAATTCCAGATAATTCAAGATTCCTGAGAAAATAGGGAAAACCAAAAATTTAGTCCTAAACAATTTATGTAAAATCCCTATAAATTTCAAAAACTTGATAAAAATGCAACACTTTCAGAAAACTTTATTAAAAATGCCCAAAAGCAACAAAAAATTACCAAAAATCTTCACAAAAAATGTCGGAAAATTTCAAAAAATACCAAAAATATCATAACAATGTCAGAAAATTCCAGATTCCAGAAAAAAATAGGAAATAACAAAAATTTACGACTAAAATTTTTTTTTTAAAAGCCATATAAATTCCAAAAACTTTATTAAAAATGCCCGAAAGCAACAAAAAAGGACGGAAAATCTTCTCTAAAAAGGTGGGAAAATTTCAAAAAATACCAAAAATATAACAATGTCAGAAAATTCCAGATTCCAGAAAAAATAAGACAAAAAATTATTTAAAATGCCAGAAAGCAACAAAAAATTACGAAAAATCTTCATTAAAATTTCGGAAAATTTCAAAAAATACGAAAAATATCATAACAATTCAGAAAATTCCAGATTGTAGAAAAATAGGAAATAACAAAAATTTATGTAAAATCCATATAAATTCCAAAAACTTTATTAAAAATGCCCGAAAGCAACAAAAAAGGACGAAAAATCTTCAAAAAAATGTCGGAAAATTTCAAAAAATACGAAAAATATCATAACTTCCAGATTCCAGAAAAAATAGGAAATAACAAAAATTTACGTAAAGATCCCTATAAATTTCAAAAAACTTTATTAAAAATACCCGAAAGCAAAAAAAAATGACGAGAAACTTCAAAAATTTCATAACAATTATTAATATGCCTTCTTTATTTGATGAATAATAATTTCGGAAAATACCCTTAGTCCTTAATGCCTTAATCTAGTAGATTTTTATAAACAAATACAAACTTATTGATAGATGTCGAAGAATCAAAATATATTATTCTAACGCTTTGGCAAAGTTTTGAAAAATAATTTTTCCAAAAACAGTGACCGTTCAACGAAGAAGAAACAACTACTTCCCGGGCTACGTGCCCCGACAGACATTGAATTACACTTCTAAGTCAAACGGGGTTGGTAAATCTTCAAGATTTAAACCAACCATTCTGGTTTGCAACTAGAAGGGATAACATAACTTGTAGACCGGTTTCGGCGTATTGCGCCTCATCAGTACAAGGTATATGTTATCGTCCGAGAGTTAATCAAGGACTGAAATGTGACTATAATCAACAACGGTACATATTGTCCAGTTACGGAAATATTTTGGTTGCGAAAATAGCGACATCTCACTTCTAAGTCACAAACCAAAATTCGAATGAGACAACAAACTTATTGAGTGATTTTTGCCCTCTGGTGATCATTTGCTAGAAACCAACACCAACAATCAAAAGAAAAAGTATCACTCTAATGCACACAATTTCTCAATGACAATTTTATGTTGATTTAACTGTACTTTTTATTATTGTAGAACGTTTTTGAAATTCAGTGAGAGACAAAAACAACTACAAAAGCCACAATGATTCATTAGATGTCTCTGGCGGTATTTATAGTTGGTGGAATGAATTAAAAAAGGTTTTATTTAAGGGTCTCTTTGACACTTTAATGAAAAAGAAAACTGAAAATATTCACTGTTTTTTTTTTATTGTGAACGTCGAAAAATATAAAAGCAATTAAAACCAAGAAAAATAAGGACATTTTACTGAAGCTAACCTGTTATGAAAATCGCTTTGTCGAGATGTGTTCTCGGCTTTACTCCAGGGATTCTGGCAGGGACAATTGATCGTTAAACCTTTGGTCCTACAGGACAATTAGTCCTGGACCAGGATGGTGTTTTATTGTGTAGAATTAAAAATTAAACATTGCTTTCTAAATTTCCAATTAAAAAAGCCGAAAACCATCTTTTATTTTTCAATTTAACAAATTTTTTTCACAAAATCAAAACGAGTTTTATATTTCATTTCCTTGCTTCCAGCTAGTAATATATCCAGCATCCCAAAGAAATATTTCGTTTGTTCTGAAAGTCATTTTCGCGAAACCCTTTTTGGAAATTTAATATGAAGCCGGAATTTACTCGATAAGAATTTAAGCGATTTTCGAACCAAACTCTTACATTTTTTACGTTCTCCGGCCTTCGAAACCTTTTCATTCTTTCTTGTATCATATTTCTATATATTTTCGTTACATATTTTAGAAGCGTCGAAGTAAATAGCGTAAATAGTTGAAATTTTAATAAAATTTTAGGCTAAGACGCTAATACATAATCGTAATTGTCGGGGGAAAATTTTACTTATTTTGAGCAATTTAAATCGCGAAATATTTCCAAACCACAGTCAGTTATTCTCATTATTTCGCTTCAAATGCTCTCCTTTAAATCAAAATATAGCGCGGCCTGCCAAACCCCCTACTCATCTCTTTTCTAAGCGTGTAATAATCAGCCGACGTAAGTCGATATTAAACCGGGCTTTTGACCCATCACATGTAAACTTCGTCAGCGCTCGGCAAATTCCGTTCCCATATAACACCTTGAGGTCAACGATGGACTCCAGCCCGATTTCCAATTTTGGTTTTCGCGTATGCTTCCCTGTATGGCAAATAAATAAATAAATGAGCAAAAGTAGGACAGAGGTAATTTAGCATTCAAATCACGCTTGAGATGAACACTGCCGTTTATATAACCATCCCTTTTTGTGTAAAGACGAATAACTAGAAATATACGTTGTAGAACGAGAATATTTCGAAAATAGGTTATGATAATACTTATGAAATCGTTGGACCGAATTTTCCTCTGGCTTTTATTTGACAACAGAGCGAAAGTTTCCTGATTATATTCTCAAAAAAAAATGGAAAGAAAAGCGCTCAAAGAGCGGAACTTGAAAATCAGCAAATGATCCATATTTAATTGAGGCATTCCATACTTGAAATTTTATTGCTTTAATTTCTGTTATTTTATGTAAAAGTAGTAATAGATACATTGGACCGATTTTAATATATTTGTAATTTCGAAACGTACTGCAAATAATTCCGAATGTCATCTTTCCCACAGTTTCCTTTGTTAGAGAATTATCTAAACTACTTAAAGTTGGCAGCACAAGATGGTGCTTCGTCGCTAAATTACGAATATAATTGCTGCATATATAATCCCTCAGACAATCCAAACTAAAGTTATACTCAGGATATCGTAGTGGAAATATTATCAGTGAACGCCTTTCCATTCTCAATCACATTAATTTTAATATTGAAGCAGTAATAAAAATTTCCATATCGACTCCTAATCATTTTCCTAAATTTTCGAATAAATTCCGCTGGAGCTTACGACGCAGCTTGCAAGAACAACGTAGACCACTCGAAATTGGAGCAACAAAAAAGGACGAAAAATCTTCACAAAAAATGTCGGAAAATTTCAAAAAATTCCAGAAAATTCAAGATTCCTGAGAAAATAGGAAAAACCAAAAATTTAGTCCTAAACTACATAAATTATGTAAAATCCCTATAAATTCTAATAATATAACCAGGAAATTCCAGATTTCAGAGAAAATAGGATATAATAAAAATTTACTACTAGAAAATTTATGTAAAATCCCTATAAATTCCAAAAACTTGATAAAAATGCAATACTTTCAAAAAACCCTGTTAAAAATGTCCGAAAAAATTACGAAAAATCTTCATAAAAAATGTCGGAAAATTTCAAAAAATATCAAAAATATCATAACAATGTCAGAAAATTCCAGATTCCAGAAAAAATAGGAAAAACAAAAATTTACTCCTGAAAAATTTATGTAAAATCCCTATAAATTTCAAAAACTAGATAAAAATGCAATATTTTCAAAAACCTCTTTTGAAAATGCCCGAAAGCAACAAAAAATGACGAAAAATCTGCACAAAAAATGTCAGAGAATTTTAAAAAATACCAAAAATATCATAACAATTTCAGAAAGTTCCAGATTCCAGGAAAAATAGGAAAATACAAAAAATTTACTCCTAAAAACTTTATGTAAAATCCCTGGAAATTCCAAAAACTTGATAAAAATGCAATACTTTCTAAAAACTATGTTAAAAATGCCCGAAAACAACAAAAATGAAAAATCTTCACAAAAAATGTCGGAAAATTTCAAAAAATTCCAGAAAATTGTAGATTCCAGAGAAAATAGGAAAAGCCAAAATCTTAACACTGAAAAATTCATGTAAAATCCCTAGGAATTCCAAAAACTTGATAAAAATGAAATACTTTCAAAAAACTTGCCCGAAAGCAACAAAAAGGACGAAAAATCTTCACAAAAAAGGTCGGAAAAATTCAAAAAATACCAAAAATATAACAATGACAGAAAATTCCAGATTCCAGAAAAAATAGGAGCTTACGACGCAGCTTGCAAGAACAACGTAGACCACTCGAAATTGAAGTCTTTCAGTTTGCTCGCACAAAAAAAAAATTGTGAGCATCGAAATTGTAGGAAATCTTATGATAAAAGTAGATTTGAAAAAAAAATTTCAACCCTAAATTTTTTAAAAATTTTTAAACAATTTGAATTTTTGTTTATTTAAGCAGCAAGTGTGATCAAAATGACAAAATCAAGGTGATAATATGAGGAAACGTTTATGAAAAAATTGGTGTCTTTGAATTTTGTCTTTCAATAGTTTGTTAAATTTATGAAGATAAATTTCCAAAAAAATTGTTGCGAGGTCACCAACTCAAAGCCGGCCCTGTCTCTCGATTATAAATTTTGGTGAATGCGCTTTCGAGAACATTCTCTTGTTTGTACATAGGACGAGCTCGGAAGGTACTGGAATTTTCGAGAGTTGAGAAGGACTATAATATACGCGGGTTTTTGAGTGAAGAGTTAGTTCATAGACAGTTTACAGAAGTTCTTAGTAATCGGACAGTGAATGAAATAGTGAAGATAAATAGTGTAATATTCAAGTGGTAAAAATAAATTGGAACTATTATGCCGAGTGGAAATAAATTAGTAGACATAGTGAAGTGTGTATATAAATTAAGTTTAATATATAAATAAATAGTAATTAGCCAAAGTAGCGTGTATAATTTTATCCTACAAGTAAAAACTATTTAAATGAATAACAAAAACATTACAAAATAGTTAAGAAATAAAGAATATTCATTTATGAAACAGCCGAATCAAAATTATTTTTGAACAAGAAATATTTCTAGATCCAGTTTTCTTTCTTTCTACAACATCCTTCACAGCAGCTTAAGCAATAATATTGAAATCCTGGAAATTTCTGTAAACCGTTATCGATTTTTAAAATCCAGATATAAGTATTCATGCTGAATAAATATTTGGGATTTCATAAATTTTACTGGAGATCTGGAATTCACCGTATAATAGAAACATACTCTACAGATGAATACCAGATATTGAATCGGCTGCTAAATTACATACGGATGGATATTCCTTATCTCTTATAGTCTTTTTAACATTTTAAAATGAAAATGAACTTTTCAACGACTACTCAAGCTCATGCGGTTTGGTATTTATCAGTATGTAGTAACGGTGGAAAAAAATTATAGAGGCCACAATAATGGGAATTTTGAGCTGATATTTGAACGACAAACTCCCAAATAATAAAAAAATATGGAAAAAAATCAACGAAAACGTATCTATGATATTTTGTATACAGGGGTACCTAAAAGTTAGGGGATCAAAAAAATATTATTAAAGATTAGAAAATTTACTACTTATTCGCCAAGACAGCTGTTCACGTGTAGTGCCCCTCGTATAATTAAAGTAAATGTAGGATAAAAGTATTAGTAAGCATAAATATATTTGGTTTTTATATTGATGATTTTACATGACTTATTATCATTAGAAAAGAATTTTGTAGTGTATGAATATGCTATAACACTGAAGATGAAATCATTATTAAAATAATATCCTTTGTAAAAGATAATAAAAAGTCCTTTACCTTTCAATTAATTTTAGAGCATCTCAAACATCTTATACAAGCCAGACTGTGGGTAATAATAGAGAGGTTAATTGTACCACGAGGCATATCTCCGCTTTTATGTGCCCCACTTTTACTGCAACAATATTAGATTACGTGGAAAACTGTCCGCGTCTTATCCCAGTGGAGATTATTAGATTAAAGCAAATGGTCTTGTAAAAAGGTTTTAGTTTTCGTCAGATTATGTAACAAAACTCGCACAGAATTCATAAGATCCTAAGGGTTCTTTTCTCTGTATACTCGTTAAAAGCTTATAAATAATAAGAAATGTCGAAAAAGCTTTGTAAAAATAAGAAAACAAAGCCTTGGGGGACTTGTTTGCTTAACTTAGTGGCCCATTACTCATTTCCTTTGAATATCATTTCCTTGTGGAAATAAAATTCCGGCTGTTCCAGAGCATCTAAACTGGAACTACGCCTTAGATAAGCTGCTACCAAAAGAGCATATTTTTTCCAATCAAGAAATATTTATTACTCGAGTACTATTACCTACTGGATAAATACTCCAAGCTAAAAGGTTATTACTCTGCTAAATTGCTCTTGGAGCTTCAGAAATCTGATCCCACTCAGATACCAAATCTGTAAGGCAGTGGAACGTACTGATTCTGCTGTGATGTAGATGTGACGGCGGAACACATTACCTGCAACTGCAGGGTAAATGATATACCTGGAACAGTTCTACTTAGATCCAGACCCAAATGAATTTGGACTGAATTTGGACCCAAACAAGAATGAACAGTCGAAGAAAATAATGAAAATGAAGATGATACAAGAAAAATTGATGCTCCTCATAGTGGTTAGAAATTGTTTCGATAAAAAGGATGTCAATGATTCTTAGACCTTGAGAGCTCTTGGTGCGCTAAAATGAGTGAGGTTAAAAACATTATGAAGTCAATCCAATTATTTTGTTTCAATCGATAAAAAGTTGCTTCAGCAGCCGCGTATGAAAGCAACTAACGACCTTCTCTTTGTTTTCCTCTTCCTATCTTGAAAAGCCACAACTTCCGATAACTTCGGATATATTGAAGTGTTTTATACCATTAACCGAATTTTACTCAAGAAGTTTTCACAAAAAAGAAACCTTAGACATATTAACCATTAATCAGCTTATTGTTGTTCCTGTCCTTAAGTGATACCTGAAAAGGTTACCACGAAATATGACCTCATGGTGGTAACAATGGAAGGAAAATAATGCGAAAGGAAACGCACAAATTCCTCAAATAATGCTCTGATGAATCTAAAGGCAGTTATATTTTATATAGGATCTGGTCGAAATGGACCACTGAACTCGAAATTTAGAATTTCCTATTTTAAACGTGGATTTACGTGCATTTGGAGAATAATGGGAGTTGAAGTTAATTAATCTTTTAGTATAAGCATAGATTTTGAGAGATATTGGAAACATTTTCAAGTTTTCTATTCCACCGCTAGAGGGCATAGTTCACAATAATATCACAAAACATAATTTTTCTATAATAAATGCAACGTTATAGACCGGTGTGAAGTAGTAGCCAATTTTAGCTACAAAAATGTTGAGAACTGCTCAATTCGCTGTTTCAGTGGCGTGCAGAATATATACTGAATCGAATTAATATTTCAGAGTGCCACCTTGATATTCATTGAATAGGGGTATATTGTTGTAGAGGACACATTGTTTGGAGGGAATTTGCTTACGATGGGGAGTTGATGGGGGTTGAAACGTCACCCCTAAAACTAAATTAAATTGTAACTTCCAAAGGAAACGAGAAGCCAAGATAATATTTAGAGCCTTTCCTTTAAACAGTGTATTTTCAACATTATTATGCTTCTACCCATCAAATATAAACTTGGCTTTTCGTTTCCTTTGGAAGTTACAATTTATTTTGGTTTAAGGGGAGACTTTGCAACCCTTGCTCCCCATTGTAAGCAAATTCCCTCCATACAGTGTGTCATCTACAACAATCTATACCCCTACTCATTGAATATAAAGGTGGCTCTCCGAAATATGAATTCGAATTAAAATATATATTCTGCACGCCACTGAAACCACGAATTGAGCAGCTCAATTCAATGCCTTATTAAATATTATATCATCGTTTTATTTTAGTTGCTTTAGCGGTCGCTAGGTGGCGGTGATTGGAAATAAAACATTGATATCTCATACGTTTATAAACATTTGCTGTCGTGTTGTTCGTAGTTTCCACGTTTCTGAGATACAGCGAGTTACCTCTTTTAATCACACACCCGGTACAGAAATACTTCCGCACAGAACCAGGAATTTAGATCGTATATAGAAAAATATACATAATGTTTCATTATTCCAAGTTCCATTTGTTGGTTTTCTTCTCCTCGTACTTCCCTGGCCACTTTTATGTTTCTTTTTACTTCTAAAGATACGCTTCGCCTTTCAGAACAATAGTTTTATTATTTGATGTAGCGAGATAATAGTTTGTTTAGGATTTACCGAATAAAACGTTTATATACCAAGTTCTAAAGAGATAGACTTACAAAACTTACTATGTATTACGAATGTTCTGCCTTTTAATAATTTTGAACTTGCGAGATTCATTTTAACTAAAATCAAACGCAAACAAATCAGGAAAGTCTGGTTCAGAGAGTAAATATAAATATATTCAGAAGTGGGATAAGCACATGTTTACAAACTTTTGAAAAGAGATGCTGAGAAAAATTAATTGGATTAAAAACCCTCACCTATCTTAATTAAAACGTGAAGAAACACTCCACGTCTGTTAGAAGGTGCAAAAATATCAGTTATTTGAACCTGAAAACTTGGCAATTACTCAAATTTATTTTTGTGTTTCTTTGTGCTTTTATAAATTACGAGGTATAGGATAAACAGTGTATAGAACATAATAGTAAATCCTGATGATCCTGGTCAGAATATTGGTACAAACTTATTATATCGTTTTACACGAAAATTATCTATTACCTTTTGGGGTGAGCAATTTTCTTTTTGACAATATTTTGTCTGAGCTTACTGTAATCAGTTGTTGTCTAAAAATAAAAGTGAAGTAACTAAAATAGACTGGTTTCGGTGAGTTCGGAGTTAACTCTATTTCAAGAAATTCAAATAACCAACTCTGAAGTTTCTAATTTAATTTGAACAGCTGCATAATTACTATTGTAAGTTGGTCAGAAATCTGAACGTGTAAAATTGGTGTAGTTAATTTGTATATTAATTGAAACATTTAGTCAACCAAACATTTAATTGTATACAGGGTGTCCACCTTCATGATACATTATTGTTCCGAATAATTCATTATTTAATTCTAATGTTTCAAAGGCCAACCATTTTTGTGGTTATGAATAAATGTGCCGGAATAAGCAGCTGCAGATATTTGGAGGTTAGGTACTTTTATTACTCAAAAGAGAGTTACCTAACAGATGCTTGTAAGGAAGTTGATTTTCCGGATAATTTGGAAAGGAATTATAGGAATCCTACATATAAAGTTTTAACGATCACACTGAACAAACTAATTACCGGTATTCAAGTTATAATATTGTAAATTATTTCAAAGATATTAGTCATCAGTTGGCACGAATAGCATCTAATAATCTACAAATATCTTTGGATTGATGTTTTCTCCTTAATGGTGTTGATTCCATGATATTTCGAGTGAAATTGGTTGATAGTGACTACTAAATACTATAGAGGGTGTCCCAACAGTATGTACGAACTCCTGAGACACCCTATATTTTCCATTGAAGAACATTTTCTCGTTATTTTCAACATTTTTTTATATTGTCGAATTTTATCCATCTAAGTCGTTGAAATCTGACAAAATCTCAACAAATAGATCTAAAAATGTTCGCATTGCCTCTTTTACGCCGTAAGAACGTAGTTCGCCATATTTACTGTAAATCACGAAAATAACTTTGGTCTTTACAAGTGAGCGGGCTTGAGATATTGACGTTGAAAAATGAATTGATTGTCTCTCTTTCGTCTGGAAACGTCTTTAATGCACCCCCAGTTGCCGGAGCACAAGCGTCAGTGTATAAATCCCGAAAATCTTTCCTGAAAAATACGGTGTGGATATTAAAGTGCCAGGCTAGCCTCAAAATAAGATTGGGTTCGAAGCTCGAGCTTTATTTAAGCATTTAAGTCCAAAAGCAATTTAAACTAAAATTCTCTAATATTAGACAATTGTTAAAAGAGAAGAACGCTGCTTTTAGAGATAGGACAACCGAGCAAATCGTAATTGAATATTTCATGCAGAAGCAATTTTGTACTAGCAGCTAAGAAATATACAGGGTAGAAGATAGGTAAATTGCACTACAATAATCCTTTGATGGGACGTCGATAGTGGAACGCCTCGGTAATTATAGTCAAGCAGAGTCGAGCGCGGTAAGTACTTGGATGGGTGACCACTGGGGAAACAGTCTACAGCGAAACACCCTAGATTTCTTTGAATTTCAAAAAATTATTCGTTATACCTGTCATATTTCACAATTTAAGCGGCTATGACAGCCATTTTTTATTTTAAATTTGTGTAATGAAGGCCAATTGAGCGTACTTCCAATCAACAAAGTTAAATACATCTCCTTCACTCTACATTCCGATGAAAATAATATTAAATTGCTTTAAGATTCTTGGGGGCCCCTCTTGACGAATTAGCATCAATTTTAGACCAGTCAGAGAAGAAAATTTTTATAGCAAGAATTCGAAAATTTAGATAATGCTAAATTCATTTTATTGACGGGTAAAGGGTTTTTTTATTATGAATATATTGATTGTTTGGACAAATTGAATGAAACTTCTCTACCTCTAAGTAAGCATTTTTATAGTAAACTTACCGATGAAAATATAGAGAGAGCAACCGATATTCGCAAGCTAACAATAAATACATGCCAGAATATGATCACAGAAAACCCTTGACGTACCTCATGCATTTTGACATAAACAATTTATACGGCAAAGCTATGAGCGAACTACTACCCTAGAAGAAGTTCGAATGGATAGAAGATTTTGCAAATTTTGACGAATCTGAAGAAGGGTACGTTCTTCAGGTTGGTTTATCATATCCGCAAGAACAAACACAAGGACTTTCCATTTGCACCTGAACACAGCATACCCCCGGGGGGCTAAATTACCGAAATTATTGACAACTCTCACAGATAAAAAATAATATACAGTTCACTACAGAAACTTGAAACAAATGTTGGCCAATGGTTCAATTTTAACTAAAGTACACAAAATTTAGTACTCACAACAATAATGAACTTAAAAGCAAAGTTTGAGAAACTGTTTTGGGTCAAACTTT
Source organism: Lochmaea crataegi (assembly GCA_947563755.1). Taxonomy (NCBI): domain Eukaryota; kingdom Metazoa; phylum Arthropoda; class Insecta; order Coleoptera; family Chrysomelidae; genus Lochmaea; species Lochmaea crataegi. The sequence goes on along the minus strand of OX387436.1, from coordinate 21,460,750 downwards.
CATTCAGAAAATATCCAATCTTAATGTAAAACCGATTCTATTGAACGAAATTCAACAGCAAAGTTTGGCAAATGCACAATCGCTCAGGTGCTACGACTTGGTTATATAATTCAGGATTTCCACATAAATCGACGTCAATGTAGGAACAGACTGTGCAAAGTTGAACTGCAGATTTAGTTATGATGTTAAAATCTGAATCGTTGACTGCATCAATCAATATCTGCATTTGACATCTGCTAGATTAAATCAGAAATCCAAAATTAAGTTTGTTCGAGGATTAATTACCAGATTTATTTAACGACCCTGTGAAAATTGGATTATAAAGAATGTCTGATTTATAATTAATCATTAGAAAGACTCTTCTCAATAGGAAGACTAACATCTTTATGGACATTTATCAATTAAACCAGCAGACAATGTACAATGCATATGGACTGCTTAGAGCGAGTTGTTTGTTTGTTAGTGAATGCTTTTGAGACTAGATGCCACTTGAGGGGCTATATTTGTGAAAAAAAAACAATAACATATCGATATTATTCAATAAACTAAATATTTGCAATAATATTCCGAATCACGTATTATTTTTCGATGCCAGCCCATAGATAACCTGATTTTATCTCTCCAATACGCCTTTTCGGCAACAGCGTCGAAATACATGCTTCCAGTGGCTAATGTAGAACTCTTAATACCGTCGTTAAGTTTTAACTCGGCTTCATTTACAAAATTGCCACTATTATGTAGTATTCCCAGTATTCCCAGCAGGAACTGCACATTAAATATGTTCCTGTAGTGTATGTTTTGTCTGAAGAGAAGTTTCACGTGGTTATTTAAAATATTTGAGTTTATATGACTGGGGAGTTTTGATAGGAACAGTCTCAACGATAAAAGTAGATCGGGGGTGGTTTTCTAAGAGTACGTGACGAAAAGTTGAATCCTTTAACTGACGAGCTGCCATGCATCGAAACCGTTCAGCATGCAAGCAGTTCAAATTTTAATTACAAAACTAGGAAATTGAGGATTCAACTTTTCGTCACGTCTTCTAGGAGGATTAGTTGTTCGTGATTCGAAAGTCATTTTGAGCGGTATATAACCGATAAAACTACGGGACATCCTGTATAAAGAAAATTAAGATACTACAACTATTAAAATTTGTATTAACTCCACTTTGACCAACATCAAAAATAACTTTCTGCAATCAACACATTTTTTCCAACGTATTATGATGTATCTACAATAAGGAGCCCGTCAAGAGGAAACAATTTCCAACATTTCGAATCACTGAACATTGTCGACGTCGCTGAAATGTTTCTCTTATCTAATCTCCATTCACTGAGGGAGAATCTTCTATCTGGCTTTTCAACTCGAGCTTAAGCCACCTGACGACAAATTGGCAAACTGACCCCTTTCGAATAAACGGTCTTGACCGTTTCTGCTGAACTGTAACTATTTGGTTGTTTCTTAGATAATAGAAGGTGCTTCTTCAGAACCTGATAAGTGGGATAGACACTTACAGCCGTATGCAGAGTCGATCGATATTTTCACGGTGGATTTTTTTTATTTCCAATCAATGTACCAAAACACTCCTTATCTTCCCATTTACCCTTTTCTTAATATTTTTAATTTCTTCATTCAATGAGATGTTCGGCCTTCCTCCTTCTCTTCTCTTTTGTGGAGTAATTAATTCCTCTATAAGATTCGGTAATAACGGGGTGGTAAGTAAAACACGAATCGAGCTTCATCTTGATCTATTTAGACTTCTGTCAGCCCAACTGACCTCAGTAGAGTATATTTCTAAAATGTCTAGTCATGTGTCGTCATAATCAAAACTATATATTTATGCTTACTAACACTTTTATATCATTGTTGATAAACATATCTATCCAATATTATAAAAGTGTTAATCAAGCTATTTCGTGAATGACCTACTAAATTAGACGAGGGACACTACATCCCTTTGCAACCATCTCTGAGTTAGCAATACTTTTTCTGTTCTTCTTCATATGTCTCCAGTCCTAACATGGTCCAGTCTGCAGGCCTTCAAAACTGGAAGCAAAAACAGGAAGGGGATCAGATCCAGAACACCTTTTAGTTAATCAGAGCACTCTTCTGAGTAAACCTCACAAAGAAACCAATAATAACATCCGAGGACTAACAGATTTGTTCAAAGTCGATCTATCTATTCATAAAATATTGTTTCGTCGGACATGTACTGATTAATATGTGAAGGTCCATGAAGAAAAACATCTGGAATCATCGAAAAGTCGAGAACTATCGATTGTTGACGAGATGGCGTGGGTTCGATTCCTATGATGACATTTCTGAATTATTTTGGTAACCTTTACTTCAAAAATGGCTTATCATTGATAATGAATACATACACGATTGGAACGCTTAATTAGAAGCAGAAATGCAGTTTTTCGTTCAATAAATTCCTACCGTGATTGAATTAATTACTACAGAAATTCAAACTAACTCTAGATAATTTGTAACCTAATACCCTCGGAACTCTTGACCGACGATTAAGTGAATGAATTCTCGCTTTGCATTCTCCGCCAGGACCGAATACAGGAGTGTTACAAAACTTATAATTGCATTCTAGAGCTCGGGATAATTTGAAAAAAAATTGCTTGATGGGCTTATATCACTTGGTTATTAGTAGCCTTAAATTGGAAAAAAATATATTATCGCAGCTCGGAAATATACTTTTCTGTGCTTCAATATAAAAAGTTACATCTTCTGCCACTTCATTCACTCTATTAATTATTCCAATTAGAAACAACGTAAAATGAAACTATTATATTTAAGTGATTTTATATATTATATTTTGAACTCTAACATCAATCGAATTTAATGATCTACTCAACTGGGACAGTTTAAATCAGTTTTATTAGCAATTCCACTGGGATCATCGTTAGTGTGAAACGGGTTCGTTTATACTGCCTGTTAAGGAATATATACAGTCCTCACAGAAAAAAATGACTGGTGGAAATTGAGGTATAATTATAAATTAGATAAAATCTTTGGCAAACCACCCTGAACTAACATAGGAACAGAAGCTGGAGTCCATGGTGCTAGCCCCAGATGCAATGTTGGGAAAGTTTGCATCTGTATTCCAGGCAGAAATCTACGCTATCGACACGTGTTTGCAAATGTACATCGAAAGGAGGTATACATCCTATAGCCTATATATATATATATATACAACGCCGAGGTCTCTAAGCCTCTGACTGGTGGTGCCGAACCAATCAATCACCCTGAACAAGTCAATTCCTCAATATCCTATGATTTGTGTGTGATGTATAGTACGAAGAGGGTTTAGAATATAATAAATTAATTGTTAATCCTGATTATCCTGGTAGGAATATTGGAATAAATTCATTGAATTATTGTATTGCCATTTTATGGTGATGAATCCAATTTATTATATTTGAATTGTAAACAGATTCCTTTGTACAAGTTGCTATTTTCCCCGATTCAATTGCTGTATATTTTAAATCTCTTTCATCTTTTGAGACGGTGAAATTTGAAAATAAAGTTAAACTGTGTCTGGCAAACCTTTTTTATTAAAACTTTTCAGCTTAATGATATAGTAAAAATATTAATGCTGCTAAAAAATAAACAGAATGTGTAACATCGACCTAAAATTTATATCGCAAAATCCTTCTTTAATTCCCGTTCGACGATTTTATTTGTTCGTCGATGTCTAAAAGGTAGTGAGATACTTGGTGAAGCACAATCTTGGAGTCGAACCACCCTTAACAAAAGTCTCATGCTGGCATATAAATTGGCGCCCAACGTGGGGCACCCTTGAGAAAAGAATGAATTAAAAGTATTAGCTAAATGGGATCTTTTTCTTATTATTTGCTGCTTTAAAGCTCCATAACTCAAAAACTAGTAAACTTTTTCATCTTTTTATCAAAGTGACCCAAAAAAATTAACGAAGCATTTTTTGATGGACTAAATTAAAGAAAAAAATGTTCTTCACGTGCCTTCACAGTTAAATATATTATCATGGCGAAGGATCGCTGCTACAAACCCTTTTTGCATGGGTGGTTTGAGCTGCAAATGACCCAACTTGAAATTATTTCTGCTCCCTAGTTAAATATGTCAAGAGATTGGCTCTGTTGTATAACAATGCTTTCTGAGATATGCATTTGGGAATTAATTAACTGCAGCTGTATCTGTAATTAGGTAGTTTGATCTCTCTGTGAAATAATATAACGACGCTTCATAAATCAGAGAAGACAGAATTAGCGAGACCATCAGATGTTGCCATTTCTGTTTGAACTTATTTGTTATAATCCTAATTCAATAAGAGATTAATTTTCACAAAATATTATACGATGGTTGTGAATACTAGCACGAAAAAACGGATTTTGTAGGAATTTAAACGGAGTGACTGAAAATAAGGAAAAAAGACGAGAAAAGTAACAAACCAATTGGCATGTAACACCTGCAATTCTGTAGTGACTAAAGTATATCTATAACAAAGACTTTGTCGTTTGTGCTTTTAGTACCGACATTGAAGCATGCATTTCGTGAACTATTTACGATATTCTACACCTCTTTTCTTTGGTTATCGGGAAATCGTGTTCGCGGAAAATCCGTAACGCTAGAAAAGTTTTATCTTTTTGTTTAAATTAAGCGATTCACTTTATGTGCAGCAAACTAAGCTTTCTACTATAATATATTAAAAAGGTGGAAGCTTTGAATCATGTAATACTTAAATTGATGTGAAACAATCTCTGAGAAGGGAGAAAATCAAATAAGTACATAGGTTGCTCTGGGCTTTAATACCACAGTTTACACTTCAAATTAAGCGGTAATGAATCGTTATTTTGTGTTTCGGCTTCAATTTGGGATGAGATAATTAGGTTTATAAGATTCCAAAAATAACATAACCTCACTCTTCCGAGAGAAGTTTGTTACACGCAGCGCAAAAATATATCATAATTTCGCAGAATAAACAAAAGATCGATATCGGTGACGTGGCAACGTAGCAAAACTACTAAATATAAGCATCTGAAAGGGAAGAGACATAATATTGATGGATCACTTCAAAATCTTAAGAGTACTTTGGTCTTTTTATCACGCTTTTATTAGGTATACAATATGTATATTGTATGAAATGGAATTTCATTGACGTTCGATTAAATTGAAACTTTGGACACTCATGAAAGTTATTTCAATATCCTGACCAAGATCATGAGGATGAAGTATCAGTTTATTTCTTGTTATAGATATTTCATTGGAGTGTTTCATTACTTTCAATCATTTCTTTTACTTTCAGACTTAACCATTTTAATGCCGCTGTACTGGCAATTCAAATGTTTTTTATTATTAGTTTGTTTGAACTTACAACCAATCTTATGTATCCAGTTAATGGCTCTTTTTCTACATCAGGCATTTCTTATTGGGACCGCTCACGAATCGTTTCTGCAGATACATGCTTTCTTTCGCCGTACTTTTTATTCAATAATTTATCGTAAACTATTCAGAATAAAAGGTGTCCATCTAGTTTTTATTTCAGTAACGATTTTTTGTAGTTGACTTTCAATCGCTGTTAGATATCTTGATAATATGAAAGATATTGTATAACTGACATTAAGCATATTATAAGATGACTTTGTAATGTAGTAATTTCATCCACGGCAAATTCAAACTAATTATGAATATCCGGATGTGATGCCTTTTGGCATAAAATAAAATAAGAAATAAATTCCCTTGAAACTATTTTCAATAAATCATTGAACGTTAAAGAATGCATAAATAAAACTCACGAGGTCGACAGGTATCAAGAATCAAGTTCATCACATAATTAATTATATAACATTCAATAGTAAATAATAATACGAACTTAACCATATAATATCCCAGTGCATGAAGTAGTAGTTTTATTGAAGTCAGATGACCTTCCTGAGGACCTGGAAGATCACCAATTAAAGAGGCCTTTCCATCACAACATCACACGGAATAAAATAGAATTACAAACTTACAAAAAACCTCTTGTAGAATAAATATAGTTAAAAACTTTTGCCTACCACTGTTAAACGCTATAGCTTTATTTCGAAACTTTGACCACTGCTTATGGTGTCACGCTTCTAATAAATTTGGGTTAATTTACATGGTTAGAGACGCGATTCCATTATTTTCCGCTTGTTTGTTTTAAGCACATTTTATTTTCCAAAATACACACATAAAGTTTAAGAGAGTGAGAAAATTATACAACCCCTATCTCATTAACAAGGCAATTTATGTTGAAATGTTTTATGTCCCTTCAATTATGTCGAACGAAAGGACAAATATTGAATTACACGGCTTATCTTTTTAGAAATTAGAGACACTTAAAATGGACAAAAAAAGTATTTATTCGGCAGAGGCAAAAACATTTTTTGGGCCACGCTTGTTTTATATAAATATAATGCTCTCTTAAAAAACAACCATATTTTATTCATTTAAGTGAAGCCTTCAATCTGTTGTATTTGCAACAACTTATTACGTCAAAACACAGCTCATTATTTCGCTTCAAATGCTCTCCTTTAAATCAAAATATAGCGCGGCCTGCCAAACCCTCTACTCATCTCTTTTCTAAGCGTGTAATAATCAGCCGACGTAAGTCGATATTAAACCGGGCTTTTGAACCATCACATGTAAACTTCGTCAGTGCTCGGCAAATTCCGTTCCCATATAACGCCTTGAGGTCAACGGTGGACACCAGCCCGTTTTCCAATTTTGGTTTTCGTCGAGTACTTGATGCGAAATAATGTTCACAAGGGGGTCTTGAAAAACATTTACACGGGGGTTTTGAAATGTTTTAGGTACATTTTATTTAAGAGGAATACTATTCTATATGTATAGTGGGTATATTTTATTTTTTTAAATGCTTATTCAATTCAATTTTTAATAGGAGGTCATTGACCAAATTATTTTTCTGTTAGTTACCCATAAAAAATTGATCTTACTAAATCTTGATGGGTTCCTAATGGCATTGTATGGTTTCGCAGGGTATTTAGAAAATAAAGTTCAACCTCATAACTCTAAGTTTCTAATAAATATCGGAGATAATCGGCTGTCAAAATATCATGTAACGGCCTCTATACTGTTATGGAGATGAAATGATACGATTTTCGACCTATCACTGTCAAATAAACGTAATTGAGCTTTGCTCGGGGATTACGTAAACATTTTGAATTATCCACTTTGGAATCGATAATTACAGTGACGGCGAAGTCAGAGAATTGCGAAAAAAAGCTTTCGATTGATCTAAACAATTTGCTACACAAATACCAACTAGAAATGTTGGTGATTTAAGAGATTTGGTATTACAACTATTCAGCTATGAGTGTCCTCTAGCGTCAAAGGTATAAAAAAATGTTGGAGCAGTCTCGAGAATGTTGGAGTTAGCCAAAAAAAATTCAATGAGTATCTACTAAGCCAGGATAGGTCAATAGCCAGAATCCTGGTTGGGCTCCTGGCAGGACATGGTTCAACAAACACATGAATAGTATCGGTTTGGCAGATGCAACCAGATGTAGGTTTTGTCAAGAAGATGAGGAAACCTCTAGGCATACACTGAGCTGCTGTGAAGAACTGACTAGGTGAAAGTTTATGACGATAGGGGAGGATCTAGGATTTGACATACGGAGTCTAGTAAGGAGGAACTCTAGCATAGCAATAGATCTGTAGAGATGCTCTTAGAAGTACATCAGCTCCATCAACCTTGATGTTAATTCTTATTTCGTTTATTTTTATTGGTTACGAATCATTTTGGTTTGAATTTGCTGTAACTCCCAAATATATTTTTGGCATAAAATGGAGTTAGATCTGGAGGAAATTCGATATAAACACGAAGTTAAGTCGCTTACGTTATTTACTATAAAAGCGATGTGTTTTCCCATTTAACAGATAGTGTCGACCGTTGTTGAAGTGAGAGATAGATGTCGGGATGAGATGAGGGATTCGATATTAATCTAGAACGGATCAAAGATAATTCTTGATGGATTTATAGGAAAGGACGCAAATCCTTGTTCAATCAACGACAAAACATTCTCATTTAATTGTGATTGGTTTGGATGAAATTCTCGAGTATAATTATTGCGTTCACTGATAAGTGGAATTTCATTTGAAAAGCTGATTGTCAAATTTTCTAGCTCGATGGTCCAGTTTCTGCAGAAATATCGAAAAAAATACGATCCTCTCTAAATTAGTCGATTGAAAGAAAAAACCGGTACAGGTATTTGCTGAATATTGAAGTCTTGAAAGCACCTAAAAAGGCCCAGAGCGAATTTTAAATCAAAAAATTTAATTAAATCCAGCATTGTCATAAATCCAATAAATTTTTCGCGTTTTCCGTGATTGAAATAAATATTGTCAATAGGGGATAATACAAAGAAAACATACTGAAAGCTTGCTCTGAATAAGGTGCGATTTTTCATAAAGTTGTATTATCTAACAATGCTATGTATACAGGGTTATTCATTATGCAGGCAAGCTTACATTATCTAAAAGATTCGTAAAAAATACGATGAACAGTTTGACTTCACAAATGTCAAATTAAGAAGACTATTTTTCTTCTCCTCATAGAATCATAAACCAATTTTTAAGAGTGTCTCAAAGTATCTCAAAACGTCTCAGAGTCTCCCAAATCATCTCAAGGAGTCTCAAAACATCTCAGAATGACTCAAAATGTCTCAGTGTGTTCAAAACGACCTAGAATGTCTCAAAACGTCCCAGAATGTCTCAGAGTGTCAAAAAACGTCTCAGAATGTCTCAGAGTGTCAAAAAACGACTCAGGATGTTCCAAATCGTCTCGGAGTGCCCCAAAACGTCCCAGAGTATTTTAAAACGTCCCAGAATTTTTCAAAAGGTCTCAGATTGTGTCAAAACTTCTCAGAATGTCTCAAAGCGTCCCAGAAGGTCTCAAATCGTTTCAGAATGTCTCAAAACGTCCCAGAATTTCTCAGAGTGTCAAAAAACGTCCCAGAATGTCTCAGATTGTCAAAAAACATCCCAGAATGTCCCAAATTGTCTCGGAGTGTCCCAAAACCAATTTTTAAAAGTGTCTCAAAGTATCTCAAAACGTCACAGAGTCTCCCAAATCATCTCAGAATGACTCAAAATGTCTCAGTGTGTTCAAAACGATCTAGAATGTCTCAAAACGTCCCAGAATTTCTCAAGAGTGTCAAAAAACGTCCCAGATTGTCAAAAAACATCCCAGAATGTCCCTACTTGTCTCGGAGTGCCCCAAAACCAATTTTTAAGAGTGTCTCAAAGTATCTCAAAACGTCTCAGAGTCGCCCAAATCATTTCAGAATGACTCAAAATGTCTCAGTGTGTTCAAAACGACCTAGAATGTCTCAAAACGTCCCAGAATATCTCAGAGTGTCAAAAAAGGACTGAGGATGTCCCAAATCGTCTCAGGGTGCCCCAAAACGTCCCAGAGTATTTCAAAACGTCCCAGAGTGTTTCAAAAGGTCTCAGATTGTGTCAAAACGTCTCGGAGTATCTCAAAACGTCTCAAAACTTCTTAGAATGACTCAAAACGTCTCAGAATGTCTCAAAACGTCCCAGAATGTCTCAAAATGTCCCAGAATGTCTCAAAACGTCACAGAATTTCTCAGAGTGTCAAAAAACGTACCAGAATATCTCAGATTGTTAAAAAACGTCCCAGAATGTATCAAATTGTCTCGGAGTGCCCCAAAACGTCTCAGTATGTCTGAAAACGTCCCAGAATGTCTCAGTGTGTAAAAAAACGTCTCAGGGTGTACTAAATTGTCTCAGACTATCTCAAATCGTCCCAGAGTGTTTCAAAACGTCTCGGAGTGTCTCAAAACGTCTCAGAAGGTTACAAAACGTACCAGAATGTCTCAGAAAATCTCAAAACTAAAGATATAAGAGGATTTCTGAAAACAAGTAAAATCTCTCGGTGTTCCCAGAGATAGGTGGATCGCCAATAATGGTCCTTTCGCTACGTACTTTTTTACGAAGCCTCTATACAATAAAGTAGTTTTTGATATGTTACCAATTACATTGCCTCTATATGGACCCACCTTTTATCTAAGCAGTTATTTGAGATAAGAGAAAAAGTGATATACCTACAAAAGAGTATCTTTCAAAAATTACACAAAGTGTTGTAGAAATGTTTAACGAAGCAGCAAAGTGTCTTAAAGTATCTGAAAACGTCACAGAGTCTCCCAAATCATATCAGAATGACTCAAAATGTCTCAGTGTGTTCAAAACGATCTAGAATGTCTCAAAACGTCCCAGATTGTCTCAGATTGTCAAAAAACATCCTATAATGTCCCAAATTGTCTCGGAGTGCCCCAAAACCAATTTTAAGAGTGTCTCAAAGTATCTCAAAACGTCTCAGAGTCTCCCAAATCATCTCAGAATGACTCAAAATGTCTCAGTGTGTTCAAAACGACCTAGAATGTCTTAAAACGTCCCAGAATGTCTCAGAGTGTCAAAAAACGACTCAGGATGTCCCAAATCGTCTCGGAGTGCCCCAAAACGTCCCAGAGTATTTGAAAACGTCCCAGAGTGTTTCAAAAGGTCTCAGATTGTGTCAAAACGTCTCGGAGTATCTCAAAATGTCTCAAAACTTCTCAGAATGTCTCAAAACGTCCCAGAATGTCTCAAAATGTCCCAGTACGTGTCTCAAAACGTCACAGAATTTCTGAGATTGTCAAAAAACGTCCCAGAATGTCCCAAATTGTCTCGGAGTGCCCCAAAACGTGCCAGTATGTCTGAAAACGTCCCAGAATGTCTCAGAGTGTGAAAAAACGACTCAAGGTGTCCTAAATCGTCTCGGACTATCTCAAATCGTCCCAGAGTGTTTCAAAACGTCTCGGAGTGTCTCAAAACGTCTCAGAAGGTTACAAAACGTACCAGAATGTCTCAGAAAATCTCAAAACTAACGATATAAGAGGATTTCTGGAAACAAGTAAAATCTCTTGGTGTTCCCAGAGATAGGTGGATCGCCAATAATGGTCCTTTCGCTACGTACTTTTTTACGAAGCCTCTATACAATAAAGTAGTTTTTGATATGTTACCAATTACATTGCCTTCTTATGGACCCACCCTTTATCTAACCAGTTATTTGAGATAAGAGAAAAAGTGATATACCTACAAAAGAGTATCTTTCAAAAATTACACAAAGTGTTGTAGAAATGTATAACGAAGCAGCAGTTTGGTTTGACAGATGTGACACCCTGTACTAAAAACAACATTGTTCAAGCAAGATAAAATAATTTTTCGCCTACTTACCGAAAAACCAATCACCTTAACTGTCAGCTTCGCTCGCTCGTGCATTTATTAGTCTCGGGGTGCTAAAGCTCATCTTCTGCCCTTGTGACACACTATACTATTTTAGCTTTGGTATGTAACAATGGAAGTTTAAAGAAATGAAAACATTACATTTAAACAGTTGCAGAAAGGTTTTAAGCATAAAATTAAAAGCAAAGACAAAAAAGCACTTAGAAAACTGACCGCTTAACGAGAGATGCTTTGTACCTTGCTTTTCATGGTTAAACGCTTGGCATATTTTACGGTTTATCTCCAGGTCAAGAACGTTTTGTGGTTTTGTGAAAAGAGAGATAAAAATCGGGGCTGCTTAAAAATAAAATAATTTTTAACATTACAACACTTTTATTGGCATTTAATTAGAGCGACTTGTATTAACTGTGGTTTCCATTAAATCAAATTTGACTAGACTCTTCATTAAAAATTATGTCACGTAAAAACTTACCAAATCAGTCAAATTCTATCTAAAAGTAACCACTCTTTATACAAGTGGTCCTTTGTCAATTTTGTAAAGAGTACAATAACTGAATTTATTTATTTTTATTTAATTAAATCCTCGAGAAGGAAAAGAATGATTTTATTTGCTACCTCGTCTCGTACCAACGAGGATTTTATTGATTACCACGAGAAATATATAAGACTTGGAAGTAAATCTTCTCCGAGACAAGAATTTAAATTAAACTCAGTGCTGGCAGACTTGCGAGAAAATGCTCATATTTTCTTTATCAGACCGGTTTTAGAGATCTTATTTCCTAAGATAAACGTTTGAACATCATATGCCTGAAAGGCATTCAACGAATCGTTTTACCGAAAACATGGAAAAATTTTGGTAATATAAACCCACAATATCGGTTACCGAGTATCATATATTATAAATCAAGTGAATCGGAGTTTTTTGTTTTCTTTTTATATTGAGTTTCTTTTTTTTCTTCAAATTTTAAGGGTTTATGGAAAATAGTCTATTAAGAAGACGAGAAATTGCTGGAAATTATTCTCAAGTTTACTACTCCACCACTAGAGGGCGTAGAATTAAAGTTAAAGTACTATAAAATTTAAATATACGTAATCACTAGATCACTTCATGTAAGTTTGTACCGGTACTTTTTCCTCTATATTGTAAAATAACCGGTAGGGGTGAGTGGGAAAGCTGACTCAATAAAACTGTTCTAACTTTTGTTCCCCTTTATGGATTTTGACAAATTTAGTATCATTTGAAAGGGAATTCAATGCCTAATAAAATATTATATCATCGTTTCACTCCAGTGATTTCAACGGTCGCTAGGTGGCGCTGATCGAACAATTGTTTTGTTCAACTTTTTTTGGGAATCTTCAAAAGCGATACTATATTTTTTAATCATTTCTACTCGCAGGTCTTGTCTGAAATACTAAATCTTTAATTCGACCCCTTAGATGAAAATCTAGCACAGTAAGGTCGGGAGATCTTGGCGGCCACGGGAATATGCTTCCTCTTTCTATCCTCCTATACTCATATTGTTGGTTTAAAAAATGCATCACTTCATTTATATAGTGGGCTGGGAAGCCATCTTGTTGTATCCACATATTTTGACGTACTGCTAAAGGAAGAATTTCCAATAATATTGTAATCCAATAAATACCCAATAATCTTTATAAAGACCGAGTCACTTTTTCACCGAAAATACCGGAATGGTATTCCCACCTCTACATTTCCGTGACAAATACACACATAGCAGGTGGTAACCAAAATCTAAATGATATACAAGGAGAGCCAGAAGTTATGTCACCAAAAGGATAAGTCACCGTCCATGTTAATAATAAACTTCTTATAAATAATTTTTATCCAAAATAAAAACATTAAAACCTACAAAATAAGGTAAATATCATATAATATAAAGACAAAATTCACTCCCAAAAGAAAATTGAATTTTCCACCGTCGCGGATAGTTGAAGGAATTTGCTTTGATGTTAGTTTTTGGGTAAACTGAGCTCGAAGTTTCGAAAGAAACTACATTTCTCTTTAGTAGTTAAAAATTGCGAAAAGAACGTTTGTAAATTGTTTTATCGTCATTATAATATTTGGTTGACAAAAAAAAAAAGAAAATATCACAAAAAAACTTAGTTACACTTAATTACACTTAGTAACACTTAGTTATACTTAGCTATACTTAGTTATAATTAGTTACACTTAGTTACATTTAGTTACACTTAGTTATACTTAGTTATACTTAGTTACACTTGGTTAAACTTAGTTACACTTAGTTATACTTGTTACACTTAGTTATACTTAGTTACACTTAGTTACATTTAATCATACTTAGTTACACTTAGTTATACTTAGTTTTTTGAAGCTGGCTTCTTATTGCACGACATAGGACTTTTGAGAAGGATAGTGAACTCGTAAAACGTGTAATGTTACGAAAAAGCGAATAAGGGTTCGTCACGCAACAGTGTTGCCAGATTTCTGAAAAGGCTCGTGAAACGTGTGATGTTACGAAAAAGCGTTCGTCACGCGATAACTCATTCAAGCGACTGTGCGCAATCTCTCTTGCTCGCACACCTATAGATGTGGGAAATTGTCAAAAATGGTCGAAAATTGTTAAAATTTTGAAAATATGGTAAATAATTGCCAAATATGTTAAAATTTTTGAAAAATTGTCAAAAATTTTTAAATATGGTCAAAATTTGGAAAAATGATCAAAAACTGTCAAAAATGGTCAATAATTCTCAAAAATTTTGAAAAATGGATAAAAATTTTTGAAAAATGGTCAACAATTGTCAAACACGGTCAATAATTGTCAAAACCAATCAAAATTCGTCAAAAATGGTCAAAAATGATCAATAATTGTTAAAATTTTGAAAAATGGTCACAAATAGTCAACATTTTGAAAAAATGGTCAATAATTGCCAAATATGTCCAAATTTTTGAAAAATTGTCAATAATGGTCCAAGACGGTCAATAATTGTCAAAATTCGTCAAAAAAATGTCAAAAATGGTTAATAATTGTTAAAATTTTTGAAAAATTGTCAAAACTTTTTAAATATGGTCAAAAATTGTCAAGAGTTTGGAAAAATGGTCAATAATTTTCAAAAATTGTCAAATTTTTTGAAAAATGGTCAAATTTTTCCAAAATTGTCAAAAATGGTCGAAAATTTTCAAAATTTTGAAAAAATGGTCAATAATTATAAAAAACTGTCAAAAATGGTCAATCATTATTAAAAATTGTCAAAACTTTTGAAAAATGGTTAAAATTTTTGAAAAATTGTCAAAAATGGTCAATAAGTGTTAAAATTTGGAAAAATGGTCTAAAATGGTAAAACTTTTCGAAAAATTGTCGAAAATGATTAATAATTGTCAAAATTGGTCAATAATTGTCAAAAATGGTCAATAAAAATGGTTAAAATTTGAAACAATTGTCAAAAATTGTCAAAATTTTCAAAAAATGGTCAATAATTGCCAAATATGTTAGAATTTTTTGAAAAATTGTCAAAAATGGTTAATAATTGTCCAAGTCGGTCAATAATTGTCAAAATTCGTCAAAAAAATGTCAAAAATGGTCAATAATTGTTAAAATTTTTGAAAAATTGTCAAAAATTTTTAAATATGGTCAAAAATTGTCAAGAATTAGGAAAAATGGTCATTAAGTGTCAAAAATTGTCAAATTTTTTGAAAAATGGTAAAATTTTTCGAAAAATTGTCAAAAAAATTGGAAAAATGGTCAATAATTATTAAAAATTGTCAAAACTTTTGAAAAATGGTCAAAACTTTTGAAAAATGGTCAAAACTTTTGAAAAATGGTCAAAATTTTTGAAAAATGGTCAATAATTGTTAACATTTGGAAAAATTGTCTAAAATGGTCAAAATTTTCGAAAAATTGTCGAAAATGATCAATAATGGTTAAAATTTTTTAAAAATTGTCAAAATTTTGAAGAAATGGTCAATAATTGCCAGATATGTTAAAATTTTCGAAAAATTGTCAAAAATGCTCAAAAATTGTCAAAAATGGTCAATAAGTGTTAAAATTTGGAAAAATGGTCTAAAATGGTCAAACTTTTCGAAAAATTGTCGAAAATGATTAATAATTGTCAAAATTGGTCAATAATTGTCAAAAATGGTCAATAAAAATGGTTAAAATTTGAAACAATTGTCAAAAATTGTCAAAATTTTCAAAAAATGGTCAATAATTGCCAAATATGTTAGAATTTTTTGAAAAATTGTCAAAAATGGTCAATAATTGTCCAAGTCGGTCAATAATTGTCAAAATTCGTCAAAAAAATGTCAAAAATGGTCAATAATTGTTAAAATTTTTGAAAAATTGTCAAAAATTTTTAAATATGGTCAAAAATTGTCAAGAATTTGGAAAAATGGTCATTAAGTGTCAAAAATTGTCAAATTTTTTGAAAAATGGTTAAATTTTTCGAAAAATTGTCAAAAAAATTGGAAAAATGGTCAATAATTATAAAAAAATTGGAAAAATGGTCAATAATTATAAAAAACTGTCAAAAATGGTCAATAATTATTAAAAATTGTCAAAACTTTTGAAAAATGGTCAAAATTTTTGAAAAATTGTCAAAAATGGTCAATAATTGTTAAAATTTGGAAAAATTGTCTATAATGGTAAAAATTTTCGAAAAATTGTCGAAAATGATCAATAATGGTTAAAATTTGAAAAAATTGTCAAAAGTTGTCAAAATTTTGAAGAAATGCTCAATAATTGCCAAATATGTTAAAATTTTCGAAAAATTGTCAAAAATGGGCAATAATTGTCAAAATTCGTCAAAAACTGTCACAAATATTGAAAAATTCACAAAAAATGGTCATTCTATTGTGCATAAGAAGCAAGCTTCTGTCGGCGGTCCGAAGACCGCTCACCTTTTTTTCTCCTTTTTTTAGCCGTCCTAATCCCGGAATCACTGCAGCCTGTACCTGCTTTAGAGTGTTCCTCTACTGATTCCAAGGACTGGTTCTGAACCTCTTCTCGCGATTTCATCGGCCTGTTGCCCGCACTAAGTAATCTCACTTTAATGTGGTCTGCCAGTTCATTTAGCTCCTTCTGGCATTCCTCTACCAGTCTGGATGTTACGTTGCGGCTACTTAAAGCCCCAATTGCTTTCTGGCTGTCAGTTAATATGTTTATCTTAAGAATCAGCATCAGTACCCATACTAGAGACACTGTGTTTTTCTTTTGCCAACTTATTAAGGGATTCGTTACAGTATACTAGTTGTTGGATTGCTGATAGCATTAAACAGATCCTGGCTGTCATATTTGGTTTAAATGTAAATTTTCGTCGTTTCAAAAATGATTTCAGTAAACAATAAAGTTATCTTCCCCTTACCTGGTCTAATTTTCATAAAAACGGTTACGATAAAAAGTTTTTCCTCACTTCCACGACATTTTTAGATATTATGCTATTAAGCATTAGCATAAGAAGTTGGTAGACTGTATTCAGTATTAACTAAATTTAAACGAAATGTCTCCGGCTTGACTTTATGTGCCCCAATTTTGGAGTTCATAACTACCTTATTCGCCAAGTTAAACTTTTTGACTATATAGGACGTCGCTTAATTGGTGAACATTAGAGGAAATATTAAAAGTTTTTAACAAACCCGCACGCCATTTCTTTGAACTAGATAATATTTAAAATGCGGTCTTTTTCCTCACTTACTTCTTATACAACTCATTCGTTGACTTGGCGTGATTTCAACGTCTGACTTAACAATGCGGCACTGATTAACTGATTTACAATGTGAAAAATCGACCACTTTTGAAGTCAAGTATTTTTCGTCTGCTAAAACGTCAACATATCCAAATATCCGGAACTTATCGCATTTTTGAAAAAAATAGTCGATTTTTCATTCGTAAATTAGTAATTTTGTGTAAAGGTCGACGAAAAAATATAATATTGTTGCGAGGTCACCAACTCAAAGCCGGCCCTGTCTCTCTACTGTAAATTTTGGTGGCTGCACTCCTTTCGAGAACATTCACGAAAAGACGCTTTTTCACACATAGGACGAGCACGTAAAGAGTTAGTTCACTGACAGTTTACAGAAGTTGTGATGCCTTTTGGCCCAATATAATAATAAATATTTAAAATGAGAATTAAATTCCTTTGATCTTATTTCAACAAAATCCTCGAACGTTTTAATATGATATAAATATAGAATAAGAAGGTTATCGAATAGAAAGTCTCAAGTTCAAAGCGTGAAGTAAACACGAAACAATAATACGTTTATTTGTTTTATTTGAACTTGACTGGAGATATAATATACATTAGGGGGTATTTTATTTTCGAGAAAATTCAAGAGAAGCTAATTTACTCTAATTTTTTACATGAACAATGAATTTATTTTTTTCTATATTGGATAATTCCTGAATGAATTTGAAATTCCTCATCTACCCGATACTTTTTTTTTGTTCACTTTTCCGATTTTCCGATTAATTCTCATTTTGTTGCAGGTGTGCCACATCGATCGTAAATTCAACGCCAGTCGACTCAAATCCGCCAACAACTCAACAAACTCACAACTTCGCCGGAAATTCTTTAACAAAGACACAACCGGGCGAAGTATTCTCGGAATAATAATTAATCATCAAATTTTCAACTTCCACTCTCCGACGTGTGTCCATTATTTCCTTGGTTTAAGTGAATTTAGAATGTAAGATTTTCCCAACAAACCACGATATTTCTTCTACGAAATAACGAATCGAAAAAAAATTCTTTCGTAAGAATAATGTTTCCGACGTAAGCATGGGTCGGGATTTCCGTGGAGTTTTTTCAACTTTCATTTCGGTATTTTTTCTAATTTACGTAAATTGTGACATCAGCGATTTCATGAAAAACGCAAAAATTAGTACGAGAATCATACAAACTCGTTACGGTCGATTACAGGGTCTAGTCGTTCCTATGGACGCTCAACGCTCCTTAAAATCCATCGAAGTTTTTTTGGGAGTTCCGTACGCAACTCCTCCCGTACAATCGAATCGGTTCAGCCCCACGCGAACCCCTATTCCTTGGGAAGGGATTTTACTGTCGGATAAAATGGGACCTGTATGTCCCCAAAAATTACCGGATATTTCTAATGAGACCGCCGCGCTCGAGAAAATGCCAAAAGGAAGGTTGGAGTACTTGAAGAGATTACTACCTTACCTGAAAAATCAAAGCGAAGACTGTCTGTATTTGAACATATACGCTCCGTCACAAGGTAAGTCTTTTCCCCTCATTATTTATTAATTGGTGTCCAACAGAGACGTATAGATACGATATTTTTGAGGGTAGAAAATAATAAATCAATCAATATATGCAACGCCATGTAAACTTCATTTGTCTTGATCAATAAAGAGGATTTAAATATATTTAATATTGTTACTCCCTGTATAATTATGATCTAACGACGTATCACAAGTAGGGGGTTGCCATTTAAATTTTTGTAGGTTGATGGGGGTGCGTTCTCTCTCATGTCATTATAGTTCCCCCTCTCTACTTTAGAAGCGGTTTTGAAATTTTTTTCGTTCACGAGGTACAGCCCATTGTAAGTTTTAAAATTGACACCCTGTACATATAAATCACCAGAGATCTATTTACTACCCACCCATCCATCCAACCTTGATAATTAAACGTATTACAAGTACTCGCCAGCTAACTTGATGTCCCAGAAATTACCAACTAAGAGAGACACAGTAATAATGCCTTGCCTACTCGGCTGCTATTGGTGGTGAAATTTTGACAAACGCCAATTGCATCGAACCTTATCAGGTGTTAGGATTTTCAGTAGATAAATAACATGTTATTGTAATGGGTACCTTATTGTTAAAATATCATTTATGTACTCAGAATTCAGGTATAAAGCAGATCCGTTTCTATTAAAATAATTATAACAAAGAATTAAATATTATTTATTAAGTTAGGATCATATATTTCCGGACGGACTTTACTTTATTAATTGTACTTACAAGTTGTGTTAATTTGTAACAGAAAGCGTATCCTCAGAACTTGCACGGCACTGTTTACAGTTATCGGATGGACGGCGTCAATAGCTCCCTAGAAAGCATTTAGGACATCAAGTTAGCTGGCGAATACTGTACATTACTCCCAAATAACGACGAATTTTAGAAATTGACTCACTGTATAAAGAAATAATAAACAACAAAGCATTTGAGAATAAAAAGCAGACTTCCAGCATCTATTAGTGAACTTCACAAAGATAATTTTCGCGTATTTATCACGTTTAGATTGTATGTACTGAACGAACCGCGCATTTGAGAATGTTATACATAACATGACTAAAAACACGTTTGTGGATAAATATATTATCTGAAAATAGAGGAACTCTAATTATGAGGTTTTGAATGAGCTTCACAGTTTCTATCTGTATTATTTTATAATGTAGTACAAAGCATAAAATAGAACTCGTGAATTTCATAATAGTCGCTCGAAGATTAGTCGTTTCATGTTTTAAAGCGACATAATAGAGACTGAACTTTGATTTGATTGCTTATACAGGATGTTTAAAAAAAAGTGACCCCGTCTCTAGGATATCGAGTTGATTATTTTTTGAACTCCCTGTATATAACTATCAAACAAAAACTGCCCATATCTTTTTTTAAGAGAATAATTATTTCAGTTTTTGACTTTGTTTCAGAAACTCTCCATTACTGAAAAATTTCATTATAGATTTTTCAAACAAAATTACTTTTAATTAGTTGGGTTTCTAGCATTATGTGGCACTGATTCTAATTAGTCGAGCATCCCAGCGAACGGAGTTAATTGAAAGAAATTGGGAACTGCAAAGTAAAATTTTATTGTTCGATCCCCCCCCCCCAAAAGAAGAGAAACATTTGGATGCAAATGTGGTAAAATATAAATTCTTTGCTACAAAGCAAAAAGTGTTTTTTTCGTCTTTAATATTTTGAAATTAAATTCTTTTAGTATTCAGTATCAAACTGGCTCAGAGTGTCTCAAAAGTCTCAGACTGTCGCGAAGTAGCTCCAGAGTGCCTCAAACCGTTTCAAATTATATCAGAATGTCTCAAAACGTCTCCAGAATGCCTGAAAACGTCTCAAAGTCTATTAAAAAGTCTCAGACTATCTCAAAGCGTCTCCAGAGTGCCTCAAATCGTCTCAAAGTGTATCAAAACGGCTCAGAGTGTCTCAAAAGTCTCAGACTGTCGCAAAGTTGCTCCATAGTGCCTTATAGTGTATAAAAAAGTCTCAGAGCGTCTGAAAAGTCTCAAACCTTCTCCAGAGTGTCTCAAAAAGTCTCCAGAGTGCCTCAAAACGTCTCAAAGTATCTCAGACTCTGAAAAGTCTTAGACTGTCTTAAAGTGTATAAAAAAGTCTCAGAGTATCTCAAAATTCTCAGAATGTCTCAAAGTGTCTTAGACTCTCAAAAGTCTTAGACTGTTTTAAAGTGTATAAAAAAGTCTCAGAGTATCTCAAAATTCTCAGAATGTCTCAAAGTGTCTCCAGAGTGCCTCAAAACGTCTCAGAGTGTATCAAAACTTCTCTGAGTGTATCAAAAGTTCTCAGAGAGTTTCAAAAGTCTCAGACTGTCTGAAAGTGTCTCAAAACGTCTAAAAGTGTATAAAAAATTCTGAGAGTATCTCAAAATTTGTAGACTGTCTCAAATTATCTCCAGATTGCCTCAATCCTTCTCAAAGTATATTAAAACGTCTCAGAGTGTCTCAAAAGTCTCAGACTGTCTCAAAGTGTCTCCAGAATGCCGCAAGACGTCTCAAAGTGTATAAAAAAGTCTCAGAGTATCTCAAAACTCTTCGACTGTCTCAAACTGTCTCCAGATTGCCTCAAACCGTCTCAAAGTGTATCAGAACGTCTCAGAGTGTCTCAAAAGTCTCAGACTGTCTCAATAAACACAACTTATCCCAGTGCAAGAAGTCGTAGTTTTATTAAAGTCAGATGACCATCCGAGTGACCTGGAGGACCACCAATGAAAGAGGCCTTTCCATAACGACATCGGTCTTTCTCTTTTTTGTTTGTTCTTGAGTGCCATTATTGTTGGACTACCTTGTATATACTGCCATTCTAAATAATCAAAATTGAGTTATTCGAAAGCAGTGAAATCAACATGTTTATCAAATGTTTTGGATGGTTTAAATTGACAGATGCTCAATTCCATTAGTCCAAAATTTGTTTTTAAGGCACATTTGTGTGGTTTTTTGTATTTCATAAACATTGAGGTCATTAAGCTTTGCATAAATCTCGAAAAAAAAAACAATATTGCTTTTCGTATTAAGTACTTCTGATCACATTTTTTTAATGTAACTGATTTTTTCGGATTACCACCAACTTAAAATCAATCTCAATACCCTATAGTTTGGCAAATATAGCTGAAGCTGTGAAAGGAATGCGGTAGAAAAAATTCGATATTGCCACGTTTAACTATGAAAAAGCTAAAGTGCTAAGTATGTAGTGATAATAATTAGAAAATGGACTTTTTATTATTAACAATATCTCAATAACGATTAAACGTTAGATCTTTAATGTGCTTGTTTCATTGGATTTTGTCTATTAACATCATTTTTTCAATTTCTGAATATTAAAAGATGAACACTTTTCCAAATATGTTATGGGTTTCCTTCAAGCTGGCAACTAACTCAATTGGTGAATATTTATCGAAACGACGTTGCTAAGTAACCACCTGATTTCCTAAGGCAAGCGCGTGAGTGTTCTTCCCTCTCACTTCGACAATTGACTGATTATCCAGTGGCGTTTATACTGTCAGTATTTACTTTCGTATTTTCAGTTTTACTTGGTATCTTGAACTTTTGTATTTTGTGCTTAGTATTAATAAACTTTTTTGTGATCTTGAATAGTGTATTCTATGTTTTATGTCTTGACAAGTTTTTCCAAAAAGGATTTCTAAATTTTTCGATATTTTCATAAATAAAAAAGTTGCTCTTATATTTTCATGTGTAATTCCATTGGCATCGCCGATTGGTGAAAAATAGATAATTACCTTGACCTAGAGTAAAGTCAAGTATGTAAAGTACGAGTCTCCAACCTTTGTATATAACGTAATAAAGTAAATAAAATTAAAATTAACCAGCCTGTACCTCCTGTAATTTTTAAGGATTTTTCGCATTTCCGCTCCTTTGTTAAGAGTCAAAGCTTTATATTGTTATCTCAGCTCTAACTCAATAGAGAGGCTTTGAGATGTAAATAATTTAAGAAAATACAGTAACGCCTTAAATTGGATCAAGTCTCATAAGGAAATTTATGAAGATGAATAAAATCCGCTAGGGAAATATACACAGCAAAAAAAACGTTTGTTCAGTTAGTCAAAACAAGATAAATTTAGATTTATTATCCCAGCGGAAATGCGCATGCCTTCCTCAAAAACTCACCAAACCACCCACCCCCAAATTTTGGCCCACATCGTAACGTTTGACGTAGCACGTGACGTAACGTTTGATGTGGCACTTGACGTTTGATGTAGCACTTGACGGTTGACGTGGCACGTGACGTTTGACGTCGCACGTGACGTTTAGTTTTTCAGGAGGTCATGCGCATTTCCGCTGGGCTCGGACCTGCTTAGTATATCTACTTACTTAGAAAGTAGATATACTGAGCGGGTCCGATCTAAGTAAGTAGATATACTAAGCGGGTCCGAGCCCAGCGGAAATGCGCATGCTCTCCCGAAGAGTTCACCAAACCCCCCACCCCCAAATTTTGGTCATATTGTAACGTTTGACGTGGCACGTGACGTTTAGATTTTCAGAATGGCATGCGAAAGTAGATATACTAAGCGGGTCCGAGCCCAGCGGAAATGCGCATGCCCTCCTGAAAAGCTCACCAAACCCCCCACCCCCAAATTTTGGTCACATCGTAATGTTTGACGTGGCACGTGACGATTGACGTCGCACGTGACGTTTAGTTTTTCAGGTGGGCATGCGCATTTCCGCTGGGCTCGGACCCGCTTAGTATATCTACTTTCTAAGTGAGTAGATATACTAAGCGGGTCCGAGCCCAGCGGAAATGCACATGCCTTCCTGAAAAGCTCACCAAACCTCCCACCCCCAAATTTTGGCCACATCGTAACGTTTGACGTGGGACGTAGCACGTGACGTTTAGCTTTTCAGGAGGATAGCAACCGAGGTTTCTGTATATTTAATAATAATTGTTGAAGAAGAGCAGATGTATCAAAGTTGACTACTTCCATTCGAAGGTCACATTGTAAAGAAAACTCGAAATGATGTGTCACATATATTGAGAAGGGTAGAAGTTTTTAGAAAAAAAAACTTTGAAAATTAATTTTTGTCGTTAGACACTGCCCTCTATAATGACCCACGGTGCTATCCTCCAGTTTAATACTCAGTCTGCTTTGCTGTATTCGCTCTCAATCGGTAATAATTACGGTATTTCAACCATTAAAAACCCAATTGATGGAAATTTTCAGTTCCGTTGCTTGAAAGGCTGATTTGAAAAAGCGTAGGTCACGTCTAACACCTACGTAGAAGCAGCAATTTTGTTTTACTAAAAATAGTTTGCTACATTCGGTTAATTATCTAATAGATATTTTTTCTATTATCACAAAATGCACTTTTTTCTTCTTTCGTATATTATCATACTTGAGCAAATGCAACATGCCAACATGGCTGCTAAAACAAAAGAAAAATTAAAGTGTTCCCGGTTACATTATTTTGCATTGGCACCAACCAAGCCGGTTACGTTAATTATTCATGCGGTCCACTGTGTCGTTAAAATAATTTGCAACATCAGTTATTTCTGCCAGTGGCACCGAATTAATTGGTATGTCACTTTGGAGACCAAAGGGAATCTAATAATTTATAAAAAATATTTGCCCTCCGTTGGGCGCTTTTTATCAACAACGGGATTGAACATATCTGTCTTCATATTGACTGTAGAAACAGTATACGCCACTGACAAAATATTGGGTTAGCCAAACTCTTGTATATCTTTCTTAGCAAAAAGTGGGACAATGTCCATTAGAAGGGATTAGAGATTATATTCTATGAAACAGGTCAAACAATTTGGAATAATTTTAGTACCTAAAAGGGAAAATAAGTGGTTAGTCACAATCTAACGATCGTTCTGAAGCTGTTAACTACGAAACAATAACAATAGAATGTGCTGGGTTAATTCGCTTTCATCAACAATTAATCAAGTTTCCTACAGGCGAAATTAACCTGGATATAATAATTTACAAGAAGAGGGAAATGTTTGGTATATTTTACTAGTAATAGTGAATTTTCTATTGTTTATTATTATAACTATTTTCTACTTTTTAGTTCGATTTACTATAAGGTGTGTTTAAGGATTAGTAGGAACTATATTGAAGGTTATTCTCATACAAATGTCACAATATAACAAATAAAAATAAATTATCACTGATGTGGCATCAACGGCCACATCAGTGTGATTTAGCTTCCTGAGGTATCAAGAGCTAAAGTACGACCAGAGATCTAAAAAGGTCGTAAATCAATTTAAGCCGACGACCCTTATTTTTGCCTATTGTTCGAAATATAGATAAGCAATAAAAGTGTGTGTCCCCTAAAATATTCCCAGGTCCGGATTGAAATATCTCATGAAATAGTTTGGCATTTTAATTTGAATATTTATTGGGAATAAATGAATTTAGAGAATATGTTAGAGCAATAGTGTATTTGGATGAAACTTGGCTCGATACACACATATTCCAAACAAAAGTTGGGCAGACTCATCTGACTTGTGCCAAACTAATGGTTTTATACTAAATGTTTTTTAGACAAAGAATATTAAGGACTCTTTAGTCGATTGTCATGATGATACTACTTCATATTTATCCAAACCCAATATAATTATTCCCATCTGTAAAATAAAATTTAATGGCTAGGGCAAGTACAGCTCTGCGTAGAATCGACCGCTCGCTGATAACTCAAGTGCTTGGTGATTTATGACCTCTTTAGATTTCTGGACGTACTTTACACTGTTATAATGAAAACTTTAGTTTGAAAAGGACTAATCTTGTCGTTTCCTGCTTGACATTATAAATCAAATATTTTAATTAAAAAAGGATAACTACTCAGTTTGGTTATTTAGTGTTTAATTTCCACCGAACCTCATTTACTTTCGTAAAAATTGCATGCCATCAAATTACCATAATAATTTTATGGTTAATAAGCATTAACTTTTTGGATTATGGACTGAATAAACGTTATAAAACACGTTGAAAACAACCCTAATTAATTCGAGCGAAAGAGGGTTGCGATCTAAAGTGGTCAGTCTGCAAAGCAAGCCAAAAGGGTCAAATCCTTCAGACTGGAGAGCTGCTACAGAGATAGCAAAGATAGAAATAAGGTGGGTTAAAAAAGTTCAGAGAATAAGCTTTAGACTAGATAACTAGGGGAGCATATTTCGTCATCTGCGCATGCGACTTTCTCACTACGAGGGTCGCAACTCGCGGCTCTTACTTTTTCAAGAAGGGGGAGGAAAAATAACCATTCCATACACCATTCATCTTAAAGAACCTTCAAGGGTGAAGGGTGAGTTGCGACCCTCGTAGCGAGAAAGTCGCATGCGCAGATGACGGAATATGATCCTCTAGTTATGGCCTCTTATTTTTTTTCTTTGAAAATCGTTGATCGTATTTATGGTATCGATACTTTTTCCTTGTATTTTCTTTCGTTCTTTTTGTGACCAAACTTTTATAATCGACTTCACATTGGCTTCAAAAAGCTTCAGTATTCCACCATTTTAGTTCGTAGTTATTTTGGCAACGTCTAAAATTTCAAACTACTCTCGCTAGTTATCGATTTTCAGTTTCCCCAAATCTCGTAGGTCTATCATTGGATATATATGTCGTCCTGTCGGTCCATTTAAAGCTCTCAGTTCAGCTAAAATCTCCTAAACAATGTTACTACAGAAAGCTGGAACAAAAGAATTTGTTAATTATAAAGAGTTAAGCCGGCTCGTTTTAATTAAATTTTTAATTATACAAAGTAAAACAACTTTAATTGCGTGTCGCTGCTACTTGGTATCAAAAAGAGATTTTTCAACGTTTCAAATTTGTTTTTAATCATACTTTCGATCTATCTATAGCACATAAGCATGATAAAACATACACCGTTAGCACAACTAAAGGATGTCCTCAAGATGGAGTCCTTGCTGATAAGTGAGTGTACGACGTCGGCAAAGGATCAGTATACGACTAGCACGCCATCCGCAAAATATTCTCTCTGAGAAATGTGTTGTGGTTGAGACGTTAACGTGCCTTGTCGGTGCTGTGCTGATGTTTTTAGGTAGGCTATAACACTTGTTATAAAGGATGTTAAAGGAAATTGAAGGGTAGAAATTATGATATTAAACACCCTTTGAATATCTCAGGGTTGAGGAAGGGGTTCTTAAGGGGGACAAATAAAACTATCGGTTTATAAATATTATCGATCGACCTTCCAGGTGGTAGGCCATACAGATTACAAGTATGTATAGGTAGGTACTCACAAAAAGGGGCTCTGAAATGAAGTTACTGAAAAACGTGGTTTCTCTAAGGTGAGAACCACCGATATAATTTAACTTCAAATATCACAGTTGAACGGTGACGTATGTCTAAAATGATGACCTCGTGCAAATTTTAGAGAATATAATAATTAAAATATACATGAAATTATAGAAATTAATCCGAAGTATGCATACCTAGGTCTCACAATTAATATCTCGTATATACACAGATTACTGAAGGTGGGTGGCCTTTAAGTAGAACAAGACAAGTTAGGATAAATTACAATTTGTTCAAAAGGATAAATCCAGCCCACTGGTTGTGTTTCCAGTTCTAAGGAACCTTGGAAACTTTCCTTTGAAAACTTTTTGTAAGTTCCGTTAAAATTAACTTGAGGTGCTCTTAGCTAGCATCCAAAAGCAAAATGAGACAATCTCTCTCTTCCCTTGTTCACAACCTGTCTTGAATGGTTGGTTCTTTTCCTTTACCAGTAGCATCTAGGAGTTCAAAAGATATGCTGATGTGAATTTACAAAGATGGATAAGGATAAAAAATGTAATGACTTTGTACAACTACCACTTTGTTAATGAATGATTGATTATCAGTCACATCTGATTATCAATCAATTAAGTTTATCTTCTTGGTCTGACAGATGTCAATTTAACCTAGATGATACGAATGTAAACATTGGAACCTTTGAGATATATCTTGTATTTTTACAACAGTCGCTGTTCCTATGAGGTGCGACCTTTTAAATGTTTTGATAAAGGAAATTTATTGGGTATAATATAAAATCGAATAAGACCAGCTTGTGTTGACCAGAACAAATTACATATTATTTACTATGTAAAATATCTTCCTAACCTAACCTTGAAGAAATGAACTAACCCCTCGTTGCTCCTCTAAACACCCGCATATCGAAAGTTGGCGCAAATTTAAGGATCTCCAAGTTTTTCCTATGTTTTGACACTCATTGGCTAAAGTTTATAAATCCGCTTACATCCACTTCGTTGAAAGTTGTTTGATTGAAGGGGATTGACGCACTTTTTTCTTTTTGCTATCTACGTTGGTTTAGAGCTTTTTATACGAGGCGTGGCACCTCATAATTCTATCATATTACGATGGTTATCGTAATCATACAGTAGCGGTCGAAGATTATTCTTTCTAGCTCTATAAAAGTGATCAGAAAGCATTATGAAATATCAGTGACAAAGATCAGATTAGGAATAAGCATTTGTCGTGTACTTTGTAAATTTCAACAAAAAGGGCCTTCAGGAAAAGTTAAACTATGAAATAAAACAATTTAATTTGTTTGAATCTCCATTTTATTTTGGACTGATGTTCAATTTAAAATTAGTGACGCGTTTCGCTACACAGTAGCTTTATCAAACTAGTGAAGATACAATGAAAGACTTTTAATTTATATAGTGCCCTTATATGGAAATTTATTCACAACCCATCACATCTTCTAGGTAAAAAGGTTCAAGTTCTTGGTGTAATTTAATTCAAAAAATTTGAAAAGCTTCCCGGTTTGCATTTGGAAGGGCTGCAGTTCAAATTCCAGAACTGCTTGGATGCAATCAGATTTTCTCGTAGTAAGTACACACCTTTCAGGCATCCCCTGGACTTTAATTTTTTCCAATATTGGTGAAGAGGCTAAGGAAACTTATAGCAACTCGTCCCATTTGAAGGAGGAGAATGGAATACTATCCTTTCTTTTATAACTGAAAAAACAAACTTTCGATTAATTTAGGGAGGAACTTTTTTTATGGTACTTAATTGAAAGAAACTGATAGAAATTTGGAGCTTCTCGAGCCTCTCGATTTCTTTTTACGGAGCTACTTAAAATCTGAAGAGCCTGCTACGCAAACGGTTAAAATTGAGATACCAATACAAAGGCTTACTGAAGGATGTAAGTTAATTTCCGTAGGCAACATCTTGAAATCTCATCATGAAAGAGATTGTCTCTTTGATCTCATTTATGCTTAAAATATTAGGTTATTAACAGTTTTTCATTCTAGAAATAATCAACATTGATTGTTTCAACCCTCCATAACTTACACATGAATAATTATAATAATTAACCCATAATTAGCTCGCTATATATATTTAAATTAGTCTCGAGTTCGGAATTCGCCGCCTTTTCCGTACCTTAAAAGAGTGGGCAAGCCTTAACATTTTAATGATATGGCGAGTTTATTTAGGAAAAGGTGAAACTGTACCTTTCCTTTTGGGGTGGGAAAAGTTGAATTCATCAAAAATAAATTTTATGTATAATAAATAATACCGAAAAGTTTTCGAGTCATATATTTTACATAATGTTAATTTCGTATGTTTGAAAATGTTTGAAGTTTCCTTTTCCATCAGTAAGGATAATATCGGAAAGAAAATATTCACTAGGACGTGTACAAGAGGCTTTAGCTATTGTATTGCATTCGTAGATTCCCCCAAAAAATTGAAAACAAAACAATTGTTCAATCACCGCCACCTAGCGACCGTTAAAACCACTGGAATAAAACGATGATACAATATTTTATTAGGCATTGAATTCCCTTTAAAATTATACTAAGTTCGTCAAAATCCATAAAGCGGGACAGAAGTTATAACAGTTTTATTGAGTCAGCATTCCCACTCATCCCTACCAGTTATTTTACAAAATAGAAGAAAAAGTACTGGAGCAAACTTAGCGGTGGGGTAGGAAACTAGAAAATAATTTCCAGCCTTTTCTCGTATGCGAGTTTGTGATACTAAGCTGTACGATAAATAGTTTCTGAGATACAGCGAGTTACCTCTCTTAATCAGATACTCGATTTGATGTGGCCGTTGATGTCACATCAGTTGAAATGACAACAAATTTTATGCTGCCGTAAAAAATAGGATGACTGGTTCTCTCGCATAAATAATAACTGTATTTCGTTAACAATTCAATAAACTTTAACGTCGAAAATACATACAGATGGAACGATGAATATAGACAAGCCTTTCAGTATGAAATAATAATCATTAGAACGATCTTACTCTTTCCTTTGTGGTTTTCAAAGTACTATTCACTTGAAATATAACTTTGGAAATAAAGGAATTACTAGGAAACTCATTTTGATATGGAAATATCGGTTTTATACCGGTAAAGGAGTGGTAGGTCTTAGCTGGGAGAACGATTGGGCTGGAAACTCAACATCGACTGTTACTAGCTGAGCTAGCCTCGTAAAAACCCAGGTAGATAATGCATTTAGGCGCGAAGAATAATAGTGAATATTGCAAGACGACGGTCAGCCGCCAGGGAAAGAAAACAAAACTCGATTTTGAACTAAGGTTGAAGTGTTTTGGAGGCAGTGGCAAATAAAAGAACTAAAATATAACTCTACATGAATATACAAAGGAAATAAAATATAAATATACAAATTGTTGAACGTGTGGTTTCAACACGGTTCCTTGCATAAATTTAATTCGTCCTCATGAGAAAGTTATAACATTTTCACCGGCGAATCAATTAATTAAAAAGTGTCTTCTATATCATCTGAACTCGAACCGTTTGATAGTACAAACTTTGAACTTTATGCTTAGTTCACGAATGGTCAACCGCTCATAACTAATTGAAATACACCTGATTATTCATTCTGAGTGATATTCAAGTTCGACATTAGCTTAATAAATAATCGTCTATGAAATATTAATGGGTATTGCTGAATTAATGAAAATTAATGACGGATCGTATTGTGGAAGCTTGGGTCGATTAAGTTTGATATTTAATTGAATTCGAAACGCTCCACCAAAGCTGGAGAATTTAACAAATATTAGATTTATGTAAAAAATTTGGTCAGGACAAGCTGGCCTTATTGGAATTTATATTAGGATTAGCTCGATAATAGAACAAGGGTCTTGGGAATCACTGCAGGGAAATACGAACTGCAACGGCTACCTCAGGTGAAGATTCTGAGACCAAACTAGTAAAAATTAATTGGCTTCAATAGCACATGTTCACAGGAAAGAAAGCATGAAACCTCTTTGCCACTGTTTAAATACTCGAAATCATATGAGAGATAATAGACTTACGTCTCATGTCCATGTCAAGCTTTGACCAGGAAAGGAATTTACATTTCAATAGTGAATTCTCAATTCACATTTAATTAATAATTGATAGAAGAAGAGTTAAAAACGATGTCGAAGTGGGACTACCAAATAGCAGTGGATATTTTCACCACAGACGGAACTCGTTCGGCCCGTATTAAAACGTTGATTTCGACTCTTGTCGTCAGTAAATATATAGAAAGGACTGGCTATTCGCCGCCCATACGATAATTTATTATTAATTAACTGAAGGAAAGTGAACGAAATTAACGTTACATAACTGAAGAAAACAGCCCCGGGAACGATTCCCATTAAAAGAGACATCAAGTAGTCGAGCGAAAAAATTCCGATTCAACCAAAAAATACCAATTTCGCTGATTACTGAAACCCGATAAAGATTTCAAATTTGCAATTGAAAACGGCGACATCGATGGAACTGCCTAAATAATTATTGTTGCAGAGGTGTATCGGGTTCAGATAGCGACATAGCCATAGCCATAGCCATAGCATCGCAATTAAAAAGGTCGTTAGTCATTGTGAAATAGGGTTTTTTTTTCAGCATTACATTGGAAGGATTTTTTTATGTGTAAGCGCAGGATAACAGGAAAATAAAATGGTTTCATTCATATTTGAATTAGTGAACGAATTATTTCAATATTTGCTCGAAAAATTAAGCAAAAAATAATAAATTTATTGAATGGACGGTGAAAGCATTTGAGTTACTATAATTTATTTCCGTGAAAATCTTGATGAAGAGTATGAATTTTATAAGAAAACTTTGCAAGCTCCAGGATTTTAGGGCGCAAAATATCGATGGCTTCAGACGCCTGCTTTGCCCAATCGAACAAATTTTTATCTGGGTCTAATAATGTTCCAATAATGTTAAATTATTCGGTTTAGGTTCCTTTTAATTAGGGTTGATAAAAAAACATCTTTCTTCGACAAATGTTTAATTTGAACTCTCTGACCAAAAACCCAAAGCAACAATTGCCAGCCTACACATTCTTTCTATCTAGCGCGTGTCTGCTTATTTAGCAAATGTTACTTATATCGAACCTACAATTTAACAATAAGCATAAATTCTAACCTAAATAATTAACTACCCATTGCACTGTGGTTTCGTTGGAGGAAGGGTAGATTTTCGAGTATTCATAGCTCTCAACAAGGTATGACAAGCTCGCATATATAACAAAAATTTAAAACTATTGTTGTGTCGATAGAATACTCTCTGATTTGTTCACAAATAATATTAATCATCAAGACCAAGACCAAGACTAAATAAGCAAGACCAAGACCAAAACCAGACATATTTGAGCAAGACCAAGACTGCATCATCAAGACCAAGACTAAATAAGCAAGACCAAGACCAAAACCAAACATATTTGAGTAAGACCAAGACTGGATCATCAATACCAAGACCAAGACTAAATAAGCAAGACCAAGACCAAAACCGGACATATTTGAGCAAGACCAAGACTGGATCATCAAGACCAAGACTGGATCATCAAGACCAAGACTAAATAAGCAAGACCAAGATCAAAACCGGACATATTTAAGCAAGACCAAGACCAAGATTGTTCAAGTCTTGGTCTCGCTTTGCTCAGCACTAGTGGTTTGCGTTTTGCAGCAAAGTTTCTGGACAATCTGTATATAATTAAATTTTTGGAACAACCTAAGTTAGTTCTGTGTTTTGTCACCATTCCCCTATTCCTTAATACTTCATCAAACAGTATATAAAATTTGCATTATTATTATTATTTTTTTTAATGTTATAAAGTATTGTCTCTGAAAAAAACGTCCTCTATGCTGCTTTGGGAAAAAAGATGCAATAAACAAACTATAATGTGTATGTTTCATGAGAACCAGCTTTTTACGTGAAAGAGGCACCAAAAAATCCCCCTTGCAGCGTGAAATATTAATTTCGAAGGTAGTTGATATACGTAAAAATGGGGGGATCGGAACTTTAAACTTAAATTTATCTTCGACAGAATACGCCTTAAATATATTTGCGTGGAAGTAGCGAGATATTTTGGTGGCGCTGAGCTTAATGGTTTTTTGCTATTTCAAACTTTTGAAATACCGAAAACTTTTTCGAAGATTAAAAACTTTTCGAAGTAGAAGTTTAGTGTGGGAATAAAGGGTTTTGTTAAGTTTGTGTCAAAACAGTTGTTTGTAAAAAAAAGTTGAAACAATATTGACTGGATTCCAATTCCACTAAATTAAATCACCATTATTTCAATAAAATTGATTTAAAAACGATAAAATACAATTCACTTCGACAACCTTTTTATATGGATTAGCCAATTTAGTCTAGTCTATAAGCTTAAAATTAAATTAAATTAGCCCATAAAAAATTCCAAAAGTTATAAACAATTAACCACCTTCAAAAAATAGTGTTTGGTTTGTAGCTTGTTGTTCGTAAATTATAAATATTTTCGAAATTTGAAAAAGTGACGTACTCGCTTTCGAGGCCGTGCGCGCAACCTAATAATGGCGCGCGGAGGGCTACTTTTAGCGTCAAATTAAAATTATAAATAATGTACAATTCCGGGAGTAAGAAGTTTTTTTACTAAATTTCCTCCTCTTTAAGGATCTTATAATCCGGAACGAATAATAGGGCAGGAAATATGACCATTTCACGCTTTACCATTTGGTAGGCCTGATTTTTGGTGTACAGGTGGTATGAACGATGTACAAGAACTACCTGTACACAAAAAATCAACCGTACGAAAGCGAACAATATTCCTGGCCTATAAATAGAATTCAAACATGATTTATGGATATCAATAACGCAGTGGAAGGTGAAAGCGTGGAATTCTCCTTAAATAGACAACAATTTCGGAGGACGAATTTACGTGAAAGGTTAAAGTGTCAATTTGATTTCCGTTTCCGAGATATAAATAAGCGCTATTAAAATAGTTATAGTCCTTAAGTGTAGTTCGCCATGCCAATCGCGTCGTAAAATTCGAATAAAGTAACTGAAGAACAAGATTGGGAAATATTAATTTTCCGGAAATGCCATTTTTAAAGTAACCAATAATTCAATTCATGGGTTTGTGGATATTGCTATGATTTTTGACAGGAGAGTTTCTCTTAACGGATGTCACTCTATGCATGTCAATTCCGATTATTAAAAGTTTTGGGCGCCACTACCTTTTAGACATCGACGAACAATTCTAACAGTTTAAATTTTCATCAACCTTGCTCGAAGGAATGGCTGTTTCATTATTTAGATGGTTTCGGGAAGATGTCCTGAGTAAGTCATAGAAATGTCGTATGGATGATCTTGGATTTTGTGGGGTTGTCCTAGGGATGTAAAAGAATTGGCCAAGGGTTTCCCTAAGGTTCTACGGTTGAGTTTAGTTGTGTCTTAGGGTGTCCTAGGGACTGTTATCTCAAAGTTTAGGAGTTTCCCTTAACGGATGTCACTTTATGCATGTCAATTCCGATTATTAAAAGTTTTGGGCGCCACTACCTTTTAGACGTCGACGTACAATTCTTAGAATTAAAATATGGTGGAGAAGGATAATAGAAAAAGTTTAAATTTTCATCAACCTTGCTCGAAGGAATGACTCTTTCATTATTTAGATGGCTTCAGGAAGATGTCCTGAGTAAGTCACAGAAATGTCGTATGGATGATCTTGGATTTTGTAGGGTTGTCCTAGGGATGTAAAAGAGGTGGCCAAGGGTTTCCCTAAGGTTCTACGGTTGAGTTTAGGTGTGTCTTAGGGTGTCCTAGGGACTGTTATCTCAAAGTTTAGGAGTTTCCCTTAACGGATGTCATTTTATGCATGACAATTCCGATTATTGAAAGTTTTGGGCGCCACTACCTTTTAGACATCGACGAACAATTCTAACAGTTTAAATTTACATCAACCCTGCTCGAAGGAATGGCTGTTTCATTATTTAGATGGTTTCGGGAAGATGTCCTGAGTAAGTCATAGAAATGTCGTATGGATGATCTTGGATTTTATAGGGTTGTCCTAGGGATGTAAAAGAGGTGGCCAATGGTTTCCCTAAGGTTCTACGGTTGAGTTTAGGTGTGTCTTAGGGTGTCCTAGGGACTGTTATCTCAAAGTTTAGGAGTTTCCCTTAACGGATGTCACTCTATGCATGTCAATTCCGATTATTAAAAATTTTGGGCGCCACTACCTTTTAGACGTCGACGTACAATTCTTAGACTTAAAATATGGTGGAGAAGATTAATAGAAAAAGTTTAAATTTTCATCAACCTTGCTCGAAGGAATGGCTGTTTCATTATTTAGATGGCTTCGGGAAGATGTCCTGAGTAAGTCATAGAAATGTCGTATGGATGATCTTGGATTTTATAGGGTTGTCCTAGGGATGTAAAAGAGGTGGCCAAGGGTTTCCCTAAGGTTCTACAGTTGAGTTTAGGTGTGTATTAGGGTGTCCTAGGGACTGTTATCTCAAAGTTTAGGAGTTTACCTTAACGGATGTCACTTTATGCATGTCAATTCTGATTATTAAAAGTTTTGGGCGCCACTACCTTTTAGACATCAACGAACAACTCTAACAGTTTGAATTTACATCAACCTTGCTCGAAGGAATGGCTATTTCATTATTTAGATGGCTTCGGGAAGATGTCCTGGGTAAGTCATAGAAATATCGTATGGATGATCTTGGATTTTGTAGGGTTGTCCTAGGGATGTAAAAGAAGTGGCCAAGGGTTTCCCTAAGGTTCTACGGTTGAGTTTAGTTGTGTCTTAGGGTGTCCTAGGGACTGTTATCTTAAAGTTTAGGAGTTTCCCTTAACGGATGTCACTCTATGCATGTCAACTCCGATTATTAAAATTTTTGGGCGCCACTACCTTTTAGACGTCGACGTACAATTCTTTGACTTAAAATATAGTGGAAAAGGATAATAGAAAAAGTTTAAATTTTCATCAACCTTGCTCGAAGGAATGGCAGTTTCATTATTTAGATGGCTTCGGGAAGATGTCCTGGGTAAGTCATAGAAATGTCGTATGGATGATCTTGGATTTTGTAGGGTTGTCCTAGTGATGTAAAAGAGGTGGCCAAGGGTTTCCCTAAGGTTCTTCGGTTGAGTTTAGTTGTGTCTTAGGGTGTCCTAGGGACTGTTATCTCAAAGTTTAGGAGTTTTCCTTAACGGATGTCACTTTATGCATGTCAATTCCGATTATTAAAATTTTTGGGCGCCACTACCTTTTAGACGTCGACGTACAATTCTTTGACTTAAAATATAGTGGAAAAGAATAATAGAAAAAGTTTAAATTTTCATCAACCTTGCTCGAAGGAATGGCAGTTTCATTATTTAGATGGCTTCGGGAAGATGTCCTGGGTAAGTCATAGAAATGTCGTATGGATGATCTTGGATTTTATAGGGTTGTCCTAGGGATGTAAAAGAGGTGGCCAATGGTTTCCCTAAGGTTCTACGGTTGAGTTTAGGTGTGTCTTAGGGTGTCCTAGGGACTGTTATCTCAAAGTTTAGGAGTTTCCCTTAACGGATGTCACTCTATGCATGTCAATTCTGATTATTAAAAGTTTTGGGCGCCACTACCTTTTAGACATCGACGAACAACTCTAACAGTTTAAATTTACATCAACCTTGCTCGAAGGAATGGCTATTTCATTATTTAGATGGCTTCGGGAAGATGTCCTGGGTAAGTCATAGAAATATCGTATGGATGATCTTGGATTTTATAGGGTTGTCCTAGGGATGTAGAAGAGGTGGCCAAGGGTTTCCCTAAGGTTCTACGGTTGAGTTTAAGTGTGTCTTGGGGTGTCCTAGGGACTGGTATCTCAAAGTTTAGGCAGATCAGAAATATGTGGGAAATTTTGGGGTTGAAACTGTCATTCTAAACAAGGACCGAACATGTTTAAAAAAATTTGTTTATTTCACTCTTTACATTCAAACTCTAATTTCCAATTTCGTCTCCACGTTTTTCCACTCTACTTCATCTGAGATATGCAACACGCTTCACTTGTTCGCTTTCCTATCTTTTCTTCTCCTCAAAGATGTTTTTTTTTAACTTTATGTCGACACACAAACATTTTAAATACAATTTAGTCTTTAATGGCAAACAAATAATCTGTTCGATTTCTTTCAATAAAAATATCAGCTTTATTCGTATGGAAAAAGCTTCATATATTATTATAAAAGAAACATTCTTCACATTCGAAACGTTTTTAAATTGAAAGCGTTTTCTTAAAATTGAGGAGGCGAATGTATATGGAGATTATTCTTTCGGCGTTATTTGTTAAAGAAGTCATTATTTGAAATAGTGCGAGAAGAAAGGCGTAAGAAATGTCAAATTGGGTATGTGATTGATATATTGATGTTTTTGAAGTTATACTTCTTATGGGACTTCCTACAAGGTTGCGTTAAATGTTTATCGCAAGAAAGAAAGATACCCAAAGGTAGAAAGTAGGAGAGAGAAAGAGAGTGAGTCCTTGGGTATTCGATAACAGATGGCAGTGTAAGTACTCTTTTTATTATTTAAAAAGTAATTTATTAAGAGATTGTAAGTTTGAAATTTCCTTCCCATGACCAAAACCTTCGGCATTCAATGACAGATGGCAGTGTAAGTATTATTTCCAAGGGATATCGATATATTCAAATTATTAAAAGTTTGCTATACTGATTGTCTCAACCAAAACCAAGTCAGTCAATATTTTCAAATGATTGAAACATTTTTATACTGACTGTCCCATCCAAAGAAAATACGAGCATTTGATATTTTCAAATTTGCTATACCGAATGTCCCATTCAAAGAATAATTGAACATTCGATATTTTCAAATAATTAAAAGTTTGCTATACTGATTGTTCCAACCAAAGCGAATTCGGTGAATATTTTTAAATAATAAAAAATTTGTTATACTGATTTCCCATTTTCATTTCCACATTATTAATTTTTGTGTATATTTCATTTCATTCAATGTCAAAAGTAGCAGTTTGAAAAGAGATTTGAGACTGTAAAGTGAAAATAATTTGACAGATTTACTTGTCAACAAGTTTGGGAAAAGATCTGGAGGATTAAATCGTCGTTTGTCTAACAAACAAATGTGTACTGTTTAGTTCTGATAACTCTACCAGCGGTGAACTTTAAAGAAAGTAATTTGATTAAAACTGTATTAAAGCTGAATTTAACTATTTCTTTTATTCTTTTGCATAATTTTGTATATCAATTCTAGTCGTTTAAGTCCCATTCTCGCTTAAATCCTTTCTCTACCTTTATAAAATCCCTTCTTTAGGTATCTTTGAAGGTTTTTTTTCTTTAGAAATGTGTTGAAAAATTTCAGAATCAGATATTGTCACAGAACGTTGTTCAAGTCGAGAATTTATTCCCGTTTCTACAAATGGCAATGTGTAGACGTGTTTGCAGCTACTGTACTTACGTTTATGAATGACGTACAAAGATATGCTTAGCACGAAAAATGTTCATGAAAAATTTGAACCTGAACTGCTAAAGTTTTGATATATTTTTTAATACGAGATTAAATTTGAGGATTTTGTAATTGTCCAGGTATTTTTTTTTTCAATTATAATTGGATTTTGATATCAAATTTTCCTATGTAATATATTTTATATCAACTTATCCTCGTCTTTGGTTTTTCGCTTTGAATATTTTCCCTCGGATGCAATATTGGCAATTTATACGAGAATGCACTTCTAATATGAAATGCTCTGGTATCGAAGTGGTCCCACACAAATTGAGCACAACTGCAGCGAGTTTCATTAAAGATATGAAAGAGGATTTTGGCATTTTTACGGTCAAATTTCAACAAAATGTTTCCCAAATTTCCAGAGAATTCCTAGCCAGATTTTTTAGTATTTGATGATTGATTTGAATTTTATTTTAGCCCAATACAAAAGTTTTTCTCCATGCAATGAACTGGTTTTTATTAAGAATATTTTGTTCTGAAATCTAAAATAAAATTTGAGACACACTGTATAAAGCCGCCAGTGCTCACATTTAACTGTTATTTCCTACACTTTTAAATATAGAAATCCACGTAGATTCCGAAAACGATTATAAAAATTTCCTGTGTGAAATTATTTAAAAAATGGAAGCAAAAATAAAAGTTTTATATAAGAATTTAACACTTATTTTATAACTCGATTACTATACGTTTTCTTTTTGATATCGATTGTTTTCTCAGTGTATCTTCAATTTCCATGGTCTGATTCATTTACGCTCTACCACCCTGTATATCTGTAAACTATATAGTGAAGCATGTTTCTAAAAGTTTTCTTTTCCCAGATGGAAAAGTCATAGATTGTAATTTTTCTTCAAACTTTTAGAATTGTTTTTGTGACATAATGTGGATAACTTTTCCTTAGTTAATTGACAAGGCAACGAACTGGAAGATATTATGAAGTTCGAATTCAGCTAGGAATCGATTCTTCGGTCAAATCCAATTTTTAACGTTTGTCATCGTGAAGGTTTTACGTGACGTTCAGAAGCTCGGGGAAAACATGACATTTTTGTCTTATCTCGAAATAAAATAAAAGTAAAAATTTATTTTATACTAAATATTGAATATAAAATCGTTATTTGTGACACGCTCAATAGAACGGGGAAAAATATACCTAAAGAAATGGAATATTATGTCTCTAATCGAAAATATATCGACCGCTAATCATTTTCCTGAATTTAGGAAAATTATTGGGGGGAAAGAACTTTACCACCTCAAAAAAAGTCAATAAAGTTAGGTTTAGAGGCTAGTAGTGAAAAAAAGACATTGCGATTACCGGCCAAAGTAGAGTTCCTAGAAAAAAATGCTGAAGATAAAAGTTGTAGATCTTGGAAAAATCTACAACTTTTTCATTAGTGATTTTTTCACATAACTTCAAAATTAGCTCGAAAAACGCAAAAAACTGCTTTTTCGTTTTTTATTTTTAGTTTCGTCAAAGAATCTTTGATTTTGATGAAAATTTGGTAAAAGGTAGCTTTCATAGTCACAAACTACGAAAAGAATTTTCAAACGAAAATATTTAAAAATTTTCTAATTTTGACCTTTTTTCGGTAAAATACACTTTTTTTGGGGGGTTAAAAAAGACATTATTGCGATTTCCGGCCAAAGTTGAGTTTCTAGAAAAACAAGTTGGGAACAAAAGTTGTAGATCTTGGAAAAATCTACAACTTTTTCATCAGTGACTTTTTCACATAACCTCAAAATTATCTCGAAAAACGCCAAAAACTGCTTTTTCGTTTTTTATTTTTAGTTTCGTCAAAGTTTGTTCGATTTTGATGAAAATTTGATAGGAGGAAGCTTTCATAGTCACAAACCATGAAAAAAAAATTTCAAAGATAAATATTGAAAATTTTTAGAATTTTGACCTTTTTTCGGTAAAATACACTTTTGGGGGGGTTAAAAAAGACATTATTGCGATTTCCGGCCAAAGTTGAGTTTCTAGAAAAAAAAAGTTGGGAACAAAAGTTGTAGATCTTGGAAAAATCTACAACTTTTTTTATCAGTGACTTTTTCACATAACCTCAAAATTAGCTCGAAAAACGCAAAAAACTGCATTTTTCGTTTTTTATTTTTAGTTTGGTCAGAAATTGTTCGATTTTGATGAAAATTTGGTAGAAGGTAGCTTTTATAGTCAGAAACCATGAAAAAATTTTCCAACGAAAATATTGAAATTTTTTCGAATTTTGACGCTTTTTCGGTAAAAAGCACTTTTTTGGGGCGGGGGTGGAAAAAGACATTATTGCGATTACCGGCTAAAGTTGAGTTTCTAGAAAAAAAAGTTGTAGATCTTGGAAAAATCTACAACTTTTTCATTTGTGACTTTCTTACATAACCTCAAAATTATATCGAAAAACGCAAAAAACTGCTTTTTTCGTTTTTTGTTTTTAGCTTCGTCAAAAATTGTTCGATTTTGATGAAAATTTGGTAGAAGGTAGCTTTTATAGTCAGAAACCATGAAAAAATTTTCCAATGAAAATATTGAAATTTTTTCGAATTTTGACGCTTTTTCGGTAAAAAGCACTTTTTGGGGGCCGGGGTGGAGAAAGACATTATTGCGATTACCGGCTAAAGTTGAGTTTCTAGACAAAAAAGTTGTAGATCTTGGAAAAATCTACAACTTTTTCATCTGAGACTTTCTTACATAACCTCAAAATTATCTCGAAAAACGCAAAAAACTGCATTTTTCGTTTTTTATTTTTAGTTTCGTCAAAGATTGTTCGATTTTGATGAAAATTTGGTAGAAGGTAGCTTTCATAGTCACAAATCATGAAAGAAATTTTCAAACTAAAATATTTAAAATTTTTTTAATTTTGACGGTTTTTCGGTAAAATACACTTTTTGGGGGGTTAAAAAAGACATTATTGCGATTTCCGGCCAAAGTTGTGTTTCTATAAAAAAAAGTTGAATATAAAAGTTGTAGATCTTGGAAAAATCTACAACTTTTTCAGCAGTAACTTTTTCACATAACCTCAAAATTATCTCGAAAAACGCAAAAAACTGCTTTTTTCGTTTTTTATTTTTAGTTTCGTCAAAGATTGTTCGATTTTGATGAAAATTTGGTAGAAGGTAGCTTTCATAGTCAAAAACCATGAAAAAAATTTTCAAATGAAAATATTGAAATTTTTTCGAATTTTGACGCTTTTTCGGTAAAAAGCACTTTTTGGGGGCGGGGGTGGAAAAAGACATTATTGCGATTTCCCGCCAAAGTTGAGTTCCTAGAATTAAAAGTTTACTATAAAAGTTGTAGATCTTAGGAAAATCTACAACTTTTTCATAGGTGACTTTTTCACATAACCTCAAAATTAGCTCGAAAAACGCAAAAAACTGCATTTTTCGATTTTTATTATTAGTTTCGTCAAATATTGTTCGATTTTGATAAAAATTTGGTAGAAGGTAGCTTTCATAGTCACAAACCACGAAAAAACTATTTTCAAATAAAAATATTGAAATTTTTTCGAATTTTGACGTTTTTTCGGCAAACAGCACTTTTTGGGGGCGGGGGTGGAAAAATACATTATAGCGATTACCGGCCAAAGTTGAGTTTCTAGAAAAAAAAATTTGTAGATCTTGGAAAAATCCACAACTTTTTCATTTGTGACTTTCTTACATAACCTCAAAATTATCTCGAAAAACGCAAAAAATTGGTTTTTTTAGTTTTTTATTTTTAGTTTCGTCAAAGATTGTTCGATTTTGATGAAAATTTGGTAGAAGGTAGGTTTCATAGTCACAAACCATGAAAGAAATTTTTAAACTAAAATATT
This sequence comes from Lochmaea crataegi, assembly GCA_947563755.1. Taxonomy (NCBI): domain Eukaryota; kingdom Metazoa; phylum Arthropoda; class Insecta; order Coleoptera; family Chrysomelidae; genus Lochmaea; species Lochmaea crataegi. The sequence continues at coordinate 21,418,731 of OX387436.1, read as the reverse complement.
TAAAATTTTTCTTTCTAATTTTGACGGTTTTTCGGTAAAATACACTTTTTCTTTTAAAAAAGACATTATTGCGATTTCCGGCCAAAGTTGTGTTTCTATAAAAAAAGTTGAATATAAAAGTTGTAGATCTTAGAAAAATCTACAACTTTTTCATAAGTGACTTTTTCACATATCTCCACAATTAGCTCAAAAAACGCAAAAAACTGAATTTTTCGTTTTTTATTTTTAGTTTCGTCAGAAATTGTTCAATTTTGATGAAAATTTGGTAGAAGGTAGCTTTCATAGTCACAAACCATGAAAAAAATTTTCAAATGAAAATATTGAATTTTTTTTCGATTTTTGACGTTTCTTCGGTAAAAAGCACTTTTTGGGGGCGGGGAAGGAAAAAGACAATATTGCGATTACCGGCCAAAGTTGAGTTTCTAGAAAAAAAAGTTGAAGATAAAAGTTGTAGATCTTGGAAAAATCTACAACTTTTTCATGTGTGACTTTCTTACATAACCTCAAAATTATCTCGAAAAACGCCAAAAATTGCTTTTTTCGTTTTTTATTTATAGTTTCGTCAAAAATTGTTCGATTTTGATGAAAACTTGGTAGAAGGTAGCTTTCATAGACACAAACCACGAAAAAAAATTTCAAATAAAAATATTGAAATTTTTTTCGAATTTTAACGTTTTTTCGGTATAAAACACTTTTTTGGGGGGGCGGAAAAAGACATTATTGGGATTTCCCGCCAAAGTTGAGTTCCTAGAAAAAAAATTTGAACATAAAAGTTGTAGATCTTGGAAAAATCTACAAATTTTTCATCAGTGACTTTTTCACATAACCTCAAAATTAGCTCGAAAAACGCAAAAAACTGCATTTTTTATTTTTAGTTTCGTCAAAGATTGTTCGATTTTGATGAAAATTTGGTAAAAGGTAGCTTCCATAGCCACAAACCATGAAAAAATTTTTCGAATAAAAATAGTGAAATTTTTTTATGTTTTCAATTCCATACCGGGAAAATTTGATGTTTGTGTTCTTTAAAAAAAAAGAGGCATTGAAAAATATGATTCCAAATACATACTCTCTGTACATATTTGTTGTCAACATTTCATACTTCACCTTTTAATATAATGAAAGCTGACAGGAAGACGTAAAAACATTTCATCGGTAAGACGGGATTCGAATTATATTCCCAAAACCATCTGCCGATGGAAACTGTTTTATTTAGGAAATTGAATATGTCTATAGCTTCCAAGGTTAAAAATAAAATAAAAATAAATTTCGATGATGGTATTTGGGATTTTCATCTTTTCGTCGACCTTTTATAAGAGATTGCTGGGATGTTGACTAATATCCAGTTTGCTAAAAAAAAAGGAAATAGTATTCGTAATTGAAATTCCAGACGCTGTGATTTTTACGATCGATAATTAATTACGGAAAATGAGGGATGAACGCGGAAAATAATAGACGGGTTTAAGACATATTTGAAAATTGCTCTAAAAAAATTTTTTTAATCACCCTGTACTATCAACCGGTATTAAAAGCAAAAACAATTATTCTTTTTAAAAAAATCTCTCGCGAATGTTTTATTTTCAAGAAGAATTGATTTTTCAAAACCATACCCATTTGACATGGAAATAATTTTTTTTTCAAAAAACGCATTTTTAATTTGTTTTAAACTTTAAAAATATGTATTTGGGAGTAGAATTTTTAACGCTAAACGACGTGAAAATACGCCAATATGGAAACAAAAAATATAATTAAAGTGGATACAAATACAAAGTTGAAGCTGAATAAGCGAAACACTTCCTTTGTCACTTTTTTTTAATTAAGCCTCTTCATAAATAATGCCAATGTACAAGTACCTTGAAACGCCCTTGCAGAAGATTTTCTGATTTAATTAGGTGCAAATTTACTCTTTTACATCCATCAGGTTTTTTATATTTTTTTTTGTATCTCCAATAACGAATTTCCGCTAATTGTAAAGCGATGTTCTTGTATTTATTCTGTCGGATTAATTTCAGCTGCGAATTATCGAAAGGGTTTTGAATTCCAATAACAATAGTGGAAATGATTGAAAAACATTTCCATTATCGATAATTTTATCTGCGCAGTCTGTATTACCGGGATTTAAATAGATTGCTGAACGTTTGAATGTTTATTTTTGATATCAGGTTTGAAATTTTTTTTTCTCTTAATTTTTCTATTTTCTACAACCTGACAATGAAAAAATATATGACTGGTCGTCGGACCGCCGACAGAAGCTTGTTTTTTATGTCCAATATAATGCGAGGTTGGGAAAACCATCAATAAAAATACGCGCAATAGAATGCGATGTTAGGAATTACATTAGGCCCAGTACTGACCCGTCTGACGGCTACAAAATAAAACTTAGTAGAACGTGCTGGGCCTAATCTAATTCCTAACATCGCATTCTATTGCGCGTATTTTTATTGATGGTTTTCCCAACCTCACATTCTATTGTGCATAAGAAGCAAGCTTCTGTCGGCGGTCCGACGACCGCTCACATTTTTTTATTTAAATAAAAAAAATATGTAGATCTTTTCCAAGCTGTTAACTACAAAGAATGGCCTGGTTAACATTTAACATTTGCATTTTCTTTGCACTTGCAAATTTTATCTTCTGTACTCTATAATTTGACAGCTTGCCAAATTCTTTATACAATCGAGTTACCTTAAACTAAGCCGCAGTCTGATTTATTCCACAAATTTTGGCTTCGTTTTAGATGTAACAACTTTTGTTACGACCTGGAAAACAAAAACGTTATCAGTTTCCCAATTATTATTTACGATCGGAAGATAATTCCATGTTTATGAAACAAAATGCAGAAAAATTATACTCTAACGTACGGTTGGACGCTTAGACATATCCATTGTGTATGTATACTGAGCCCTAAAAGATCTATTATGCTCCCTTTCTTCTACTGGCCTGCTATAACATTTATTTGGAGGATGTATAAAAGCCTTTGAATTAACCAATACTGGAATATTATGCCAGAAGTCTTCTTGCTATCCAGGTGTTTGTTTGGCAAAACTTATTGGGATGCCAATTGTAGGTTCTGGTCCGATAAAAACACTTGCGGCACCCTCCCTTGAAAGAGAGTCTGCCTTCTCATAGCCATCCATGCCAGAATGGACAGGGATCCAGACCAGCTATACTCTTTTCAATTCTCCTATTAAGGAGAGTCTTTTTTGACCAATTTCATCGTTACGTGATAAGAGCTAAGTCCAATATCTCCAAACATGGAGCAATTACGTAAATGGAGTAAATACTGTTACATAAGATCCTAAAGAGGTTGAAATTTCTGTCCTTATTCTCCTACACCAGAGCCCGAAGGTGTTTTGGAGCCATCTGTCTGCTTTTGATAGTTCATGATAATAATAGTTTCAGAAGTATCTTTGTCTTAGTCCTACTAGATCCTTTCAATGGTGAGATCTCCTCTTCTTTTTGGCATTGAATATTCCTTCAAATATTAAATTGAAGCTGATGCCGCAAAAGGGTGCTTCAGCTCCACCCTTTGCTAGTTCAGATTGCTCAGGCATTCCCGTACCATTTTGGAACTGATCACAGAAAAACTCATTGATTGATTATTCAACAGATTGATAATCCTTTCTCTTCGATATATTTGATCAACTCAATTTCCGCTTGGAGGTTTTTTCCCAACCCTCCAAAGTGTATGGTTCGCTCGCGTTTGATCCTTCATGTAAACTCGATCGTTCGTTTTTGTTCGCTCCAATTCGAACGAACCTTTAGAACGATTGTAGCAAAAATATTACTTAGATATTGTATATTGTTACATTCCAGTTTTCCTCGAAAAAGAAGTAGGTAACTGATACCTATAATTATTTCTTCTTATTCTCGGTTTTCATTAGAAGTTTTCTCAACAATTGCTTTTGTTTTAAGTAATGCCGAAAGCGGTTTATTTCGTCTATTGTGTTTGCCAGTATGCCATTGTTTGGAATTTCCTAGGCTTTACTTGCTACGACGTTTCATCTTTGTCAATTCGGTCTAGTAAAAGGTTTTCATTGAATTATTGCAAGTACGTGACGCGAGAAGAATTTTCTATATCGTGATTGTTTTGATGTGTGTGTGTTGAAAGTATATTTATTTTAGGATTAACTGGAAAGCTGGCGTGAATTTTTGAACATTGGCGCAGTCATCCGGATAAATGCGTTACAGTCAGATTATAAAATATTTATATCAGAACTTTTTTGGGGGGGATATTTATATGGAAAATTACGGCCGAAAGCAACAATGTAAATGGAAATAAAAAGGCACAAAGACTTGGGTAGTAAAGTCTTATTATTACTTCAGACTTTCTAGTAAAAAAATTGACAACTATCAGCCCAAAACGGTAACTACAACGTCACTAATAATTATCTCAATAATTAGAATAAACAAGGACGTGTAAGTAGATATAAAATGACAGACTGAAAGGAGCAAGGGAAATGAGAGTGGAAAAGGAGCAGGGTTAATGACAGCAGTTGACCTTTATATAATAGGAGGATAATAATATACAGAGAGCAGCGGAAGTTAGTATGCTAATCACGACACGGAAAATGTATATAAAACATACCGTAATAATTTTAACATATACAGTGTATCGAAAATTTAGAGGTTAAATAAATTATATCATTGGAAATATCAGTATATGATTGATGCATTAAAATTCAATACAAAGTGTAGCGAAAGTAAGTGTGCTATAAATATATACCTATAAATGTGTATTCTCTCTAATGAAATTGAATTGTCATTCTGACCGTATATACTACCTTGCTTCCTCTCCTATTATATGTCGGAGCTACACTTTCGCTACACTCTGTATTGAATTTTAATGCATCATTCATATACTGATATTTCCAATGATATAATTTATTTAACCTCTAAATTTTTGATATACACTTAAATTTTTACGGTCATACTAACTTCCGCTGCTCTCTGTATATTATTATCCTCCTATTATATGAAGGTCAACTGCTGTCATTAACCCTGCTCCTTTTGCACTCTCATTACCCTTGCTCCTTTCTCCTTTTGCACTCTCATTTTATATCTACTCGAATATTATGCGTACAGTTGTAAGCGTTGTTGCCAGTGCTGATATTTTTTAAGTGTATTTAAGATTTATGAAAAGAGTTTGTCAATAATAAATTTATTTTTCTATTTATACTGTAATTCAAATAAAATTTTATTCCTCAAACATCGTGATTTCGTAGATATACATCTGTATTCCGACAAAATGAAATACGCACCAGAAAACCAACTATGAGTTTTTTACGATCTCTCTCAACTCTCTACGGTTATGTAAAGAGAAATAACAAATATTTCTTCGGTAATCGGTGTGTGTGTATCTACCTGTTTTTAAAGTGGATGAATGGATGTGCTGGAAACGCTGACACTCGTAAAAACCCGTATCTTCGGGATAAAATATTTATATGTATGAAGGAATAAAACCAGCTTCCTACATAACTAGTTTTTCTAAAGTTTTTGCTTTAACGTTCTCGCAGTAACAACATCAAAATTCTTTCAAGTGTAGATCGTGTTTGGGGTTCTTCAATCATAATATTCGTCGGCTGCATACAAATTTTGCTTCTAAAAAAATTATATAAGTAAACAGAAAAGGGAATTACAACAGAAACAGACAGAATTCCAGAATAGGGTGACATTTGAAGGTGTAGAACAAACAAACTTTTTTATGTTGTCGACCACTTGACATGTTTTCGGTTTTGGGAACTCGAAATCCTGTTTCGCAGATATTGAGTCCTTGGGGATCTTAATGGATGGGTTAAATCGCTAGGTCTTAAAGATTTAGCCAGTCGGCATTTTCCAGAGTGATCGGACGTATGTGTGGATGTAGTGGAGGTAGATGCAACTTTGTGTTTTCCCTTTTTTGCATTGTTTTGTTCCACCTAGATAATAATTGGTCTGACAACCGTTAGATACCCCCAGTAGATCATTTCCGGTTTCATGTGTTTTCCAAAAATGTCTGCGGCACTTCCAGAAAGCCCTTGTTGCCCTAAATCAAAAAAAACTTGGGAAGCACAAAATTATATTGGCAAAGTAAACATTCTTTCGAAACAATATTTTCTTGAAGCAATTTATTCACATATGTATATCATTGGCTTTTTTTTAACATCCCTAGATCCAATGGAATTCTTTATCTTTTTTTGTTTGTTTGCAGTTATTTTTCTAACAGCTTTCCCAATACTCTTTTGAGTCGATTTGTTTGCATTTAATTTTGATCATATTTTCAAAATGAAAATACCCAAATAACCTTTCAGCTGTATTTTTATTTACGAAAAATGTTAAAACAACTAATAATAATTTGTTGACTTGCAAATATTCCTTTTTGAACAAAAAATTTTACTCGATATATTACATTTCTGGAAATATAATTTCACAAATCTGCGTGGGATATATTTTTTCCAGATTTTCCAATAATTTGATGTTGATTCAGAAATTGCCTTCAAAGGATTCCAACCCCCATCTCAAGATGTAAACATAATCTTCCAATAGAAGATACTTCAAAGCGAAAAGGCACTTATTTTTGAGTCTTTGTTGTTTAATGAGTTTTAAAACGAATTCAGCACTCCAAGATATTATTTTTGGGAAAATTATCCTTGTGATCCACGTGCCTCAAGTCTTTTATTTCTAACCACCTCGCTAAATAATATCTATTCGATATCCTACATTCACGTCTATCAAAAATAATTGTTCTTTGCCGAAGTTTGATATTCTGTGTGTCATTGAAAATGTCCTGTCATGGCTGTACGATGAAATTTTTGAAAAGGGGACTATTTATATGTGTTGGTAGCCCCCTGGACTCCCCATCCCTTTTTTCATTTAAATTTAATTTAAGAAGATAAATTTAATCTTCAAAGTTTTCAAATATATTCCCATACTAACTTTAACTCTTTTGGGATAAAATAGACATTAAAAAATTTTAATTCTTCTCTATATTAAGAATTATATGACCCTATTTCGTTATGAATAGACTGGTAAGCTGCAAAAACCAATAAAGAAGTAATACCCTCACTTTCCAAGCTTGTTTAATCTATTGTTAACATTTTAATGTGTAACTTTCATCGGTTTTGAGAACGGAAACTTTTGTATTACGTAAAGAACTTTTAGGTTCACTTTAGTATGTATTAGATTGTTAATGATAGTGTTCCATTCTTTTTGTTTATGTTAAGTCTTATCCAAACATTAATTTGGTACAGTCACGTGCTTCTTATCAGTGAACGCAGAATATTGTTACGGTCGATACCATATGAACGTCAGTGATCAGTAGCATAGGTCTTTATTGAATGGGTAACTCGTGAAAGTATTTCGAAATGAAACAGCTGCTGCTAGTAAGATTGAACTACACTGTAAACTCTTCTTTATGTTAAGTACAAACTATGAAATGCATGAATAATGCTATTTCAAACAACAAATTGCATGAATATTGCTATTTCAAACAACAAAATGCTTAAAAAGTGCTATTTCAAAGAAAAGTGCATTAAAATTGCTATTTCAAACAACAAAATTCATTAAAATTGCTAATTCAAACAACAAAATGCATGAAAATTGCTATTTCAAGCAATGAACAAAGTACATGAAAATTGCCATTTTTGTAACAAAATATGCGAAAATTGCTATTTCAAACAACGTAATGCATTAAAATTGCTATTCCAATCAACAAAATGCATTAAAATTGCTATTTCAAACAACAAAATGCATAAAAACTGCTATTTTAAAAGAATTGCATCAAAGTTGCTATATCAAATGACGAAATGAATGAAAATTGATATTTCAAACAACAAAATGCATAAAAACTGTTATTCCAAAAAAAAGTGCATTGAAATTGCTATTTCAAAGAACACAGTGCAAGAAAATGGCCAAACAAAATATACAACAACAAAACATAAAAAATAAAATGCATTAAACTTGATATTTCAAACAACAAAATGCATGAAAGATTCTATAACAAAAGAAGTGCATTTAAGTTGCTATTTCAAACAACAAAATGCATGGAAATTGCTATTTCAAACAACAAAATGCATGGAAATTGCTATTCCAAACAATAAAATGCATGAAAATTGCTATTTCAAAAAAAGTGCATTAAAATTGCTATTTTAATGAACAAAGTACATGAAAATTGCCATAAAATATACGAGAATTGTTATTTCAAACAACAAAATGCAAAAAAAATTGGTATTTCAAACAATAAAATGGATGAAAATTGCTATTTCAAACAACAAAATGCATGAAAACTGCTATTTAAAAAAAAGTGCATTAAAATTGCTATTTCAAACAACAAAATGCATGAAAACTGCCATTTCAAACAACAAAATGCATTAAAACTGCTTTTTCAAAACAAGTGCATTAAAGTTGCTATTTCAAATAACGAAATGAATGGAAATTGCTATTTCAAACAACAAAATGCATAAAAACTGCTATTTCAAAAAATAAAATGCATTAAAATTGATATTTCAAACAACAATATGCATGAAAGATTCTATAACAGAAGAAGTGCTTTTAAGTTGTTATTTCAAACAACAAAATGCATAACAATTGTTATTCCAAACAACAAAATGCATTAAAATTGCTATTCCAAACAATAAAATGCATGAAAATTGCTATTTCAATGAACAAAGTACATGAAAATTGCCATTTTTGTAACAACAAAATATACGAGAATTGCTATTTCAAACAACAAAATGCATAAAAACTAGTGTTTCAAACAATAAAATGGATGAAAATTGCTATTTCAAACAACAAAATGCATGAAAACTGCTATTTAAAAAAAGTGCATTGAAATTGCTATTTCAAACAATAAAATGCATGAAAACTGCTTTTTCAAAACAAGTGCATTAAAGTTGCTATTTCAAATAACGAAATGAATGGAAATTGCTATTTCAAACAACAAAATGTATAAAAACTGCTATTTCAAAAAAAGTGCATTAAAATTGATTTTTCAAAGAACAGAGTGGAAGAAAATAGCCAAACAAAATATACAAGAATTGCTATTTCAAAAAATAAAATGCATTAAAATTGATATTTCAAACAACAATATGCATGAAAGATTCTATAACAGAAGAAGTGCATTAAAATTGCTATTCCAATCAACAAAATGCATTAAAATTGCTATTCCAAACAACAAAATGAATAAAAATTGCCATTCAAAACAAAATGCATAAAAATTGCTATTCCAAACAGCAAAATGCATGAAAGTTTCTATAACAAAAGAAGTGCATTTAAGTTGCTATTTCAACAACAAAATGCATGGAAATTGCTATTCCAAACAACAAAATGCATGAAAGTTTCTTTAACAAAAGAAGTGCATTTAAGTTGCTATTTCAACAACAAAATGCATGGAAATTGCTATTCCAAACAACAAAATGCATTAAAATTGCTATTCCAAACAACAAAATGCATAAAAGTTGCTATTTTAAACAACAAAATGCATAACAATTGCTATTCCAAACAACAAAATGCATTAAAATTGCTATTCCAAACAACAAAATGCATAAAAATTGCTATTCCAAACAACAAAATGCATTAAAATTGCTATTCCAATCAACAAAATGCATTAAAATTGCTATTCCAAACAACAAAATGCAAAAAAATTGCTATTCCAAACAACAAGATGCATAAAAATTGGTATTCAAAACAACAAAATGCATAAAAACTGCTATTCTAAACAACAAAATGCATAACAATTGCTATTCCAAACAACAAAATGCATTAAAATTGCTATTCCGAATAACAAAATGCATAAAAATTGCTATTCAATACAACAAAATGTATAAAAATTGCTATTCCAAACAACAAAATGCATGAAAGTTTCTATAACAAAAGAAGTGCATTTAAGTTGCTATTTCAAAAACAACAAAATGCATAAAAATTGCTATTCCAATTAACAAAATGCATAAAAACTGTTATTCCAAACAACAAAATGCATAAAAATTGCTATTCCAAACAACAAAATGCATAAAAACTGCTATTCCAAACTACAAAATGCATAAACATTGCTATTCAAAAAAACAAAATGCACGAAAATTTCTATTTCAAACAACAAAATGCATGAAAATTGTGATTTTTTAAACAACAAAATTTACGATAATTGCTATTTCAAACAATAAAATGCATAAAAATGCGAACTTGCACGTAGCTGTACCAAACTAAAGTTTGTAGAAGTCTCCAGTTTACTACAAAAAATATTACTGATGTGACAAGAAAGAATATTCCGTTAAAACTTTTTATCATTTCGAATTGCATGTTTTCGAGACATTTAGGTGGATTCGTAAATTGGTTGTACGCATGCAAAATTTTATTGATTTTCAACAAATAAATTTTGCAAAACAATGAACGTTTTTTTCGATAAATAACATCTGTTTGTATTCTGTATTTTTTTTCTGGAATATTAAGAGCAGTCCACGTATTTTAATAAGCTAGGAAATATTCAACAAACATGTCGTGTTTACTTTACGAATATTTACAAAACGAAGCTGGTTTTTTAGGACGGCCGTTTTTCAACTTTTTTAACTACGAAATATCGGAATTCATCTGTGGTATTTTCGGGACATTCTATCACATTTCATTCGTATTTTGTACTCGACTCGCGAGTTGTGGAATGTTTTATAGGACACCTCAAACAAATATCCTGTTGAAATGCTCTCCTTTCGGCAAGGGACAAACTAAATGAAATTCGTCTATCTTTTATAGAAATAAATGAACTTTTTTTAGTATTTTAACTCATCTCAAGGTATTAGTCTGTTTTATTCAATTTCTATTGAATTATCGATTCATATACATGCGCGTAGCTTCTCGAATATTCGAGGGTGATCGAGCAAGATCTGTCCAATCTCCTGTAATTTCACTGCGACTGTTTAATATCTATTGCAAACATTTGTGATAATCACGTATTTTTCTCAGTGTACTATCAACGCTCTTCTGTTTTTTCAGTGTTTATGTTTAGATTGTTTCGGTTTTGATTTTTAACAAGAATCTGTTTGTTGTTCTGAAACAAGGAAAAAATTTTGGAACGTAAAACATGGGCGCAAAGTCAAATTCGGAATTCATAACGGAAATAACTCGAGAAGTTGAAGTTGGGCTTAACTTTAATACCCTCAAATATTTTTAATTAAAATTGGAAAATGAAAAATCCCTTAAATTCTTCAAAAAAATATGCGTTTTGCAATAAAAATGAAGATTTAAATTAAGGAAGGAAATATTGTTGAACGTTTAAAAAAATCGAAAAAGCTCTTTGTAATTAAGTTAGCGATTCAAAAAGTGAAAAATATACAAGGTGCTTCATTTAAAATAAAAAAGTTGACAGCAACTTCCGGTATAACCGAAAAATCACTCTCTATTGATAAATTCTTGATCTAAGTTGATAATTTGTTTAAAATCTTTGTTAACGTTTAAAAAGAGTTTCTGCCTCAAATGAATGGATGTAAAATGAAATTCCGTCAAGCCATAATGCAATAACCTTTTACATAAAATGACAAAAGAAATTAAATAATTTCTTGGTCCGCCTCGTTATTATCGTACGTTCATAAAGGCTTTGTGAAAATAACGGCTGCGTTTAATCTCGCTTTTTGTCCAAAAAAAGGAGGCTTAGATATAATCTCTTTATATCAAACATTTAAAAACTCTTAAAATTTTGTAATTATATAAAGCGTTAGATTTTAACCCAAAACGCTTTGGAAGGATCCAAAATTAATATCAGATTGAAAAAAAAATTTAATTTCGATTTAAAATTCGAACATAATAAGATCACTTTGTATAATAATTGAAGTAGGAAACAAGAAAAAGCAACTGAATATTACTGATTTTTAATTGTATTAAGTTCCATTGGGGGCGACGACCCAGCACTGTAGTGGAACGCCTCTGATAATTACAGTGAAGCATAGTCGAGCGCGGTTAGTACTTGGATGGGTGACCACCGGGAAAACAGTCTGCAGCGAAGTATTTACTAAATGTTTGACGGACAGTGTATAGTTCTCTCGCATAAATAATAACTGTATTTCATTAACAATTAACGTCCAAAAAACTTACAGATGGAACGATGAATATAGACAAGCCTTTCTGTAGGAAATAGTAATTATTCGAACGATCTTACTATTTCCTTTGTGGTTTTCAAAGCACTATTCACTTGAAATATAACTTTGCTTCGGGTTGAATCATTATGCAAACTTTAACTTTATAGAAAAATGCACTTAAAAAAACTTGACCCATTTGGTCTGAAAATATCGGTTTTATACCGGTAATGGAGTGGTAGGTCTTATCTGGGAAAACGATTGGGTTGGAAACTCAACATCGATTCGACTAGCTGAGCTAATGCATTTAGGCGTGAAGTGTGCGTTTGGTCACGCCTACTTCATCTGCCGAAGAATAATAGTAAATATTGCAAGACGCCGGTCAGCCGCCAGGGAAAAGAAAACAAAACGCGATTTTGAACTAAGGTAGAAGTGTTGAGGAGGCGGTGGCGCGCCGGTAGGAATTTCGAATGAAAATAAAAGAACTAAAATATAACTCTACATGAATATACAAACGAACTAAAATATAAATATACAAATTGTTGAACGTGTGGTTTCAACACCACTATTATTAAGATGCCAAACTATTTCATGGGATATTTTAATCCGGACCTGGGAATCTTTTAAGGGACACACACTTTTAATGCTCATCTATATTTCGTAGAGTCGTCGGCTTATATTGATTTACGACCTTCTTAGATCTCTGGTCGTTTAAATCCAAATCTCCTTCTTGACAAATATCAATAAATACTATCAGCTCGTATATATCCGTATATATCGAGTTTTTGTACTGTGATAAAATTCAGTAAGAAGCCATGTTCACTATATATTTTTATCACAAATCCAGAATATACCTCAAAAATAATCGGTTCTCTGAAATTATACTACATATTATCGATAACTCTTTTTCTATGTGACAGGTTTCTCAGAACCGATAAGCTCCTGCGTTCGGCTATGCTAAATGGGGTCGTTTGTCAAGTCTCCTGCAATAGTCAATTGTTTTTATGAAAGTCTTGTCACGTTTATTTCAGAGCTATTTTTAAATAGAGAACGAAGTTTGGTCGAAAACAAGCAACGGTGAATATTCTACACATAAAATGGATTTGACAATTTTTGAAAAAAAAAAATATATATCAAACCGACCTTAATTGAACGGGACATTTTGTACGTGTCACGTTGGATATTTTGTAAATTTATTCTTTTGGTAGAATTGAATTTTATGCGAGGTATCGGTAACAACGATTACTGAGAGAGGTCCTTCAAAAATAATGTTTATTTATCCTGTAATGGGTAGTTAATTATTTAGGTTAGAATTTATGCTTATTGTTAAATTATAGGTTAGTATGTATGTGTTTAGTTATAATAATTATTGTAATCATTAAATATATCGACTAAGCAGTTTGATTTTAATTTAATTATCGATATAAGTAACAATTACAAAATAAGCAGACACGCGCTAGATTGAAAGAATATGTAGGCTGGCAATTGTTGCTTATGGGTTTTTGGTTGGGGAGTTCAAATTAAACATCCGTCCAGTCAGGGGACTGCCGACAAAAGTGAAAACACCAATAAGTGAATCCCTTTTGAAAATTTTTGACAAAAAAAGTACACATATATACACAGTATACATATAGCTCATGGAAAGCGTGACGATGATTTATGCAACACTATATACGCTTCATTGTTAATTGTGTTGCTTAACCAAAAGTATTGTGTGTTACATAAAAGCGTGACGATGACGAAATATCCAAAAAAAGTGTTCAACGCGCCTAAAGAAGTTTTCACTTCAATAAAGGAACAAAAAAGACTATTCTCACTTGTGGTGAGTCACCAGTAGTTTTCTGGAACAAACAAAAATATTTTATACTGTGAGAAACAACCCAATTCGAAATTCCGTTTAAAACTATGCAAAGCTGCTAAACTATTCCGCAAAATCCAGAGCAAGTATTTTCATTACAAATAGTCTGCTAGAAATTACAATTATTTATCTTGATCTCATTAGTATGTTACCTACTATAGATAGATATATTCAAATATTATTGCTGGGTTTATTTGGATATTAAATACGTATACGGGAGCAGGTTTATTCCATGTTTATTACGTATGTTATGTGATATACATTAAATATAAATTAGTGTACATAATATAGCGTGTAGATTTAAATGAAAACCGGTTGCATATTCTTTGATCTTAACTAATTGGAGTTTAAACTAATCGCTAGTTAATGAAATTGCTAGTCTGCAAAAAAGATGCGTTCGATATTTTCCGGCATGTTGTATGTTGGGGTGACATTCACTGAGACCTAAAAGATTAGTTAGGTATTAGTCTGTTTTATTCAATTTCTATTGAATTATCAATTCATATACATGCGCGTAGCTTCTCGAATATTCGAAAGGGATCGAACAAGATCTGTCCGATCTCCTGTAATTTCACTGCGACTTTCTATCCGTCGCCATTGGTGACTCACAATGTTTTATATCTATTGCAAACATTTGTGATAATCACGTATTTTTCTTAGTGTACTATCAACGCTCTTCCGTTTTTTCAGTGTTTATGTTTAGATTGTTTCGGTTTTGATTTTTAACAAGAATCTGTTTGTTGTTCTGAAACAAGGAAAACATTTTGGAACGTAAAACATGGGCGCAAAGTCAAATTCGGAATTCATAACGGAAATAACTCGAGAAGTTGAAGTTCCATAGCAAGTATTTTCATCACAAATAGTCTGCTAGAAATTACAATTATTTATCTTGATCTCATTAGTATGTTTCCCACTATAGATAGATATATTCAAATATTATTGCTGGGTTTATTTGGATACGTATACGGGAGCAGGTTTATTCCATGTTTATTAGGTATGTTATGTGATATACATTAAATATAAATTAGTGTACATAATATAGCGTGTAGATTTAAATGAAAACCGGTTGCATATTCTTTGATCTTAACTAATTGGAGTTTAAACTAATCGCTAGTTAATGAAACTGCTAGTCTGCAAAAAAGATGTGTTCGATATTTTCCGGGATGTTGTATGTTGGGGTGACATTCACTGAGACCTAAAAGATTTATTGTGCCCCCTTCTACTTAGTTAAAGTAATTGTATAACAATACGTAATTTCATTTAATGTGAAATTTTTACATTTTCGCCCACCCTTTACCAATTTGTAACAACACGTGTTAAACATTTTTGGAATCAGCTCAGCAAGAGAAATCCGGAAAATGAAAAAAAGGGGGGTTCCATTTAAAAAAAAATGGTAATGACGTCAACATACGAAGATGGTTTTATATTGGATAATAATTTGAAAAAATAGTAAATTGAAATCAAAAATCGACCTGTTTCGGAAATTTCTAATATTATTGTTTATTTAGCTAATAACGAATTTATGCGTTACTTTATGGATGTACATTATTGCCCACCCCGTACCAATTTCAAGCAACGTATTATACTTTTTTGGAATCAGCCCAGCAAGGAAAATCCCGAAATTGAAATAAAAAGAGGGGGTTCCATTTAAAAAAAATTGACGAGGGTGGTTCACCCTGAATATTAGATTATACTTTGGAAGAATAGTAATTTAGAATCAAAAATCGACCTGTTCCGGGAATTCCTGATTTTATTGTTTATTTAGCTAATACTTTATGGACGCACTGTATATGGAGTAATTTGAGGTAATGTCACTTGATTCGATTTTAAGTGTTCAAAGCTTTAAAAAAACAATTTCCGGGTATTATCGAGATACGCCAGAAGGGAGAATTGTCGAGTATTGTAATAATACTAACCATTTAACCCAGAAATCCGAGAAAGCGGAAGTACGGCCGAGTCCAGAGGCAATTTAAGTTTTCAACCAACTCGGGTCTCTATAAACATACGTCGTGCCCTAAATAATTTGAGATTCGATCGCTATCTGATAGTTCGAGTCTGGAAAGTAATGAAACTATCTGTTTTTGGGAAGAAGTCCACCAAAAAACAACAACAGTGAATTATGTGTTTTTAGAATTACTCCTTTCTTACGTAAAACTACTCTAGACCACAACAAAATTATTGTAATTCGTCTTCAACCACAATTCCTGGTCTATATCGGTAAAATCTATTAAGGAATTCCGTGCGGCCTATAATTGCATGTCCTGGATAAACTACAATGGTACCGTTTTAACGCAACATGGAAACCAATGAACTGTCAACGATATATTCGATGTAAACTATTGAATGTTACACGCTTGAGTGTTTCCGATTGATTTAATCAGATATTTCCAGTTGAATATCGTTGTATGGAAACGTGGTAAAAGTATTCGGTCAAAAATTAACCCATCCCTAAGCTGTACCATATTATTAAACGTTTTTTTTCTAATGAGGATTTTCATCATGTGACATTATTTAATAATTGCCAGCAATATCCGATAATTGCTTCCAAGTAACGGATGCAGCAACACCGCAAGATCTAGTCCGATTATCTTTCCACTAATAATTATCCATTGCCTTCACGTTTACCGAAGCTAATTTGGCTACGTTGGTACACAAAATATATGCAAATTGCTGTATTAGAAATCACCACTGTAAAGCCTACATATATTACAGTTATTAATGGCCGCAAGCTGGTTGGAATTACGTAATTGAAAAGTTTGTATAGGATAGGAAGTTACGGATAGATCGTATTATTTTCATTCAATTCAATTCCTAATAATTACACTATGGGTATAAGTAGATATTAAATGACAGAGCATCGGAGTAAAGTACGAGTTAATGACCACAGTTGACCTAGGAGGATAATAATTTACAGAGAGCAGGGGAAGTTAGTATGTAGTACACGGAAAATTTATATAAATAAAAATTTTATTATACAGGGTGCAACGAAAGTATGAGTGCTCCGACATATCATTGAAAATATCAGTATACGAATGATGCGTAAAAATTCAAGAAGTGTGCTCCGACATATAATAGGAGTGGGGTAAGGTAGTATATACGGGGTAGAATAAAAATTTCATTAGAGAGCATAAATGTTATTAAATTACTATGAATGACAGTTCAAAATGAGCCAGGGTAATTACTGCAGTTGAACTTTTATATAATAGGGATATATAGGAAGCAGAATGAAAATTCACCTATTAGGTATTGAAGAGTAGAGAATACACAGCGATAAATGTGATGTGCAAGAGGACGACTCTGGTGAATTAGTAGGAGAGGGGTTGATTGATACAACAATATTTAGTATGTTTAATATGTATTTCTTGGAGCCATTCCAAATACAAAGAGGCTTAAAACAAGAAGATCCGCTTTCGACAGAATTATTTAATACTGAAATGTTTACAAGAGAAAGTGAAATGTATACAAACAAGGAGAACAATAAACTGCTTATATTGAAGAGTTCCAGTATTTTGAGCGAGAACAAAAAAATAATATTCAATTTATTCAAGAGATCATTTTAGGTAAGATGGACGATATAAAGTGTTAAGAGCCACTACAAGGAAACTTTTTTTAATAAATTGACTTATCCCTATTGCCGGAGAGAATAACTGGATACTAGATACCAGTTGGAGTTAAAGTCTGCTTAAAATAGTGAAGAATCCCTTGATAGGCTGGCAAGAGACAACTCATCGTCTCTAGTAGGGGTGACTGCAGACTCGAGAATTGTGGAACAAGAATGAAGCAGGCCAAAGAGTTCATCAGAAAACCCTCGATAAAATTCACGAAGTACCTACTAAGACAGAATAGGAAAACAATCAGGATTCTGGTTGGGCATTGTAGACTTAACAAACACATTAATAACATTGGATTGGCAGACACAACCATATGCATGTTTTGCCAAGAAGATGAGGAAACCTCAGCAAACATACTGTGCTACTGCTAAGGCAACAGTTTGTGACAATTAGGGAAAAAAACACAACTCTCCCAATATATGGAGGACCTGAGGTTTGGCATTCGAATTCTAGTAATAAGGACGAGTATAGAGAAGAAACTCCAGAATAACAGGAGGTCGCACACAATAATGAGGATCTTAGAAGCACATAAGCCCCATATTCATCTTACCATTTCCCATGGGTGCGGTATATAAGGGGATTACAGGTTGATGCGGCCGTTGATGCCACATCAGTTGAAATGACAACAAATTTTATGCTGTCGTAAAAAATAGGATGTCTTCGATTTAGTGGACTGGAATTCTATAGGAAGCTGGTTCTTTCGCCAAAATAATAACTGTATTTCGTTAACAATTCAATAAACTTTAACGTCAAAAATACATACAGATGGAACGATGAATATAGACAAGCCTTTCAGTATGAAATAGTGATTATTAGAACGATCTTACTCTTTCCTTTGTGGTTTTCAAAGCACTATTCACTTAAATATAACTTTGCTTCGGGTTTGAATCACTATACAAACTTTAACTTTATAGAAAAATGCAGGAAATGAAGGAATTAAATTAATTAGTATAAAACTTGATCCATTTGGTCTGAAAATATCGGTTTTATACCGGTAAATGAGTGGTAGGTCTTAGCTGGGAAACCCATCGGGTTGGAAAGTCAACATCGACTCTTACTAGTTGAGCTAGCCTCGTAAAAAAACAGGGAGATAATGCATTTAGGTGCGAAGAGTGCGTTTGGGCACGTCTACTTCGTCTACCGAAGAATACTAGTAAATATTGCATGGCGCCGATCAGACGCCAGGGAAAGAAAACAAAACGTGATTTTGAACTAAGGTAGAAGTATTTTGGAGGCAGTGGCGCGCTAGTAGGAATTTCGAATGAAAATAAAAGGACTAAAATATAACTCTACATGAATATACAAAGGAACTAAAATATAAATATACAAATTGTTGAACGTGTGGTTTCAACACAGGTAATTAATTGGTAGAACAGTTAGCTGAAGAATACTCTAAAGGAAACTTAACAGGTTTGGAACCGTTCTGTGAAATCACAAAGGATTTTATAAGAGGGAAAATCCGGAACTGGCTAAGGTAATGGAAGTAGGTGATTGGGGAAATGGCTCAAATATTCAGTTCAAGTATCTGTGTTGTTGAGCACAACCTAAGTGCATGAAATAGCATGGCTTCGAAAAAATAGAACTAAGACAAGTCTAAGGTAATTTTAGATCCAGTTTGTCGACCAAAAATGTGTCCCTTATTGATACGGTGAACACCAGTCTGAAAAGGAAGCAATTAGACATTTTTATTCAAACAAGAGAAAGCTACTGAAGCGAACAAGACCGGAAATCCTTTCCGGGATATATTTTCCTGGAAATGACGGGATTAAGTCAGTGTGTATAGGGATATTATCGAAAGTGAAGTATCTAAACTGCATTGATCATGGAGTAGTTGCGTTGAAAACGCTTGCAATCAAGTAATTCTATTTTAATTGCACACAAAAGAAAATTCAGAAAAATTCTTCCAATCATAAGAAAACTGATAATTCCTCCTAATGACAACTTTATAAAACTCGAAGATCTTTAATTGAGTTAATTCTGCCGGTGAAGTTTCACTGAAACGAAAGTTGAAAACTCTGTCAATTCGCTTTGTTACGGCACTTCAAACTTAATTATTAATATTGTATCTTCCATTATCCTCAGGATACTATTTCAGCATTATAAACTTTAAAAAGTTTTCGTTATAAACTTCCGAAGTTATAATATAAGGTGTAAAAACCCGATTCTCGTTAGCGGTAATAAAGTTTCTCTAGTAAAGTAATTATTAAAATATTGTTGACGGTATAATGATATCTCAGGAAATCTGAACCACAGGTTGCTCTATCTGCTGTTCGCTTTTATCTTTGTCAGAAATAATCCGAATTAAAATGCTGATGTTATCTGATATTTTTATATTTGAAGCAAACTCAATTATAACTTTGAGAGCTTTGGATCCTTTTTTAAAAAATTGAAATCGACAACTAATGATAGGTATGAATGTTTGCCTTCATATTATTTACTCAGGACTTAAATGTCAAAACTTGTACCGGGTGCCTGATTAATAGAGGTGAATCTCTTCATCGAGGATTAAAAGCTACAAATTACGATAAGAGACTGGATCATTGTAATTGGCTTAAGGATATGCTGTTGAAGCTACATTTTCCAGTAAATAGACATTATTGGTCTGATCATAATCCATACTGGATGCAACAAGATTTTAACCAGGGTCGCTGGTCAATTAATGTATGGTGTAGGACTATAGGCCCTTTTGAACATTTAAATGGCGAGCGTTACTTAAGATTCTTAAGAGATGAATTGCCTATGTTATTAGAACAACAAGCCCACTTTACAAATGAAGTGATGTATTTTTTAAACCAACAATATAAGGATAGGTGGATAGGAAGAGGAAGCATATTCCCATGGCCACCAAGATGTCCCGACCTTACTGTGTTAGATTTCTATCTATGTGGTTGAATTAAAGATTTAGTATTTCAGACAAGACCTGCATATGAAGCAGATCTTATTCGACCAATACAAAACGCAATTGACAGAATTCCCAGGGCTGAATTAGAAGCTGCTGTGTTTTTTTTTTCTTTAAGTTTCTGAGATACAGTCATACAATGTAAAAATATTTCATACTTTTAAACAACACATGCAATCACAGGATAACATTATCCTTACAATTCCTAACTGCATTCCTCTTAGATCTACGCCTGGACGTAACAGTAATCGTTAAAACGCACTTAAGCTTTTTGATTGCAAAAAATCTGGAAGACGTGGTTCCAAATACAGTTTAAAAAGTCATTATAAGATTTTTATAAGCTTGTGCCATTCGGGCAACACGAGATACTGTCTATTAATTGCAATCTGAAACTTAATCTATCTCTGTTCTATTTTTAAAACTCGTTGATTACTTTTTAATTCTTTTTATTCGTTATTTGATTTATTTTTCATTTCCTCTCTTTTATTTCGAAAAGGATTTTATGAAAATAAAAAGATACAACTGCAAAAACGACATGTTACTTAATTTACGTTTTTTAATAATCGGATTTCAAGTGTAATCCGCGGTAGTGATTCGGCGTTACAATATTAATTTTCCTTATTGAGCCATCTACCGGAATTTATGGGCGTTTAGGAAAATGACCAATATTGGGAGAGAAAAAGGGAAGCAAATTCAGGATAACGTAATGAGATTATTGCCAGTGGAAATGAAAAATTGCTGCTTTTGAGGTGATTTATATGCTAGGTGTGCATTCCACATAATGGTCCTATCAAGGATGTCTCCTTAGTAAGAGAGGGTTTGCTTGGAGGCTGTATTTCCAATTTCCTCCTGTTAGTGAGGAATAGAATAGAACAGAATACAGAGTCAGATGGTGCAAATGCAATACGCATATATACAGACGGCTCAAAAACCAAAGAAGGCTAAGGATATGGAGCCTACTCCAGATCACTAAGCCTAAGAATTAAATGGGAAATGGGAAAAAATACCATCATGGTTCAAACAGAGCAGACCTGAGAAAGTGTGTGTTTGGTGAGTCTTGGCCTACATCTGCCAATAGAAAGAAGATGTCTCTTAGTGATCTGTTCACCTTCCTGGAAAGAACAGGATGGACGATGACCTAGAAGGACAACTTCTCGGGAGGACGTACAATGGGTCACATGTGGCCTAAGTGCTGTGGGCCTAAACTCACCCTCCCTACTCTACAGAAGATTTATTGATATCCCTTCCTTCGAACACCAACTGGTTGTCAAACGTAGGAAGAGGCGCTAGTGCGAAATGGACAGCGGCTGAAATCATCAGTTGTTAGAGGTATATCGACGAGGTAAAGTGAGTAGAAAAAAATATTTAACCTTGCTCTATTACTCCCTGTATCTGACGTGATGAGTACTAATTATTGAGTAAAAGTGTCAAAAATAAACAGCTCTAACGAAGTAAATAGCTTCGCAGAAAAAGCTAAATACTCACGAAGAAATGAAATGAACGGAAACAGAATTCTTTCAATTACGTAATTATTAGAGTTAATAGACGTAATTGAATTTTCCTCGACGACCCTTATTTCTCATGAGATTTCTAAGCTAATCAGATTTGTTAGCAAACATGTCCAATGTCATCTTGTCTCTGACGGAAATTAACGATGTATTTAAGTCTATTAAAAATGCTCTCTTGTTTTTTTTTTGTATTTTATAGAAATCTCTCAAGTAGGCATCTTTCTCGGAGCTACCCATTTTCATTTAAAAATTTTCAAGGGTAGTTATAACTCTTAAGAGATTGAAAGGGCGGGTGGATAATATTATTCAAAAAGTGAAGGTTCATATACAAGGTGTCAGTTTTAAAACTTACCTTGTGAACGAGAAGATATTTCAAAAAAATTTCAAAATCGTTTCTAGGGAAGACTAGGGGACTAAAATGACATGTTTGACGAATTGTTTCACCCTGTATAATTATGAATTAGACCGTTGAGAAGCATTTTCTACGGGCTTTCTAACGACGTATCACAAGTAGGGGGTTGCCATTTAAATTTTTGTAGGTGTGGCATAGGAGGTTGATGGGGGTTAATGGGGGTGCATTCTCTCTCATGTCACTTTAGTTTCCCCTCTCTACCCTAGAAACGGTTTTGAATTTTTTTTTGAAATCTCCTTTCGTTCACGAGGTACAACAGCCCATTGTAAGTTTTAAAATTGACACCCTGTATAAAAATTTACCAATTGATAAATTAATATGTTTAACAGATTCCATGCAAAGTTTTTGGTTAAAAATAAAAAATTAGAAGCGATAAAAACACAATTCAAATTCTATGTAAATTCAATTGAAAAGTTGGAGAAACTCGCGGTGAATTTTTTTAGAATTGTGTTTAAAAATTGTTTCCAATTTCTGACGTGCCTCGAATCCTGATTTTTAGAAAATTAAATGCAATTTTTTCACGTAAACTGTTGAATTTGGTGGAAACGTTATTTTCAATGATTGTGTATTTTTTGATATTATTTTCTCACCAGCGGATATATACGGGGTGATATAATTATTTACAACTAATCGAGGTTTTTTGGGACGAGAATGATCATCAATAGCTTCAGGGGAGAATTTTGCTTATATGAGTGGATTTTGGATCGATATTTCCATGTATTATTTAGTGGAGAAACATTAACCTCTGTTCAAAATTTCCAACAAAAATTTTTTTTATTTTTGAAAAATTCAAAAAATTTGTTAATCAGGGTTTTTTGGGACAAGAAATCGACTGACACACCTCGTTTTTTGATAAAATCATTATTTCGCCTTAAATAGTGTCATGGAATTTTCGAAAAATAACATTTTTTAGTTAAAAAGTCCACAAATTCTCCACTCTATGACAATTTTAGACACACCACAAATCCCCTGTAAAGTTTAATTATAGTTTTATACCATAAAATAATTTTAATTGTTTTATGATTTTCAAACGAAATTTCGATACAATCGTTTCAACTTTATCGGAATATTTAAATGCATTGAAAATAATAATTGGTTATAATCGCAATAATATTATGTGAATTGGAATTCGATCGAAATTATATAATAACATTGATGAATGGGCTTTTGAGAAAAAAAAGATAAATTGTATATAATTATATCAAACTGAAATTTCATAATATTTTAATTGTATTACATGTTTCATCGAACCAATAAAATTTTTATTATAATTTTACCAAATATGTTCATTTCGATAAATTTTTTAATAAACTTTGTTCAAAGGTTTATAAAATCCATACTAATTGCTACTTGAGGTAAATAGATTTTTTTTCAAATAATATAAAAACTGATTCAGCATTCAACTGACTACTTTTACTACCCCTAACTGTCTCTCCCTTTTCCCCAAAATAAATATAAACTAATTTTGAAGCTTGCTTCTTATTGCACGACATAGGACTCGTGAAACGTGTGATGTTACGAAAAAGCGTTCGTCACGCGATGACTCATGAGAAAGAGAGAGACAGAGAGAGACAGAGAGAGACGCAGGCCATAGGGTACGTTCAGTGCAGAGAGAGAGAGAGGCGTGTCGCTGTCAAAATTTTGAAAAAATGGACAATAATTATAAAAAACTGTCAAAAATCGTCAATAATTGTTGAAAATTGTCAAATTTTTTTAAAAATGGTCAAAATTTTTGAAAAATTGTCAAAAATGGTCAATTATTGTCAGAACCTGTCAAAAATGGTCAATAATTGTCAGAAACTGTCAAAAATGGTCAATGATTGTTAACATTTTGAAAAATGGTCAATAATTATAAAGAACTGTCAAAAATGGTCAATAATTGTTGAAAATTGTCCAAATTTTTGAAAAATGGTAAAAAATGGTCAATTATTGTCAGAACCTGTCAAAAATGGTCAATAATTGTCAGAAACTGTCAATAATTATTAAAATTTTGAAAAATGGTCGAAAATTGTCAAAATTTTGAAAAAATGGTGAATAAATATGAAAGACTTTCAAAAATGGTCAATAATTGTTAAGAACTTTCAATAATTCTTGAAAATTTTCAAAATTTTCGAAAAATGGTCAATTATTGTCAAAACCTGTCATAAATGGTCAATAATTGTCAGAAACTGTCAATAATTATTAACATTTTGAAAAATGGTCAAAAATGGTCAACATTTTGAAAAAATGGTAAATAAATATAAAAGACTTTCAAAAACGTCAATAATTGTTAAAAACTGTCAAAAATTGTTGAATTTTTTGAAAAATGGTCAACATTTTTGAAACATTGTCAAAAATGGTCAATTATTGTCAAAACCTGTCAAAAATGGTCAATAATTTTCAGAAACTGTCAAAATGGTCAATGATTATTAACATTTTGAAAAATGGTCAATAATTATAAAAAACTGTCAAAAATGGTCAATAGTTGTTGAAAATTGTCAAAATTTTTGAAAAATGGTCAAGAATGGTCAATTATTGTCAGAACCTGTCAAAAATGGTCAATTATTGTCAAAACCTGTCAAAAATGGTCAATAATTTTCAGAAACTGTCAAAATGGTCAATGATTATTAACATTTTGAAAAATGGTCAATAATTATAAAAAACTGTCAAAAATGGTCAATAGTTGTTGAAAATTGTCAAAATTTTTGAAAAATGGTCAAGAATGGTCAATTATTGTCAGAACCTGTCAAAAATGGTCAATAATTGTTAAAATTTTGAAAAATGGTCAAAATTTTTCAAAATTTTGAAAAAATGGTCAATAATTGTTAAAAACTGTCAATAATTGTTGAAAATTTTCGAAAATTTCGAAAAATGGTCAAAATTTTTGAAAAATGGTCAATTATTGTCAGAACCAGTCAAAAATGGTCAATAATTGTCAGAAACTGTGAAAAATTGTCAATAATTGTCAGAAACTGTCAAAAATGGCCAATGATTATTAACATTTTGAAAAATGGTCAATAATTATAAAAAACTGTCAAAAATGGTCAATAATTGTTGAAAATTGTCAAAATTTTTGAAAAATGGTCAAGAATGGTCAATTATTGTCAGAACCTGTCAAAAATGGTCAATAATTGTCAGAAACTGTCAAAAATGGTCAATAATTCTTAAAATTTTGAAAAATGGTCAAAAATTTTCAAAATTTCGAAAAAATGGTCAATAATTGTTAAAAACTGTCAATAATTGTTGAAAATTTTCGAAAATTTCGAAAAATGGTCAAAATTTTTGAAAAATGGTCAATTATTGTCAGAACCAGTCAAAAATGGTCAATAATTGTCAGAAACTGTCAAAAATTGTCAATAATTGTTAACATTTTGAAATATGGTCCAAAATTGTCAAAATTTCGAAAAAAGGGTCAATAATTATAAAAAACTGTCAAAAATGGTCAAAAAATGGTCAATAATTGTTAAAAAATGTCAAAATTTTTGAAAAAAGGTCAACAATTTTGGAAAATGGTCAACATTTTTGAAAAATTGTGAAAAATGGTCAATTATTGTCAGAACCTGTCAAAAATGGTCAATAATTGTCAGAAAGTGTCAAAAATGGTCAATAATTGTTGAAATTTTGAAAAATGGTCAAAAATTGTCAACATTTTGAAAAAATGGTCAATAATTATAAAAACTGTCAAAAATGGTCAATAACTGTTGAAAATTGTCAAAATTTTTTGAAAATGGTCAAAATCTTTGAAAAATTGTCAAAAATGGTCAATTATTGTCAGAACCTGTCAAAAATGGTCAATAATTGTTAACTTTTGGAAAAAGGTCATAAGATGTCGCAATTACAATATGGCCAATAATTTCAATGACTATCGACGAGAAACGGTTTTGTTGCACATTCCTTTTAGAAGTGAAGATAATGATGTTCTTGCATTCTATTGCGCGTATTTTTATTGATGGTTCTCCCAACCTCGCATTCTATTGTGGATAAGAAACAAGCTTCTGTCGGTGGTCCGACGAGCGCTCACCTTTTTTTTTATAGTTAATAATTAATTCAGTTAAATCGTATTGCTTACCGCCGGGTGGAATGAAAAAATCAATTATTGCAGTAGAATAGTTATAACGATTTTCATACCACGTTGAGATAAGAAATAAATTCCCCTGAAACTATTTTCAATAAATCATTGAACGTTAAAGAATGCCTAAATAAAACCCACGAGGCCGACAGGTATCGAGAGTCAAGTTCATCACTTAAATAAACATATAACATTAAATAGTGAATATCAGCCTGAACTTCAACCACAATATAAATATCATAAAAGCAGACGATAACATATTCATATTCAATTTACTGTTTGGACCCTTACTTTGTGGAATCTACTCATATTAATGTTATAAATGAAACTAATTAATTCCACGATTTAATTAAAAAAATATGAAAATTATTAAAGGATAATGATAATTATTTCGATATTGACATATCATCGTCAGAATCCTCTTTGTGGTGTGTGTCAAGGAACTCGTTGATATAACATGGAGTGAAACTGCCCATCATTTTTAATTGGGGATCTGCAGTGGAAGCGTGGTCGGTGTGGGTTGGAGTCTTTAACCCCATAAATCTTTACTATTAAGAAAACTGTCATTCTCTCCAATATCGCAGATAGACCACTAAAACAAGGTGCCTACTTGATAGTAGCAGACGAATGTACAATCCGACGGTCGTAATTTTGGATTTTCTCTCAGAAAATCGGATTAGGATAAGCAGGGGCGGCTACAGGAGCCGAAATTAAATGAGAAAGCTTTCCAATCTCTTAAGTTGGAAGATTTAATGTTATCCCTTTTTTTCCCAATTTATAATTGTTGCAAAATTTACCATAACCATATTTATATTTTTTTTAAATCTCACTATACAATATGTCCCTTTCTCTACTAAAACAGTTTACCAAATTGACCAACCGAAGAGAAAAAACTATCCGGCGCCACCCCTGCAAATAAGGCTTTACTTAAGCTTCTGTTTTAGGACGTGTTTTGTTCTAACAACGTCGGTCGTATTTTCTTATATTTTCGGTGGCTTCTGCTACGAAAATGAATCGAGAGAATGTTTCTGCTCGGAACGGATTAGAGAGCTAGAAACGGAGAAAGGAAAATTTTTATACAATGGCAGAATTTCCCCGGCTCTGCTTCACTACTATTCTCGTTTGTATTCGAATTATATAAGCAGAATGTTGTTATATAATCTGGAAGGCGTTTTCTACTCTAATAGCGGTGTGGCGAGTATCACTGTATTTACAATCCGAGAGTGTGTGTGTGTATTGTATACAATGATTAAGTACTTTATTCGGAGTATTTCGTTTTAGTCTGTTGTTTACACTCACGAGGAAAAAGCAAATAAAAGGGTTTACTTTTTCAAATTTAGGGTATAAAAACAAATAATTCACGTTTTTATTGGGACACACTGTATGTGATTACGTATTTTGGACCAATACTTTGTTCAGTTTACGAGTATATTTCCCAGAATTATTGTACAGCTGGAAAAAAATGTCTGAACGATAAAGAGAGGAAGAAAAAATATGTCAAAGTTATTCCAGAATAACCCAGATTTTGCAGCTGATAAATAAACTTGCTTTTCTCCGTGTATTAATTTGTGATGCCTTTTGGCAAACTATTTTAAATAAATCATTGAGCGTTAAAGAATGCATAAATAAAACCAACGAGGCCGTCAGGTATCGAGAATCAAGTTCATCACGTAAATAAACATATAACATTAAATGGTAAATATCAGCCTGAACTTGAACTAGGTATAATATAAATAACATATGCAGATGCAATTCACGGACTTATCTCAGTGCATGAAGTAGTAGAGTCAGATTTTTAATAATTATCGACAATTATGAACCATTTTTCCAAATTTTCGACAATTATTGACCTTTTTGACTGTTTTTCAAAATTAGTGACAATTTTTCCAAATTTTTGACAATATTTGACCAATTTTCGAAATTTCTGACCATTTGTGACAAGCTTTAACTGTATTTTAAAATTTTTGACCATTTTTGATAGTTTATGGCAATTTTTTAGCATTTTTGAAAGATTCTGACAATTACTGACCATTTTTAACAATTGTTGACAATTATAGACCATTTTTCCAAATTTTTGATAATTATTGACCTTTTTGACTGTTTTTCAAAATTAGTGACAATTTTTCCAAATTTTTGACAATATTTGACCAATTTTCGAAATTTCTGACCATTTTTGACAAGCTTTGACTGTATTTTAAAATTTTTGACCATTTTTGATAGTTTATGGCAATTTTTTAGAATTTTTGACAATTTTTGGAAGATTCTGACAATTACTGACCATTTTTAACAATTGTTGACAATTATAGACCATTTTTCCAAATTTTTGATAATTATTGACCATTTTTCGAAATGAAAACAATTTTTAACCAGTTTTTGACAATAAATGTCCATTTCTGACAGTTTTTTAACAATAATTGACAATGTTTAACAACTTTTGATAATTTTTGACAATTATAGACCATTTTTCCAAATTTTTGATAGTTTTTGACCTTTTTGACTGTTTTTCAAAATTAGTGACCATTTTTCCAAATTTTTGACAATATTTGACCAAGTTTCGAAATTTCTGACCATTTTTGACAAGCTTTGACTGTATTTTAAAATTTTTGACCATTTTTGATAGTTTATGTCAATTTTTTAGCATTTTGACAATTTTTGAAAGATTCTGACAATTACTGACCATTTTTAACAATTGTTGACAATTATAGACCATTTTTCCAAATTTTTGATAATTATTGACCTTTTTGACTGTTTTGCAAAATTAGTGACAATTTTTCCAAAATTTTGACAATATTTGACCATTTTTCGAAATGATGACAATTTTTAACCAGTTTCTGACAATAAATGTCCATTTCTGACAGTTTTTTAACAATAATTGACAATGTTTAACAACTTTTGATAATTTTTGACAATTATAGATCATTTTTCCAAATTTTTGACCATTATTGACCTTTTGACTGTTTTTCAAAATTAGTGACAATTTTTCCAAATTTTTGACAATATTTGACCAATTTTCGAAATTTCTGACCATTTTTGACAAGATTTGATTGTATTTTAAAGTTTTTGACCATTTTTGATAGTTTATGGCAATTTTTGACAATTATTGACAATTGTAGACCATTTTCCCAAATTTTTGACAATTTTTCAAAAATTATTGGACATTTTTTTTAAAATTTTTGGCCATTTTTCAACAATTATTAACCATTTTTCCAAATTTTTGGCAATTTTTAACAATTGCTGACCATTTTTTCAAATTTTTGACTATTTTTGACAATTATTGACCATTTTTTAAAAAAATTTGATAATTTTTGACCATTCTTGATAGTTTTTGACCATATTTGACAATTTTTCAAAATTTTAGACCATTTTTCAAAATTATTGACCATTTTTGATAATTATTGACAATTATGGACCATTTTTCCAAATTTTCGACAATTATTGACCTTTTTGACTGTTTTTCAAAATTAGTGACAATTTTTCCAAATTTTTGACAATATTTGACCAATTTTCGAAATTTCTGACCATTTTTGACAAGCTTTGACTGTATTTTAAAATTTTTGACCATTTTTGATAGTTTATGGCAATTTTTTAGCATTTTTGACAATTTTTGAAAGATTCTGACAATTACTGACCATTTTTAACAATTGTTGACAATTATAGACCATTTTTCCAATTTTTGATAATTTTTGACCATTTTTGACAATTTTTCAAATTTTAGACCATTTTTCAAAATTATTGACCATTTTTGATAATTATTGACAATTATGGACCATTTTTCCAAATTTTCGACAATTATTGACCTTTTTGACTGTTTTTCAAAATTAGTGACAATTTTTCCAAATTTTTGACAATATTTGACCAATTTTCGAAATTTCTGACCATTTTTGACAAGCTTTGACTGTATTTTAAAATTTTTGACCATTTTTGATAGTTTATGGCAATTTTTTAGCATTTTTGACAATTTTTGAAAGATTCTGACAATTACTGACCATTTTTAACAATTGTTGACAATTATAGACCATTTTTGACAATTTTTCAAAATTTTAGACCATTTTTCAAACTTATTGATCATTTTTGATAATTACTGACAATTATGGACTATTTTTCCAAATTTTCGACAATTATTGACCTTTTTGACTGTTTTTCCGAGAGACCTGGAAAATCACCAATTAAAGAGGCCTTTCCGTAACAACATCACAAATTCATGACAATATCTTTCCATTCTATAGCAACCATCGTTATCGTTTCAGTAGTTGTTATAATAAAAACTGTCGGAAAACATTAAAGTATTCTTCAACACGACAATGTGGGTTGAATATAATTAAGTTTCCATTTTTCAAACACACGAGTATGACGGTTATTCAAAGGTAAAGCTATCGAAATAATCGTGTTTTAGACAAATATTTGCCATTCAAATTTGAGATCTGTCTGAATACAAATGAGCGAGATATGAAGGTGTCTTCATGAAAAGTAAATCACGTTCTACGGAGAGTGAGGAATGAGGATGAAAAATATGGAGTGCTCAATAAATAACCAATTTTGCATTTATTAGTGAAACTGGCATTTCCTTAATGTCTTTTATAGAAAGAGCAATTTGCATTTTTCCCAACAAGGTTAAAGAGGGATGGATATTGGGTGGGTAAAGTGTTAATATTTCACCTCTACTGGTGGGCTAGTCTGTGGTCGGAGGGCCACACAGATGGGTCACAGAATTGTAAACTTCTGTGTCTGGGTTTCTTACTCCATGGTAGGGATGTTAAAAAATAATCGATTTTTCTATAAATCGATTATTATTTTCATTTAATCTATCTTTTGTTATCGATTTTTATAGTATTATTAATCGATTTTTAGTAAATCGATTTTATAAATAACGTGTTTAAATCGATTTTCGGAAACGGCTCGTATTATTTATTGACCATTTTTCAAAATTTTGACAATTATTATCCATTTTTCAAAATTTTAACAATTATTGACCATTTTTGACAATCATCAACCATTTTGATTGTTTTTCAAAATTAGTAACCATTTTTCCAAATTTTTGATAATTTTTGATCGTTTTTGACCATTTTTGACAATTTTTCAAAAGTTTAGAACATTTTTCAAAATTATTGACCATTTTTAATAATTATTTACAATTATGGACCATTTTTCCAAATTTTCGACAATTATTGACCTTTTTGACTGTTTTAAAATTAGTCACAAAATTAGTGACAATTTTTCCAAGTTTTTGACAATATTTGACCATTTTTCGAAATTTCTGACCATTTTCGAGAAGCTTTGTCTGTATTTTAAAATTTTTGACCATTTTTGATAGTTTATGGCAATTTTTTAGCATTTATGACAATTTTTGAAAGATTCTGACAATTACTGACCATTTTTAACAATTGTTGACAATTATAGACCATTTTTCCAAATTTTTGACAATTATTGACCTTTTTGACTGTTTTTCAAAATTAGTGACCATTTTTCCAAAATTTTGATAATTTTTGACCATTCTTGACAATTTTTCAAAATTTTAGACCATTTTTCGAAATTATTGGCCATTTTTAATAATTATTTACAATTATGGACCATTTTTCCAAATTTTCGACAATTATTGACCTTTTTGACTGTTTTAAAATTAGTAACAAAATTAGTGACAATTTTTCCAAGTTTTTGACAATATTTGACCATTTTTCGAAATTTCTGACCATTTTCGAGAAGCTTTGTCTGTATTTTAAAATTTTTGACCATTTTTGATAGTTTATGGCAATTTTTTAGCATTTATGACAATTTTTGAAAGATTCTGACAATTACTGACCATTTTTAACAATTGTTGACAATTATAGACCATTTTTCCAAATTTTTGACAATTATTGACCCTTTTGACTGTTTCAAAATTAGTCACAAAATTAGTGACAATTTTTCCAAATTTTTGACAATATTTGACCATTTTTCGAAATTTCTGACCATTTTTGAGAAGCTTTGACTGTATTTTAAAATGTTTGACCATTTTTGATAGTTTATGGCAATTTTTTAGCATTTTTGACAATTTTTGAAAGATTCTGACAATTACTGACCATTTTTAACAATTGTTGACAATTATAGACCATTTTTCCAAATTTTTAACAATTATTGACCTTTTTGACTGTTTCAAAATTAGTCACAAAATTAGTGACAATTTTTCCAAATTTTTGACAATATTTGACCAATTTTCGAAATTTCTGACCATTTTTGACAAGCTTTGACTGTATTTTAAAATTTTTGACTATTTTTGATAGTTTATGGAAATTTTTTAGCATTTTTGACAATTTTTGAAAGATTCTGACAATTACTAACCATTTTTGACAATTATTGACAATTGTAGACCATTTTTCCAAATTTCTCACAATTTTTCAAAAATTATTGACCATTTTTTTTAAATTTTCAACTATTTTTGACCATTTTTCAACAATTATTAACCATTTTTCCAAATTTTTGACCATTTTTGACAATTATTGGATATTTGTGACAATATTGACAATTATATACCATTTTTCCAAATTTTCTACTATTTTTGACAATTATTGACCATTTTTCAAAATTTTTGATAATTTTTGACCATTCTTGATAGTTATTAACCATATTTGACAATTTTTCAAAATTTTAGACCATTTTTCAAAATTATTGACCATTTTTGATAATTATTGACAATTATGGACCATTTTTGACCATATTTCAAAATTTTTGACAATTTTTCAAAAACTTTAACATTTTTTGACAATTATCAACTATTTTTCAAATTTTGACAAATTTTAACAATAATTGTCCATTTTTTACAGTTTTTGACCATTTTTGATAGTTTTTGACAATTATTGGCCATTTTTGACATTTTTTCAAAATCTTTGACAATTTTTCAAAAATTTCAACAATTTTTAAAATTTTTGACCGTATTTCAAAATTATTGACCATTTTTGATAATTATCGACCATTTTTCAAAATTTTAACAATTTTTGACAATTATTGACCAATTTTGACAATAATTGTCTCTTTGTGACATTTTTTGATTTTAAAGTTTTTGACAATTATCGACCAATTCTGACAATTATTGACCATTTTTGATAATTATTGACAATTATGGACCATTTTTGACCATATTTCAAAATTTTTGACAATTTTTCAAAAACTTTAACATTTTTTGACAATTATCAACTATTTTTCAAAATTTTGACAAATTTTAACAATAATTGTCCATTTTTTACAGTTTTTGACCATTTTTGATAGTTTTTGACAATTATTGGCCATTTTTGACATTTTTTCAAAATCTTTGACAATTTTTCAAAAATTTCAACAATTTTTTAAAATTTTTGACCGTATTTCAAAATTATTGACCATTTTTGATAATTATCGACCATTTTTCAAAATTTTAACAATTTTTGACAATTATTGACCAATTTTGACAATAATTGTCTCTTTGTGACATTTTCTGATTTTAAAGTTTTTGACAATTATCGACCAATTCTGACAATTATTGACCATTTTTGGAAATTTTGACCATTTTTCAAATTTTTTTCAAAATTTTTGACAAAAATTATCCATTCTTAACAGTTTTTGACAATATAACTTTTTCTATACCTACATTTCTTCATTTCACGCAGTCAGACCTCTAACCCACTCCGCTACGGAGACATATATAATAATTTATCAAGCTGTTGTATATAGAGCGTATGATGATGTCAAAATAAATAATTTAAAGCTGATTGCAAGAATTTTAATTATTATACAGAATTTAAATTGAAATTACTAAAAAATATAATATGGAAAGCGAAAATGGCGCCAAAAATAAGAGAGAAGCAGAATAAAGAGTATCCTTAAATTTATTGTCAGAAAAGTCGAAAAAATCATAGGTACCTATATGGAAGCCTATAATCCCTTCATAGATCTAAGACACTTATACAATAAATAACTATCCTGCATCATCTGGAAGGTTTTAAAGTTTTTACTGGAAAAAAATTGGATGAATTGTGTGTTTTCGGTTGCCTCGTATAGGGTGCTGTGAGGGATGGGCTTTTATTTATGTTGATGGTACTTGACTCTGACCAAGCAAAAAAGTTTTAAATTATACCAAGGGCTGATGTATTGATTCGAAGGGTTTCGTACATTCCAAAATCAACAAACTCGATACAGAAAGGATGTAAAACAAACAGAAACCAGTCTACATTTCGTTTAATAAGTAAACTTGATCAACAATCTGGTTTTTTTTCCAACAGACAGAACAACTATTACGAAAGCAAGGGGGTGTTTGTGAACATATTGCCTTTAGAATTATTATGATATTGATTGATTCGTTACGTTGTTTGGGAATTGGGTATTTTATTACCCTGATTTGGTTTTAAAATGCAAATTTATATGATGGCTCGGAGGCACATACCAATTTCAATTAAAAAAAAACGCTCTAAAAATGTGAAAGACCTCCTGAAAATATTTTCATAGAGTCAACCTCACAAGTGCAGACCTCTTTATTCATTACTTTGGGTGTTGCACTTGAACCAAATCTTTGTACTATTTCCCATACTTTCTACTTCCATTCCAGAAGCTTCGGGTCTTCCTTTACGTAAGTTCCTCCTTGTAAGTTGTTCCAATCTAAAATCGAGAACTCGCAAGCTGTTTAACAGTACGAAAAGGACAAACGGATCAGGATGGCAAAATGGGAGTCCTGGAGGAAATTCTGTGGTGAGGTGGAAACAACCTCAGAAACAGCTCGACTCCAGAAAATCCTTGCCAAAGATCCTATCAATCCCATTGGCAATATTTTAAAATCTAATGGATCAAACACTGGTAGCGAAACCCTGCAGATTCTACTACAGGCACATCTACCAGACTCTGTAGAAATAGGAACGGAGCTATCCGTCAGACCTCCAACTCCCCTGGCTCATGCGAGGAAAGAGGATTGGAGTGCGGCAAATAGCAGCAATACTGGGTTATTAACTTTGTTGAAACATACAAAGCTCTTGGACCAGATGGAATAATCCCAGCGCATCTGCAGCAGGGGCATATACATCTATCTCCAGTACTTTGTAAACTGGATTCGTTGCAATTGCTTGAAAAAGAGCCCGAATCGTCTTTATTCCCAAACCAGGTAAGGATTATTCCCAGGCAAAGTCATTCCTAGGCAAAGTCGGAAGTTGGAAGTATATGCAGATAATTCCAGAATCAATGTTTCTATTGCTGGAATAAAATCTGGACCTTCTACTATCAATTAAAGTTACTCTTTCACGTCCCAGTCTATTTTGTGAAACTCCACATGGTATGAGGTAATTTTTTTTAAACGCTACAAAGTAGGTCGACTAACAATAAACACTCGTAAAAACAGACACGTGTCGAGTGGTATAAGGGAATCCTAAGTAAATTCAAGCGGGATTGTTAAAATTGTGTATATTGCAAACATAGGGACAGTGGTATACACTAGAAGAAAGAATGTTTATTTGGTGAGCAATGCATGATATAAGGATCAGCCAGTGAGAAAAATCTAGTGGAAATATGGATAATTAACCAGATCTTGATGAAGCAAGAAGAAAAATATGAACGTAGCAGTAAAACAAAGGTTATTCAAACCCAATCTGTGGTCGTGCAAGGCCGATCTAGGAAACTTCAGAAATCTGATCTAACAGTTATCTCAAGAATTTTCACTGAACTTGCAGATTCTGCGATCACGCAGATGATATGGCGGAACGCCTTAAATACCTGGAACAGGTCTACCTGGAGCCATGTCAGGTTGCAAAATGGATAAGCTTAGATCTAGGATATATGCAAGAGATCTTATAGATCGCAGTGCTAGTATCCATTAAGGACGTACTGGAGCCACGTACCAAAACAAGAGGAGTCGCTGACTAATGAAATATTAAACCTCAGCAGGAGTCAGATCAGGAAAATGACTCGATTACTGAACACTGAGGAAAGAATTGGCATATTTAAGGATTAACCTAACTGTCGGTAGTGCATGGAAGAGGGGGAAACAGCCTCTTATATGGAAAGCACTGTCTAGACTCCTAGGAATAGAGTATCCAAGGGAGGATTTCTCCAGGAGGGATCTAGTGGAAAGACTGTTGAGCCTGATAAGGACTACAGCAAACTACAACTGCTACTTAAACTCAGTTTATAGTCAGTCTCTGAAGAAGATAATTTGACCAATATCGTTATCTTTTTTTTTGAATTGTCTCTTTCGATAAATTTAGAACAGGAATTCTATATTAATGCAACGGAAACAACTTCAGACATAATTGAAGTTCATTCGGTTGATTTTCCCGGTTTGTCGGAAGCTATTGCTGGGATCAAAGGACGCACCGTTAAACGGAGACTCATTGTTCTTTATGACAATGCAAGCGTGCACACAACTCAACGAACTGTCCTGTGTTTGACCAGTCACAACATGGATTTATTGACTCATTATTCATATTTGTTTGTTTAATTCGGAAGTATAAAAATACAGAATGAGTGATAACAGTTTTTATATCACCTGAGAAGACTGTTGAATCATTTGGATGAGCTTCGAAACGAGTGGAAAAAGTGTTTTCAAGAACGTTTTCATTTTATGCCGACGTGAATAGATGTTAAAGGAAGATTTTTTCGAAGGAATAAAGTGTTTTGTGGGTAAACTTCTTATATAGGACCCTAGAAGGGTTGTGGTGTCAATGGACTTCGTCTTAAACTCTTACCCCAACTCTTCATCGCAGTGCTGTAATATCGGCTGATGTCTGTCCAAAAAGCACTCTATCACTCCAAATCAGCATTCTAGATTTTCCCTGTATTCAGGCCAATATTTCAAACATTTTACATCCCATTATGGATTTTCAAGTCATGTAAAACTTTTTATAAAAAAATATTTTTTTTGAGTCCTTTTTATGTCCTCCGTCACAGAATCATTTTGTATCTCTTATTTTTACCTCAAAACAGTTTTTTTCTTTTTTCAATTTATTATCCTCTCAAAGTCCTTTTCTATGTCGTGAATGTAGTAGAAATTATTTTCGAGTTCTATAAATTGAATTTCATTTCGTTTCGTATCAGGGTAGTTAATCTTTTTCCACAACGAAAGTTTTCGTAAATATGGATTATTATGAAAAAGCACTTAATACGAAGACAACAGCGAGCAAGAAAATTAATGAGAGCGTCCTGAATTTCAACTGAATTCCTCATAATACGTAAGCACGTTAGCAATCAGTGCTCTACAAACAAATGTTAGTGAAAATAAATTAGACAGTAGTATAAACTTAATAAGTGTAAATAAAAAGAAAGACGAAGAGGAGACATTTATACTTGAAATACATCTGCATAATTATTTTTATCATATAAGAAAAATAAGGATAATATTATAATAGTTATTTATGCAACAAGTGCATAAATGGACTAAAAATGGCGTCGATTTGTTTGCCATGATGACAAAATGCTAAGTGAAATGACAGATGAGTGCAATAAAAAACTAGTTTTTTCAACTAAATAGAGTTCAATAAAGTCTTCTTGGCACTTGTGCAATGAAGAACTAGTTTTTTCAACTAAATAGAGTTCAATAAAGTCTTTTTTGCACTTGTGCAATAAAGAACTAGTTTTTTCAACTAAATAGAGTTCAATAAAGTCTTTTTTGCACTTGTACAATAAAGAACTAGTTTTTTCAACTAAATAGAGTTCAATAAAGTCTTTTTTGCACTTGAGCAATAAATAACTAGTTTTTTCAACTGAAAAGAGTTCAATAAAGTCTTTTCCGCACTTGTGCAATGAAGAACTAGTTTTTCCAACTACATACAGTTCAATAAAGAACTAGTTTTTTCAACTAAATACGGTTCAATAAAGTCTTTTTTGCACTTGTGCAATAAAGAACTAGTTTTTTCAACTGTATAGAGTTCAATAAGATTTTTTTTGCACTTGTGCAATAAAGAACTAGTTTTTTCAACTGAATACAGTTCAATGAAGTCTTTTTTGCAAAAACTAGTTTTTTCAACTAAATAGAGTTCAATAAAGTCTTCTTTGCACTTGTGCAATAAAGAACTAGTTGTTTCAACTAAATAGAGTTCAATAAAGTCTTTTTCGCACTTGTACAATAAGGAACTAGTTTTTCCACTTGAATAGAGTTCAATAAAGAGCTAGTTTATTCAACTAAATAGAGTTCAATAAAGTCTTTTTTGCACTTGTGCAATTAAGAACTGGTTTTTTCAACTAAATAGAGTTCAATAAAGAACTAGTTTTTCCAACTAAATAAAGTTCAATAAAGAACTAGTTTTTTCAACTAAATAAAGTTCAATAAAGAACTAGTTTTTCCAACTAAATAGAGTTCAATAAAGAACTAGTTTTTCCAACTAAATAGAGTTTAATAAAGTCTTTTTTGCACTTGTACAGTAAATAACTAGTTTTTTCAACTGAATAGAGTTCAATAAAGTCCTTTCCGCACTTGTGCAATGAAGAACTAGTTTTTCCAACTACATACAGTTCAATAAGGAACTAGTTTTTTCAACTAAATACGGTTCAATAAAGTCTTTTTTGCACTTGTGCAATAAAGAACTAGTTTTTTCAACTGTATAGAGTTCAATAAGATTTTTTTTGCACTTGTGCAATAAAGAACTAGTTTTTTCAACTGACTACACTCCAATAAAGTCTTTTTTGCAAAAACTAGTTTTTTCAACTAAATAGAGTTCAATAAAGTCTTCTTTGCACTTGTGCCATAAGGAACTAGTTGTTTCAACTAAATAGAGTTCAATAAAGTCTTTTTCGCACTTGTACAATAAGGAACTAGTTTTTCCACTTGAATAGAGTTCAATAAAGAACTAGTTTTTCCAACTAAATAAAGTTCAATAAAGAACTAGTTTTTTCAACTAAATAGAGTTCAATAAAGAACTAGTTTTTCCAACTAAATAGAGTTCAATAAAGAACTAGTTTTTTCAACTAAATAGAGTTCAATAAAGTCTTTTTTGCACTTGTACAATAAATAACTAGTTTTTTCAACTGAATAGAGTTCAATAATGTCCTTTCCGCACTTGTGCAATGAAGAACTAGTTTTTCCAACTACATACAGTTCAATAAGGAACTAGTTTTTTCAACTAAATACGGTTCAATAAAGTCTTTTTTGCACTTGTGCAATAAAGAACTAGTTTTTTCAACTATATAGAGTTCAATAAGATTTTTTTGCACTTGTGCAATAAAGAACTAGTTTTTTCAACTGAATACAGTTCAATAAAGTCTTTTTTGCAAAAACTAGTTTTTTCAACTAAATAGAGTTCAATAAAGTCTTCTTTGCACTTGTGCAATAAAGAACTAGTTGTTTCAACTAAATAGAGTTCAATAAAGTCTTTTTCACACTTGTGCAATGAATAACTAGTTTTTTCAACTGAATACGGTTCAATAAAGTGTTTTTTGCACTTGTGCAATAAAGAACTAGTTTTTTCAACTGTATAGAGTTCAATAAGATTTTTTTTGCACTTGTGCAATAAAGAACTAGTTTATTCAGCTGAATACAGTTCAATAAAGTCTTTTTCGCACTTGTACAATAAGGAACTAGTTTTTCCACTTAAATAGAGTTCAATAAAGAACTAGTTTTTTCAACTAAATAGGGTTCAATAAAGTCTTTTTCGCACTTGTGCAATAAAGAACTAGTTTTCTCAACTGTATAGAGTTCAATGAGATTTTTTTTGTACTTGTATGTGCAATAAAGAACTAGTTTTTTCAACTCAATAGAGTTCAATGAAGTATTTTTTGCAAGAACTAGTTTTTTCAACTGAATAGAGTTCAATAAAGTCTTTTTCGCACTTGTGCAATAAAGAACTAGTTTTTCCAACTAAATAGGGTTCAATAAAGAACTAGTTTTTCCAACTAAATAGGGTTCAATAAAGTCTTTTTTGCACTTGTGCAATAAAGAACTAGTTTTTTCAACTGAATAGAGTTCAATAAGGTTTTTTTGCACTTGTGCAATAAAGAACTAGTTTTTTCAACTGAATAGAGTTCAATAAAGTCTATTTTGCAAGTACTAGTTTTTTCAACTAAATAGAGTTCAATAATGTCTTTTTTGCACTTGTGCAATGAAGAACTAGTTTTTTCAACTAAATAGAGTTCAATAAAGTTTTGTTTTTTGCATAAACGTAGAAAAAATTGATTATTGAAAGATGTCAACCGTCCAGAAGCTCTGAGAGCATAATCGTAGACTAGAAACCACAGGATTATGCTTCTGGGCGGATAACATTTACCTTGTACTGATGGGCTGGAATAAAAGTGTTGTTGTACGTTCTAGAAGTGGCTATAAGATGTTTGTCGCCGCTTTCATTATTTTCAGTTTTTAGTGCGTTTTCTATAAACCGCAACGTATAGTATTTCTTCCTGAAGATAAAATGTGATAAGCAAATAAATTATGTTGATGGTACTTTCATGGCAATAGAAACTTGAAGCGATAAAAGACACCATTCGGTTTACCACCTACTTTACTTTATGTCCACTCTGAAGAAATTACAAAAAAAGGCTTTAGACAAACAGAAACATCGGACATAAAAGTCGCAGAAACACCTATAAATAATAGAAGTTATGCGAATGATACACGGCCTCGAAGCTGAAAGCCTTGGGAGTTCTCGGGAGACTTATATCCGGAAAAGTGTAGTGCAATAAGGAGTACGGTTGAATTCGAAATATGAAGGAAGCGAATTTTTATGAAAATTAGGAGAGCGGAATAACAGAAAGTTGGTTATGCATTCTATTTTTTGAAAAAAAGAGGATGAAAACGTCGGCCGGAACGGAACAGGATGAGTTTCTGTATATATAACAAAAAGAGAAAAATAAAATATAGACGGGAGTATTTTATATATCAACGAATGCGAAAACGTATTAAATTATCTGCAGAAACGATTCGTTTTGAGATTTAAAAAAATTTATGTCAAGAGATGAAAAAAATTATAAAAATTGTGGGAAAATTTGACATGAAAAGATGGTATGATTCGACAAAGTTATCGTGGCACGAAAAGGTAACGGACACAAAAAAGATCGTACAGCTAGTTTAGCGTTAGCGTGGTGAATTGACAGTTGACAATTGTCTTATGGTGGGGGTTGAGAAGTTAGAAGGGGCTAATAAGACGATGATCGGGAAATAATGAGGGTCTACTCATGTCGACAGACATGCTACTGATGAATTTGCAGACTTAAGCATATAATAATAAACACTACCAGTATGAGAGTTTTCATTTTTCAAGCGAAAGACTTCAGAAGAATCGATTTTCTCAAAAAACAAACTGTGAAGAAAATCTCGAGAATAAAGAACAGTTTATAAATTCTTAACAATCGACGAAAACGAGTTTTATTACTTTGATTTAGGCTCTTATTGAATTCGAAAACTTTTTACATCTTGCGCTTTTTGTAGCGATATATTTTTTATGGAATGCCGAA
Source organism: Lochmaea crataegi (assembly GCA_947563755.1). Classification (NCBI taxonomy): domain Eukaryota; kingdom Metazoa; phylum Arthropoda; class Insecta; order Coleoptera; family Chrysomelidae; genus Lochmaea; species Lochmaea crataegi. The sequence goes on along the minus strand of OX387436.1, from coordinate 21,377,003 downwards.
GATATTGTTTCAGAATATAAAGTTTTAAACAGTTTTCAGAAAGGTATTATTGGGACATAAGTTTTTGTTACTTTTTGATCAATTTTTCAACTTTATATTCTTGTGCGCACGTGTTTTCAATTTTATTGTCTCCATCTTTTTCTTTCAAACTCTCCAACTCCTCAGAGCATTCAATTAAAGGTCAAACGTCACATGCCACGTCAATCATCACATGCCACGTCAAACGTCACGTGCCACGTCAAACATCAAGTGCTACGTCGAAAGTCAAGTGCTACGTCGAACGTCACGTGCCATATCTAACGTCAATTGCTACGTTAAACGTTTCGTGTCACGTGGCTAACGTTTGGTAGAGAAGAAGTGCTCTTTTGTAATATGTCTTTAATTTACCAACGTTCTCAATAATCTCTTCAATTTGATGTCTGTACTCTTCATGTTTGGTGAGTTTTTCAGGAGGGCATGCGCATTTTTGCTGGGCCAGTATCCCCTTAGTATATCTACTTATTGCCACACTGTAAACTTTATAGTTTTTTTAGTTTAAATTGAATAGACGTTGACAACCTTCCTCGCACAGCCTAGACGGAGTTTATTTTGTCATTGTGCGCAATAGAAAAGTATTTATTTTTAAGACACAATAACAAGTGAAATACCAATTACCCCGGACAAAAGTCCTGGATACTTCTGACTATATTGCTGGAAATAAACTTCCTTCATCCCAATCTTCCAAGGTACAAAGCTATATGCGCCCTTTTTTTCTAACTAGAAAACAGAAATAAACGGAAAAATAAGGTAATAGCAGCCTTTGTATAGTGCTTAAAGCGAGTGGCCACAAATTCATCCGGAAATGGTAGCGAAACTAATTAATTCTCGAAAAACCGTTCTCAGCTCTTTGCGAACCATTGTTCGTCGGTTAAATTTACAAACAACGTGTTTCTATATAATTACAAAAATAAACGTGGTTATAATCTTTAATGTTCGTGCATAAAATTACGTTTATGTCACGTTACAGCTCTATTTGCTTTGTTTGCTACATATGAACTGCTGAAAAACACCGCTAATAAATAATATAAACAACAATTATTGAAGTGAAAACTTCTTTAGGCGCGTTGAGGACTTTTTTGGATGGATGTCCTTGAACATCCATATTTGTTTCCTGCATGGATTGAAGCAAATCTTGGTCCATTTACTGAAGCCTTTTGTGGATATGATAATTTAGAACAATATAAATGATGGAAAAATAATTCTCGAATTTTTCTGGGTGTCCAAAATTTCATCCCCGCTGTAATATTTTCTTCTCGTATTTCATCACAATATAATTTGCGTTTGCTGAGATTTGTAAACGATATCAAGAATAGGGTCCCTGATCGTTTTGCGTAAAGAAAAAGTATATCCAAACGTAAGATTTATGAACGCAAAGGGAAGTGGTAGGCGGGAACAGTGGTAGAAGATGTTGAAGATAAAGTGTTTGAACGTGAGAATAAAGTAAACCCCAAAGAGGAATGAACACGTTAGGTACAACTTCGACAAATCTGTATAAAAAATACTTCGAAATTGATAGATCACTAGTTGAATTTGGAAAGTTTTATGCTTTTTTTACGTGAATTTGCTACTCTGAATTTTTATAAGGTTCTTCAAGGATAAGAGCAATTTTTCATGAAATAATTTAGTTTGATCTTTATTATTTTTTTCTTCTTATACTTTTATCAAATGCTGAATATACACGTTTCGTGTCTAAAGATGTTACGTGGCTGCTTACTTGTTGGCCGTTTTAGGCGAAAAAACTTTTCCAAATGCTGCAGATCTTGAAAAAATTCTTGGATCTGTAGGTGTTGAACACGAAGGTGAAAAACTCAAAAAAGTATCAGTGAACTCCATCCACGATCTTATTGCTCAAGGCCGTGAAAAACTGAGTCTCATGTAGAGCTGCTCCTGCTGCAAGTGCTGGCGCTGTTGCTGCTGCACCAGCTGCAGGGGAAAAGAAAAAAGCCAAAAGAGAAGAAAAGAAGGTTGAGTCTAAATCAGAAGGCAACAATTTAGGTTTTGGTTTATTCGACTAGAAATTTAGTTATAATTTTCAACATGGTTTTGTACCTTGAAATATTTTTTTCTTAAAATTTCTTAATGTGAGTACATATGCTAAACAGCTTCTAGCTAAGTTGCTCGAAAACGCTTGGAGCAGTTTGACATTAACACAGAACAGTAGTTTGACAACTGGCATATTCTGAGACGTTCAAAGGACGTATTTTGAAGTGACATTTCAGGAGACGAGAGATTTCCAGCTAGAATCTGCTTAGTATATCTACTTATGCAATACTAATATCAAAGGTGCAGGAAAAACCAAAAGCAATGTACAGAAAACTCAGTTAAAAACAGAAAATTAGAACCAATAAATTAAGTCAAAAAAGGTACCAGACTTTGGTTTGAGCCGTTTAAAGGACGTATTTTTAAGTGACATTTCAGGAGACGAGAGATTTCCAGCCAGAATCTGCTTAGTATATCTACTTATGCAATACTAATATCAAAGGTGCAGGAAAAAACCAAAAGCAATGTTCAGAAAACTCAGTTAAAGTGTATCACCCATCAGAAAATGATCCCAAAAAGGTACCAGACTTTGGGTTGAGACGTTTAAAGGACGCATTTTGAAGTGACATTCCATGAGACCAGAAATTTCCAGCTAGATTCTGCTTAGTATATCTACTTACGCAATACTAATATCAAAGGTGCAGGAAAAAACCAAAAGCAATGTGCGGAAAACTCAGTTGAAGTGTATCACCCAAAAGGAAATAAGAACCCATAAATTGAGCCCAAAAAGGTACCAGACTTTGGTTTGAGACGTTTAAATGACGTATTTTGAAGTGACATTTCAGCAGACGAGAGATTTCCAGCTAGAATCTGCTTAGTATATCTACTTATGCAATACTTATATCAAAATTGCAGGGAAAAACCAAAAGCAATGTACAGAAAACTCAGTTAAAGTGTATCACCCAACAGGAAATAAGAATCCATAAATTGAGCCCAAAAATGTACCAGAGTTTGGTTTGAGACGTTTAAAGGACGTATTTTGAAGTGGTGACATTTCAGGAGACGAGAGATTTCCAGCTAGAATCTGCTTAGTTTATCCACTTATGCAATACTAATATCAGAAGTGCAGGGAAAAACCAAAAGCAATGTGCGGAAAACTCAGTTGAAGTGTATCACCCACCAGGAAATAAGAAGCAATAAATTGAGCCCAAAAAGGTACCAGACTTTGGTTTGAGCCGTTTAAAGGACGTATTTTCAAGTGACATTTCAGGAGACGAGAGATTTCCAGCTAGAATCTGCTTAGTATATCTACTTATGCAATACTAATATCAAAAGTGCAGGGAAAAACCGAAAGCAATGTGCAGAAAATTCAGTTAAAGTATATCACCCAACAGAAAATGAGCCCAAAAAGGTACAAGACTTTGGTTTGAGCCGTTTAAAGGACGTATTTTTAAGTGACATTTCAGGAGACGAAAGATTTCCAGTTACTGAGCTAGAATCTGCTTAGTATATCTACTTATGCAATACTAATATCAAAAGTGCAGGGAAAAACCGAAAGCAATGTGCAGAAAATTCAGTTAAACTGTATCATCCAACAGAAAATAAGAACCAATAAATTGAGCCCAAAAATGTACCAGACTTTGGTTTGAGACGTTTAAAGGACGTATTTTTAAGTGACATTTCAGGAGACGAAAGATTTCCAGTTACTGAGCTAGAATCAGCTCAGTATATCTACTTATGCATTATTAAAATCAAAAGTGCAGGGAAAAACCGAAAGCAATGTGCAGAAAATTTAGTTAAACTGTATCATCCAACAGAAAATAAGAACCAATAAATTGAGCCCAAAAATGTACCAGACTTTGGTTTGAGACGTTTAAAGGACGTATTTTTAAGTGACATTTTAGGAGACGAAAGATTTCCAGTTACTGAGCCAGAATCTGCTTAGTATATCTACTTATGCAATACTAATATCAAAAGTGCAGGGAAAAACCGAAAGCAATGTGCAGAAAATTCAGTTAAAGTATATCACCCAACAGAAAATGAGCCCAAAAAGGTACAAGACTTTGGTTTGAGCCGTTTAAAGGACGTATTTTTAAGCGACATTTCAGGAGACGAAAGATTTCCAGTTACTGAGCTAGAATCTGCTCAGTATATCTACTTATACATTATTGAAATCAAAAGTGCAGGGAAAAACCGTAAGCAATGTGCAGAAAATTCAGTTAAACTGTATCATCCAACAGAAAATAAGAACCAATAAATTGAGCCCAAAAATGTACCAGACTTTGGTTTGAGACGTTTAAAGGACGTATTTTTAAGTGACATTTTAGGAGACGAAAGATTTCCAGTTACTGAGCCAGAATCTGCTTAGTATATCTACTTATGCAATACTAATATCAAAAGTGCAGGGAAAAACCGAAAGCAATGTGCAGAAAATTCAGTTAAAGTATATCACCCAACAGAAAATGAGCCCAAAAAGGTACAAGACTTTGGTTTGAGCCGTTTAAAGGACGTATTTTTAAGCGACATTTCAGGAGACGAAAGATTTCCAGTTACTGAGCTAGAATCTGCTCAGTATATCTACTTATACATTATTGAAATCAAAAGTGCAGGGAAAAACCGTAAGCAATGTGCAGAAAATTCAGTTAAACTGTATCATCCAACAGAAAATAAGAACCAATAAATTGAGCCCAAAAATGTACCAGACTTTGGTTTGAGACGTTTAAAGGACGTATTTTTAAGTGACATTTTAGGAGACGAAAGATTTCCAGTTACTGAGCCAGAATCTGCTTAGTATATCTACTTATGCAATACTAATATCAAAAGTGCAGGGAAAAACCGAAAGCAATGTGCAGAAAATTCAGTTAAAGTATATCACCCAACAGAAAATGAGCCCAAAAAGGTACAAGACTTTGGTTTGAGCCGTTTAAAGGACGTATTTTTAAGCGACATTTCAGGAGACGAAAGATTTCCAGTTACTGAGCTAGAATCTGCTCAGTATATCTACTTATACATTATTAAAATCAAAAGTGCAGGGAAAAACCGTAAGCAATGTGCAGAAAATTCAGTTAAACTGTATCATCCAACAGAAAATAAGAACCAATAAATTGAGCCCAAAAATGTACCAGACTTTGGTTTGAGACGTTTAAAGGACGTATTTTTAAGTGACATTTTAGGAGACGAAAGATTTCCAGTTACTGAGCCAGAATCTGCTTAGTATATCTACTTATGCAATACTAATATCAAAAGTGCAGGGAAAAACCGAAAGCAATGTGCAGAAAATTCAGTTAAAGTATATCACCCAACAGAAAATGAGCCCAAAAAGGTACAAGACTTTGGTTTGAGCCGTTTAAAGGACGTATTTTTAAGTGACATTTCTGGAGACGAAAGATTTCCAGTTACTGAGCTAGAATCTGCTTAGTATATCTACTTATGCAATACTAATATCAAAAGTGCAGGGAAAAACCGAAAGCAATGTGCAGAAAATTCAGTTAAACTGTATCATCCAACAGAAAATAAGAACCAATAAATTGAGCCCAAAAATGTACCAGACTTTGGTTTGAGACGTTTAAAGGACGTATCTTTAAGTGACATTTTAGGAGACGAAAGATTTCCAGTTACTGAGCTAGAATCTGCTTAGTATATCTACTTATGCAATACTAATATCAAAAGTGCAGGGAAAAACCGAAAGCAATGTGCAGAAAATTCAGTTAAACTGTATCATCCAACAGAAAATAAGAACCAATAAATTGAGCCCAAAAATGTACCAGACTTTGGTTTGAGACGTTTAAAGGACGTATCTTTAAGTGACATTTTAGGAGACGAAAGATTTCCAGTTACTGAGCTAGAATCTGCTTAGTATATCTACTTATGCAATACTAATATCAAAAGTGCAGGGAAAAACCGAAAGCAATGTGCAGAAAATTCAGTTAAACTGTATCCAACAGAAAATAAGAACCAATAAATTGGGTCCAAAAAGATACCAGACTTTGGTTTGACACGTTTAAAGGACGTATTTTGAAGTGACATTATAGGAGACGAGAGATTTCCAGTTACTGAGCTAGAATCTGCTTAGTATATCTACTTATGCAATACTAATATTAAAAGTGCAGGGAAAAACCAAAAGCAATGTGCAGAAAACTCAGTTAAAGTGTATCACCAAACAGAAAATAAGAACCAATAAATTGAGCCCGAAAAGGTACCAGACTTTGGTTTGATCAAAGGAACAAAAACTCCTTTGGAGCGTTGTGGAACATACCACAGAATACATACATTCTTCCAGAACCACGAAAACTTACTCTGGCTACTACTGCATATTTTGCAGAAATAATGATTACAGTGCACGATGAATTCTACAGGCGAAGACAGACTCTATTACTCTACGAAGTATTTTTGATAAGCACAACAAAATAAGAATGAATACAGTAAAAGGAACGCCAGCTGCAGGTACTTTCAAGATCTACATTGATGCGTTCTCATGGAAGAGTATGTTGAAAATAAACGTCTTCAAATTTTTGATGAATTTATAAACATTGTCTTTTATTAAAATCAGTCCAAGTTCTCTCGGACCCTCGGTATTTCACATTCTGTGTACCGTACCTAATATATTTCTCATGAGTTTGTTAAATATTGAGATACTTTCCAACCTAACTCTAAGAAGGTAAGCGGCTACGATCGCGAACGAATGAATAAAGAACAAACAAGAAACATGAGTACCTTTGAATTTATACCAATTTAATATAGATTGCTGTTTACCGAAGTGGTCATTAAATTCAGATACAAAGTAATATGCATTGCAATAAGGTCTACAGGTCTGTATCAGAAAAATCGAATAAAATTATTTAGAAGTTTGCATTACAACATGTTAATGTGTTGAAGATTTGCAGTTATTCCTATAATCTTTCTCTAATTCCCGCTCTTCGTCTCATTAGCCACCCCAATCTTCAACCCTGATCTTAAAACAATTGACATCTGCCAACGGTCGCTTCCATTTTTACAACGCTACGAGGGACAGCCCTTTTCGCTATCGACTTTCTTCGACGACAGTCCTCCATTTTTATTGTTTTTATATCTTTCTTATCTAAATTGCTGTGATAAGCACAGCAGCTAGTTTACCGTTGACAGCTAGTATACCGTTGACCGTTGACAGCTTGGATACCGTTAGCAGATATAATACCGTTAGCAGCTAGTATACCGTTGACAGCTAGTATACCGTTAGCCTTTAAGATATCGTTAACTGCTAAGATACCTCAAAGATGTCGTTCGTTCAAAGACACCTTCAAGATACCTCAAGGACCTCTTTGAACACCACTGAGATACCTCCAGGTCCACTTTTCTGCACACCCTTCCCGGAGAAGATATTTAAGATAAGTACCAGAAAAAGTACAGGCTTCATCTCATCTTTGTTCCATTCCTGGCAGAATAAAATTAATGTCTTGACTTATTTTTTTAATTTCCTCTTCATCCGGCTATAAGAGCTGTAGTGGATCATGTCCGGGCTAAAGTAAGTTTCTATTTTTTTAAATAAATATATTGATTTAATTTCTACAAAGTTTTCTTTTTGTTTAAATCCATTTTGTTCTTTCGTCGACGTCTAAAAGGTAGTGGCGCCCTAAAGCTAAACGTTTTGTAGACACTTTTTACAATATCACGACGCTCTGAGAAGTCATCTTATATCGTTTTTCGAGGAAACTATTGAATTTAATATACTACATTAAAATAAGAAATATTTTCCCAATAAATCTACTTCTACATGAAAATTTGGTTTGTTGAAAAGAATTATCAGACCCTCAACTACGTTTAACCTGAAATAATTATTAAAAATATCATGAACTGACCTTGCTGACTATGTAATACTAGTACTATTTAATAACCAATATAATTTATACATATAGTTACGAAGTCACCAACTCCGACCCTGTCAATCAACTATAAATTTTAACGAATGCGAAGCGACTGTTTTCTAGAGTCTTCTGGTACGAGAGTGCTTACTGATACGAGGAGCGTGGTAAATTCAAGAACCTTCGAGAATTTAGAAAGACGAGTTAGTCAACAGAAAGTTTTTAGTAGTCAGACAGTGAATGAAATAGTGAATTATTTAAGATGAATAGTGTAATATTCGAGTGGTAAATAATTTAACATTATTAGACATGGAAGTGACTTCTAAAATTTTCAACCCAGCTCAACTCAGATAGGTTTGGGTTGTGGTTAACAGTCTAGGCTCTTGCTACTTCCATTCCAGAAGCTTCGTATTTTCTATATCTTCTTCCATTTTGTGTAAATGTTTCCAGTGACCAGGTCGGTAACTGTCTTCAAATGTCTCTTTGTTCACATTCCATTTTTCAAAATTTCTTCTTTCTGGAGATAAATTGGGATTATTTGTAGATAAAGCACCATTCAAATTATCCAGGAGGACTGTCGAAAGGAATATCGATGATGTGCGTGAAATAATTTTATCAGATTGTCGAGTGACGTATAGTAAGATGAATGCATTCTTGGGCTTTAGCGACGAAGCAAATACACACATTTTTACGTCAGATGAAAGCTTCGCAATCGATGGATCCCGCACAATAAATTTGAAAAATCTGGAGAAACCACGTAAGCCGGGGTAAATCATTGTTCGTAGTGACAATGGAAACACGAACAAAGCATTTTCTATTCTAGAGTAACTAATGACTTATTTTGTCCATGATTTTTTGATTAATTGATTCATTTTAATTCGGAATTAAATATTATCCTTGTGGGATTTTCATTATCGACTTGGACTTGCGTTTGGCTATTAGCCAGCTTTAATTTTTGTTGTATATTTACAAAGTATATATGGACGTAAACAGGTTAAATCAGAACTGGTGATGAAAGTGTTTCTTTTATTACCCTGTAAAACTGGCCTTGGCATACGTGCTCATTGTTTTGCGGTAGTATATAAAAGTAGTCGAACTCGTAAAAATTTCCATCTGTTTGTTTCAAACGTTTTACGTTCCTAGTTAATACGCTTGTGATGGAAATCGTCATGGTTGTAAAAAGTAAACAATATGTTTCAATTCAACAAAGATTTTTTGTGGGAAAATAAAAATGGTATTCAGAACATTTCGATAACTAAATTACTTATGATATAGTCGGGGAAGTAAGGTTAGTTCTGGTAGACTTGGCGACTCTCGGAATTTTATGTTAATTTTAAATTTGTTTGATAGCTTACCTTAAATAAAGTAGATTAGAACAAAAATTTCGCTGGATCATTTTGGTTTTGGTTCTAGTGACACTTTGATCTGATTGATTATCGCTCCGGTAGCGCTACGTTGGGATGAACGCGACCATTATCGATAGTAGTCAGAATGATCTTTAAATATTAACAAACTCGATTTAAAAAAGAAAAACTTTTGGAAAAACTATCGCTCAAAATGCATAATATTCATGATAGTAACTTAGTGTAGTAGATGTAACATTCTTCTTTTTTAACAAAGTTGTAAACTTTCTCATGTTCCGTGAAAAAAGAACAGTTTTCCCATTCTCGGTAACTTGCATGACATAAAATAGTTTATGTTCAAAGAATGGAGCTTTCGATTCGTCTTTTGCGAAAGCTTTATTACCTGATAATACCGCATGTACTTGCACGCACATAAAATTCTAAAAGATTGTGTAAATTTTATGTGAAAGTAGATTCGAAATAAACAAGAATGTAATGCAAAAATGGCTGTTGTGTATAAAGCGTAAACTCCGAGTTTCGGCGAGCGCAGTAATTTTACTACGATTATTTTAATTTATAAAAATTAAAAGCCTAACAAATAATTTCTATTTAAATTAAACATTTATTTATAATAATTAATTGTTAAATTTTGGCAATTATTAATAACTATACCCTTATTCGTGTCAATGGTGGGACGCACGCGCGAATTGCGAAACGTCGACCCGGTGCGCATTTTTCACAGTATTGTTACGCGAGCTACTGCATTAATATGCTCACTTAGTGCCCCCAGTGAAATCCCCGTATGAGACGACTATGGCTCCTCCGCCCAATTTTCGAGAAGCATCCAAAATACGAAACATCGAGAATACCCAGTGCATCCGCCAGAACGTCGAGATATTTCTAGAAATACGACGCGCGTGTATAAATAGGCCACGAGCATCGCTGCATGCAATTAGTCGATCAGTCAGTGTTGATACCGAAGGAAAGTAATCGCGCCTCGATAAAGTGTTTATTAAGTGACTCTCATATAAATTATAATTAGTGTGTTTAGTGTATTACATAAATTATTAAATAAGGACTGAATTACATATAAATCTGTAAATATAAATTAATTGTAAGTATAAATTAGAATAAACGTTACAGTATGTTGATAGCTGCTAATTCAATTTTTCCATAACTGATTTCAGCTAAACGAAAGTTGAGCCAATTTTTCCAATTCACTCACCTTGTATGGTCTCCACAATTACAGATAATCAAGTAACTACCTAATTATGGCTGAATATGCAAGTAGGTTCAAGTTTTACAACTAAGAGGAAACAGACGAAACCTATATGTCAATCATATTACATGGAAACGTCAAAAGATATTATAATTGTGGAATTAAAAAAAGAATCAATATCAGTGTTTTTTTAATGTGTGTGTGAGAGGAATATCGTAAAAAGCAATTATAGTGTATCTAACATTGTGTAGCAGTTATAATGGAACATTATAAAGCAGTTATAAAATGACAATATAACCAGTGCAGTGCTGATCTGAACACATCTTCAAAAATTCATAGCTCGTTTTTGGTAAGATAGCGCCATTTTTTTCTTTCATTTTCGTGTTCAGCGACCTCGAATTAATAAAAAAAAAATTTAATCAAAATCCGAGTTGGTTCACTAAACTAGACTTTTACCCATAAGAGTTTGTATGCACCATGAGTACTAATAGATATATACACTCGGGCAACTTACTAACCCTCGGGCCAGAGGCTTTGTAAGACTGTCGCCCTTAGGGCATAATCATCTACTTAGTACCCTTGATACATAAATAACTATTATTATATGCTAGTCAATATGTGTCAGTAGCTGTTATGATATATATTTACTTAGCATACAAATAGTACGTAATATACAATTTACTAGTAAGAGAGTAGAAAAAAGGGGTGCGGTAAGGTTCGCGACCCTCTGAATTTTGGAACGATTTTTTTTTATTAGAAAGCCCTATTGCTATAGAACATTTTGAAGGAAACAAATTCTTGAATCATGCACTTTTGAAAGAGAAAATTGCAATTGAAAGTACTAAACTTTTTTGGCTGGTGAAGTGGAAAGGAGGGGGTTGACAAATGACAGATGCCTGTATCGTGAAAATGTGTCCCCCTTAGAGCAAACATCGACGTGCGTCCTAGTTTCCTTAAAATCTAAGGAATACTGCCAAATATCGGGGTGGACGGTTTTCTGTGGCACACGCTGTATATTTTTGAAATTTTTTATCGAACCTTTGTAATTTTTGTCGTTTGTTTGGTTATAATCGATATTTTTATGAAGTTTTTGGCTTTTTTGTAGATTTCTCTGGAATTTTTCATAAATTTTTTGTAATTAATGACATTTTTTTTAATATTTGCTATTTTTGATGAAGTTCCTAACACTTTTCATGAAATTTATGGCAGTCATCAAAATTTTTGAAGATTTTGTTGAAATTTTTGGCATTTTTGTATATTTTTTCGAAATATTTTATCAAATCTTTATAATTATTGATATTTGTTTGAAGTATTTGTCATTTTTGATGAATATCTAAACATTTTTAGTAATTATGGACATTTTTATGATTTTTTGTATTTTTATTGAATTTTGTGGCATTTTATATATTTCTTTTAAATTTTTTATCGAATCTTTGTCATTTTTGACGTTTGTTTAGTTATCATCGATATTTTTATGAAGTTTTTGGCTTTTTTGTATATTTCTCTGAAGTTTATGTAATTAATGACATTTTTTTGAATATTTGCTATTTTTGATGAAGTTTTTATAAATTTTTTATAAAATTCATGGCAGTCATCAAAATTTTTGGAGATTTTGTTGAATTTTTTGGCATTTTTGAATATTTCTTTGCAATTTTTTATCAAATTTTTGTAATTGTTGATATTTGTTTGGAGTGTTTGTAATTTTGGATGAAAATCTAAACATTTTTAGTAATTATGGACATTTTTTTTTATTTTTGTTGAATTTTGCTGCATTTTATATATTTCTTTGAATTTTTTTATCGAATCTTTGTAATTTATGACGTTTGTTTGGTTATCATCGATATTTTTATAAGGTTTTTGGTTTTTTTGTGTGTTTCTCTGAAATTTTTCATAAATTTTTTGTAATTAATGACATTTTTTTGAATATTTGCTATTTTTGATGAAGTTCCCAACATTTTTCATAAAATTTATGGCAGTCAACCAAATTTTTGGAGATTTTGTTGAATTTTTTGGCATTTTTGTATATTTCTTCGCAATTTTCTATCAAATTTTCGTAATTGTTGATATTTGTTCGAAATGTTTGTTATTTTAGGGAAATTTCTAAACATTTTCAGTAATTATGGACATTTTTATGTTTTATGTATTTTTGTTGAATTTTGTGTCATTTTATATATTTCTTTAAATTTTTTTATCGAATCTTTGTAACTTTTGACGTTTGTTTGGTTATCATCGATAGTTTTTGGCTTTTTTTTATATTTCTCTGAAGTTTATGTAATTAATGACATTTTTTTTGAATATTTGGTATTTTTGATAAAGTTTCTAACATTTTTTATAAAATTTATGGCAGTCATCGAAATTTTTGTAGATTTTGTTGAATTTTTTGGCATTTTTGTATATTTTTTCCAAATTTTTTATTAAATCTTTGTAATTATTGATATTTGTTTGAAGTGTCTGTCATTTTTGATGAATTTCTAAACATTTTCAGTGATTATGGACATTTTTATGATTTTTTCTATTTTTGTTGAATTCTGTGGCATTTTATATATTTCTTTGAAATTTTGTATCGAATCTTTGTAATTTTTGACATTTGTTTAGTTATCGATATTTTTATGAAGACTTTGGCTTTTTTGTATATTTCTCTGAAGTTTATGCAATTAATGACATTTTTTTGAATATTCGCTATTTTTGATACACATTTTTCATGAAATTTTTAGTTTTTTCCATGATTTTTCGCATTTTTGTTTAATTTTGGGGCATTTTATATATTTCTTTGGAATTTTTAATCGAATCTGTAATTTTTGACGTTTGTCTGGCATCGATATTTTTATGAAGTTATTGGCTTTTTGGTATATTTCTCTGAAATTTCTCATACAATTTTCAATTCAATTTAATGACATTTTTTGCATATTTGCTATTTTGATGAAGTTTCATTTTTCATAAAATTTATGGCAGTCATCGACATTTTTTTTGGAGGTTTTGTTGAATTTTTTGGCATTTTTGTATATTTTTTAGAAATTTTTTATCAAATTTTTGTAATTATTGATATTTGTTTGTGTCTGTCATTTTTGAACATTTTCCATGACATTTTCAGTAATTATGGACATTTTTATGATTTTTGGTATTTTTGTTGAATTTTGTGGCATTTTATATATTTCTTTGTCAATTTTTAACGAATCTTTTTCAATTTTGACGTTTGTTTGGTTATCATCAAAATTTTTATGAAGTGTTTGGCTTTTTGGTATATTTATTTGAAATTTTTCATACAATTTTTGTAATTAATGACATTTTTTGAATATTTGCTATTTTTGATCAAGTTCCTAACGTTTTTCATAAAATTTATGGCACTCATCAAAATTTTTGGACACACTGCTTTTCAATTATAATTAAGCCGAAAAAGCAGGGTAATTAATACAGTTACAAAGGTGTTGTTGCAGACGACTAATTGGATCAATAATACTCTCAAAAATAGGATAATTCATGGAAAGAATTCCGAAAATCCAGCGAAGGATCTCACTTAGTAAACAGAGTAAACCATGGAATGTACAAGAATATACTATTAATGGCTATCGAAGAATAAATATATGATTCTAACGTTTTTCCAAAAACAGTGACTGTTCAACTAAGACGAAACAACTACTCCCCGGGCTATATGCCCCGACAGATATTGTGTTACACTTTTAAGTCAAACGGGGTCGGTATGATCTACAAGATTTAACGAACCATTCTGGTTTGCAATCTATGTCTGTCGATGCATATAGCCCGGGAAGTAGTTGTTTCTTCTTAGCTGGACGGTTACTGTATTTGAAAAATATTTTTCAAAACTTTGTTGTAAAGCGTTAGAATAATATATTCCTCGATATTTATAAAAATAAGTGTTTACAAATTTTAAATAGCCACGCTCATAGTCGACTTTTTTACTGGTTCAATTTGCTAAGTGTTAATAGTGACGTTACTAAATATTGAAATAAAACTTATCTGCTCTTCTAAAAACGACTAGGGCGCAAAACCAGATTAAAAAATCAAAAAAACGATTTTTTTTCAATTTATCCAGGCTGCGAGCGGCTCGATAACCGCCTACAGACTGAAACTGAACAAAGCAAAATTCCTTTCAGTAGCATAACCGTACAAAGCCGAAGAGATTAAGTTTCAATCATCATGTGATTAAATTGTTTTTTGCTAACGTAGTTTTCGTTAAAAGTTTTATCGCTCAACTTAATGCCAAATAAATTTTAACAAGCCGAACATAATGAGTTTACGAACATCAAAAACTCGTTTTAATAACAAAAAAATTACTCGATAATATTCACCAGCATCGTTTAAGGAGAGTATGACGCTGTTTATATTCATCGTTAGCTGGAAATAATTTGCAGGCTTCGCTTAATCTATTTTTGTAAAAAAATTTCCTCCAATTATCTGGATTGGATGGGTCGAGGATAATCCATAAATATATTGGTAGTTAATTTGACTTGCGTCTAGCGCCACCGTTTAATTTTCTAGCCCGCATGCGCATTTTTTGATCAGTTTGTCTTGTCATTTTGAATTTTTAGGTTAGAATAATTAGGAACTAATACTAATAAGTTTCATAATTTTTTTGGTTAAAACTGAACATTGGTTAATTTTTGAAGTGACCACCTATATTTGTATTCGTATTTTAGATTTTTGACCTACTTATAGAGTGTTGATAAGGAAATAAACAACAAGTTTGTTCAACTACTTATTTGAAGATCCTTAAGAAAAAAGGGAAAACTCAAGATTTCATCGTATTAATACGCTCGAACTAGCTACCCTTATGTTTTACACACTTCGGTCACGAACAATTTTTATTTACATTCGGTAGCTCGACGGAATTTTAAACACCACACACTTCCTGTTTTAATATTCCCCACATCGTCTGGTTTAATTCCAAAGTTTGATGCAGTTCAGCCAGAATCTATTACTAGAATTTCCGATGCAAGTTACCAAACTAGATAAGTTTATTATATAATTAGAGCCAAGATGGTGAATTAGTCAAACCAACTCATTGTCGTAAGATCTATTCATACTTGTAGTGGAGTTGGTTAGGATTAGTCGAAGCAGCTTCATATACCAGAAGCATAGAAAGGGACAATGGTCAGAAGCTGGAAAAGGGACACAGAAACCGAAAATCCTATATTTTGTGCTTAAAACGATGGAGAAGAGAGTTTTCCTCTTCACACACAACATTATGCTTACCGGACTGGAAGATCTACTGACGAGGAATATCTGAGGTGTGTTAGATAATATAATAAAGAAACATGGGGAACATCACCCTGTATAATAAATTTCATTTAATTTAAAATAAATCAAACGCTGATATGCAAAAAATAAAGAAAAACAATTTAACATATTGAAAAAATATTACATAGGAAGCGAGTTGCTAAATAATAATTCCGCTGAGTCGGAAGAAACCCACGCGCTAGGAAAAAAACAGATTTAGCAATTCTGCCGAAGGGAATCAGAAAGTAACATGTGAACCAGAGTAAAAAAGCTGACTTTGGGAAATGCACAAAGCCAAGGGAAAAAGTAAAATTTCAAGGCAGTTGAACGGAAGTCACGGTTGCTTCTGGTTGCGAGTTCATGTTCGCTGACTGCTCGTTCCTTTTAGGGACTCAAGACGTAGATTTTGTTTTCAGATGGAGAACTTTAAAACATAAATACTACGAACGGTACCAATGTGTTCTCTGGTGTTGCAGGAGAAGAAGAAACTGGTGATAGAAAGAGCTTTTGACAATATGACAATATGAGGTTGTTGAAACAACTTGACTAGCAGAGTGGAGGAATTGTAAAGGCATCGTCTCCAGAGGATCCGAGTATAAGAAAGGGGGCACAATGGAGCATTTAGGACTGCAAAATCAAAATAGTAGGAAGTTTCTGAATTCTCGGCATTGCACGTTATTTATTTTGAATATTGTGTTCCAAGATAATCAAGATCTTAAATTGAATTGTCTCTTTTCTTTCGTGTGCTGCAGTACCTCAGAAATTTAATAGATATGGTGCTCTAAAAGTGACAAATTTTATCTTTGCTCGCTAATTCAGTTAATCTCGAAAAATTAATTGCAGGGAAGCCATTAAAATTATGTAAACTTCATCCGAGGCGAATTTCTTTACCTGACATTAACCGAAGTTTACAAAAGAAATTAAGCCAATCCCATTAATTCCGAGAAGAACCTGTGTTAAAAATAAGTCTATAAAATAAATAATGCCGTGTTCTTTCTCAGAGGAAATTAAGCGAATGTATTTAATAACGTAAATTGATGGGAATGGTTTTATTAAAGAAATACACACGGTGCGAAAACCCGAGGAAATCTTTCATTTTCGGTAACCTTATTTCGAGTCCGCAGATAAAACCACCGAAATAAGAAACGATTGCTGTTTCAACCAACAAAAAGATTAAATTGTCTGCGTCAGAACTTGAGATACGATAAATCAAGATATAAATCCTCAGATACAACCCTGCATTTCGCTCATTGTCACTATCTGCGGAACAAAGACTATTATTTATCATTATTTTCTGTTTGTAGAAAAAGGCTCACGTACGCACTAAATCACTCCCTGTTTAATGCAGCTAAAAGCTTGGAAACATTTAAGCAAAAAATTATTGGACCTCCATGTCTCTCGTTTTTCTTTCCACATAGCAAAGTTGTCAAAAAAACTGACAGTTATTATTTAAAAAAACTACGCTCTATCACAAAATATATATTTCTGTATACAGGGTCAGTTTTTTTCAAAATTACTTTCCAATATCTAAATCTCCTATATATATATATATATATATATCTTTGGCCAGCCCGCTTTTCTGATTGGGCTCTTTTAGACTTTGGTATATGGGGTTACAAAGAAAATCCTCAACTTCCCCCCATGAGCACCCACCAATGTGCTTATCAAACTGGCAAATCAACAGATTTAGCGTTACACGACCAAGTTGAGAAAATCACACAATTCCTTAACAACAAGGAGATTGCGGTGGCCATATTTCTTTAACTCGAAGAAGCATTTGACAATGCACTACCCATCACCATTGGTTCAGCTCTGGCTGAAAAGGGCATTAAACCAACCATTCCCGGCTGAATATATGCCATGCTCACTAATAGGACAGCAACTACTTCTCTTCAGGATGAGGCCATTAGCTTTAAGGTTTCCAGGGGCTGCCTACAAGACGGAGTACTTTCTCCCCTACTGTGATCACTCTTGATGGATGACTTACTTATCGCTCTCGAAAGAAGAGGGATAGAATTGCAAGCGTGTGCATCATCCTGACAAGGACCAAGTCAGGAAGGGAAGACGTAGAATATGTCTACTGTTGGTGCCAGAGGGAACAGATGTCTGATACCTCTCGTAAAACTGTAAAAGTCTCCTCCGCTAGGGAAAGGAAATTGGAGGATCTTCCACCACTTTGGTGAGTTTATTCAATTTGCAGCAGAAGTACAGTATTTGGGGATTATCCTGGAAACAAAACTTACATGGTACGCTCACTTGGGAAAAGTTAACCATGAGACATGTCGCAGGATCTGTGGAAAATCTTGAGGCTTGGGACTCAAACAAATCCATTGGATACATGTGATGATTGTTAGACCAATGATTACATATGGAGCTTGGTGGTCAAAAGCTTCACAGCGAACGGTCCAAGTAAAGCTCTCTGGTGTACAGAGAGAGGCTTGTCTGGCAAATATCTTCACTCAATATATTTCTGGAAAGGGATAAATCTTAGGTCTCAGTGATTATCACCCCAATAAAGATACGCGATACACCATGTATAGCTAGAACGGCCGTCAATGTAACCATGAGGTAATGGTAGAAAACGTTTTTTTGTGATCTCAGCTCATACCATAATCTACGGGGTGCGGTAGACATAAAGATCTTGGAAACGTCCAAAGGACCACATATTTACTATTCTGTAATTCTAAACATGTTCCAGTCGAGCTTAAAGTTCAATTTCACGAACATTGGTTTTCAAGATATATATGAAGCTTTTCGATCGATGTTGTGTAATGTTCTTCGCACGTTACCAGGTTCATATATCAACAGACCGTATAAAATGTATTGTTCATCTAAATTCTTGAAATACGAGATAAAGCATGACTGGTTACGATGGTTCACCGATTTGTATGTTAGTCGAAGGAAAATCTAATGGATAGTGAATGTAGGCCGGAATGTAAACTGTGTTGATGGGGAATTGAATGCAAAAGGATCGATTCGATTAGGTTTATTTGTTCTTCTTCTGTAGCTACGTTAACCGACCGATAATATGACCTTGAAAATAGATTTCCACTGGTTTAAATAGTTTTGTGGAAACTGTAATACTTTTTAAACAATTTTCCCGTTTAATTAAAGTCGTGCGATATACAAAGAAGGTACGATGGAAATACAAATGTGTATTCAATGAATATTAAAGACCGAACGGAACCACTAAACACGAGACTTAACGAAAATCTAATCAAGCTACATGGTTTTTATCGATACCTCTGAAGAAATAAAAAGAGGAAAAAGAGATTTTGCACGATAAACCAATTCGAGTAATTACTTTCTGAAAAACTATAGACAAAGAATTTGAGAATCGTGCAGAGCTTGCTTAATGATGTAAACTAATGTATTATGTGTACAAAAAACCATGTTCAATATTCGGAAACATTTTTTGATTTAAATTAGATATTTTTGCGGACATTACTTCAAGCTAATATACTGAAGACTCTGTCGTGACCGTCAATATCAAATATTCGATCACGTCAGTATACATATTAAGTGTATTTAAATCCTATTTATTCAAATAAATGGTTATTGACTTACTTATTGATCAAAACAAAAATACAGTCGTTTTAACAGTCCAAATTCTCGAAAACTGTTCATATGACATGTATGAAATTTGGCAGATATAAACACTTAACAGTCGAAACTGATGCTTCTATTTATTATAAAATGACTTTCGTTTTTCCTGTCATTTCGGGTCACGTGACCCCAACGTAATTTTTTTAAATGGGACAACCGGTATAATATTTTAATAAAATAATTTATACAGATGCTCATTTAATTGCCCCTATCATCATTACTGCACAATACAATGATGACAAGTGTGGTATCGTTAAATTTGTTTTTTAATGATATATATCCAAAATTGTAATATTATACCGGTTGTCCCATTAAAAAAAATTATGTTGGGGTTACGTGACCCAAAATGACAGGAAAAACGGAAGTCATTTTATAATAAATATAAGCTGTTTATATCTGCCAAACTTCATACATGTCATATGAACAGTTTTCGAGAATTTGGACTGTCAAAACGTCGTTATACTTGAAATATTTGTAACTTTTTATCGAAAATGAAAATTTCAAACGTCATGTTAATTGCTAATACGTAGTAACATTTTTTCTTTTTTTTTCCTTTCAGTTTCACCAGGCTCACTGCGTCCTGTAATAGTTTACATTCATGGCGAATCCTTCGAGTGGAATTCAGGAAATCCTTACGATGGAAGCGTTCTAGCTTCCTACGCCGACTTAGTTGTAATCACGCTTAACTACAGATTAGGAATATTAGGTGAGTCTCTTTTCTTGTGAATTTTAAACAATCACTTCGTATTCAATTTCAAATTTCATCAAAGTATAAAGATAAATAAATTTGTATTGCAATTATAGTACGAGTAAAAGATATAGTGATACAAAACGATACCGATAACGTCTCTCTATTGATAATAATCAGTCCAATGTAATAGCTACTGAGACACTCTGTATAATATTATTGTTCTATTATAATGTACTATTGCTTGAGCACTACCTGTTTGTGTGTTTATTGTCGATAATATAAACTGCAGAGCCTCGTATAGCTATAACCAATAACTAATTTAGAAACGATTCGGTATCGCTATTCTAAAGCTTCCGGAAACGTACGAATGCACAATAGTAAAGCCGTTTGTTGAGGCGTAATTTTCACCTTATTCCCATTGCGTCATAGAAACTATTTAATACCTTCGTTGTCATGCAAAAGAGCCAAATCAACTGAATCAATATAGTTAGAGATATTTGCGATTGAATCGGAAGAGCTATCGCATTATTTCGAGCGAGATGAAAAGGACAAGGGTCTCTGGAAATCTAAGTTAATCAATTGGAGCTCTCTCTGGATAAAAAACAAATGGGAATGGATTTAGTTTTTTTTTCGGCGGAGAGGCTTAAACACGAACTAAGGCAAATCAACAAAAAAACGGCTCACGCCATAAAATCTGAGTTGTGCTTAATTTCTTTCACCTCTAAAAGGTTATTGGGTAATTCAAATAATCAGTAAAGAGAATCTAAGCATTTACTTAATTACAGTTACCTGTAAATAACTGACATTAGAAACACATCCTTACCACTTCTCTACCGGCCTTATCCCCCTAATTTTCCCTTCTCACCTAGTATTCTGGACTTCTAGAATCCTGCCCCCACTCCTCCTTCTCCCACTGTGAACAATTTCCCTATAATATCCTTCTCCCAATTTTCTCCTATCACCTTGTTCCTATTTCCACCCATCCTTTTCACCGCTATTGCCTTTCCCCACGGATTGTTTTCCAATTCCCCCAGTAATTCTTCCCACTTCCCTCTCCACCCTACGCTCCAGTTCATACATCTTCTCTTTGTATCCCCCTTTTCCTCTGAGCATCCGTCTTCGTCCTTTTTTACACTCCCTCCACAGCTCCTCTATTTCCCTCCGCTCACGCTTATCGCCCCTCTTTCCCTCTCTTTTACAGTCCTGTATCATATTGTACAATTCATCTACATCATGTCCAAGTCCCCTTTCTATCTCCTCTCTTACTTTCTTCCTCATACTCCTCAGTCTTCATCCACCTCCACCTCCAATCTCCCAATATTTCCTTCCTCCCTTTCCTTATATTCGGGGAAGAAGCTGAATGAAAATTAGTACCCTAGACTTTGAGAGTCAGAAAAATGCATTAAGCCTTCATTTATTCAATCATTTGCTTGGGTTGTGTCCAACAGCCTCAAGTCTTTGTACCAATGTTTTCTGTCCTCTATTTAGATCACTAGTTCAACTGTATGTGAGTAGGTACTCCATCCTTTAGTTCGCTGACTTTTCCCATTTCCTCAGGCTACAGTCTCCAGTGACCAGATCGGTCACAGTCATCAAATGTCTCAAACTCATTTCAAATTTGGGTTCATCCAGTACTGTCCCAGTTGTATTAGTTTGTTCTTTTCAAACATTGTTCGGGATCCATATACTTCCCGATCTCAACCTGAGTATCACCATCATTGACTTTATCCTTCCAAAAAGTTCCAGAGGAGAAGGAGGTCATCATGGACTTCCATGCTGTTTATTGCACCAAGGTGAGCTAGTCTTTGTTAATATATGTACTACAAAAGACCCTTCTGTCTTCCTCCACCAGAGTATCGTTCCTTAGATGATTGTTAGCCTCAGTTAACCACCTCGGTTTGTATTCTCCAGGTTTTGCTAGTAACTCTTCTGCATTGTCAGGAATACTTGGTTGCCAGGATAGTTACTTTTCCAGGCGTTCTCCAATTTAGTTAGGAATCAAGGAATCATGTTCAGTACTTACTTTTAGGGGTTCGCGCCTAAACTCAGATGAGTAAACCTTGGTGCTGGTATTTACGTATCCTGAGAACTGATAAAGCTAGAACAGGAGAGAATGATTGGGGATTGGTTACTTTGACTCTTTTTAACTTTTTAAGAATTTTCACGTTTCAAGGTTGAGCGGTAAGGCATACATGTAAAGCGGCTTAAGCTGTAGGGTGAAGCTGCGCATTCATGAAGGTATTGATTGGGTTAAACAAAAAATAGGGTTGGCGTGGCCAAATGGCGATTTGGATTGAACAAGCTGCAAGGTAATAGTCTCTCATTGCACCAACCAAATTATAGGAGAAAAAAATTGTTGACTATTTCACTGTATTGCTTTTGAAATGTATCAATTAAAAATGAAGCTAAATTACCGGTGGAGTTTCATTCAATAAATTCAGAAGTGCATGTGAGAAGTTTTTTTTTTTTCGAAACATGCTAACGAGTTCGACAAAAAGAAAGCCAAGGACATTTTCCATTCGAACAAAACGAAAAGTAAAAACGATCAGTGATATTTTAAATTGAAATATGAACTCCATTACATTTTGTGAATTATGGGAACGAACAAGAGTCGGATAGTCTGCTTAAATTTGTGTTATACTGTTGGAAAGTTTAAAATAGAAATGTTTGTATAGACACTTCGAGGATGCGTCCGCTTTGTTGAATTATTCTGAAGCATTCGGAAAGGTTTGTTCAGCGATAATATTTAGTTAACTTTGTATGGCTCTTTGTCAAATATACAGAGTAAATCAAAAACCAACTGTGTGGAGGTTTCAACTTTTATTGCCTGAATGTTAACGGTGGTCACTTTGACGGCGTGATTAAATAGCAGTTTTTCCTTGTTAACAGTTGCCTTTTTAATACTTGTAAATTTTTCATTCTTTAAAGAGTCTTTCTATCATAACAAAATGTGGGAGCATACGAAAAGTTGAAAAAGAGCCAATTTTAAACAACGATTAAATAACAATGGAAGGCTAGTATCAAAGGCAAAACAAAATGATTGAATAGAGATTTACCAGACCTTTAAAATGAGGTGTGACTTGATACCTAATGCCATTTGAAAAAATGTAAGGGGTGTCTCCAGTAGGGAGGGGGTGAATCTGACGTTTATGACATTAGCGCCAAAAAGTGTCCCCCTCAATTCAAAAGTTGACGTGTCTCGGCATTTTTTATAATTTTCTAAAATAATGACATAAAGAATTTTATTCCATAAGTGGTTTCCACACTGTATATAGCTATATATATAGCTATATATATATCTGAAAAAGTTGGCAACATATGGGAAACTTTTTTATTGTAAGTTTTACGAAAAAAGTTATTCTTTATGAAAATGTCTGCTTCCGAAAATAATAATATTCAGGTATTTACATTTGTCATTAGATATACAGGGTGTCCACAAATTGCAAAATATTAATAGGAACTTCAATTTTGCAAATTTTAGTTGTGAAACACCTCAACTTTTATCTTATTTAACAAGTTAACACTCCTTGAATGTTTATTTGTTGATTTGAAATATTTTAGCAATGAACTTAAATCAGTTATAAATAAGTAATAATAATAGCCGGAATAATATGAATTCTGAACGTTACTTAGAATTTTTGAATGATAAAATTTCCGTTTTTATCTATAACCTACCAAAAATAGAAGAAAGACAACATATATGGTACCAACATGATGGGGAACCATGTCATAGTACCAGAAATGTTCGAGAATATCTACTGCGAACTTTTAATGGACGAGCATTAGGAAGATTTGTGGAATTTGCTTAGCCTGCAAGATCTCCAGACCTGAACCCACTAGACTTCTTTTTGTGGGGATACGTAAAGCAAAAAGTGTACCTTAAAAGACTATTCGACAATATTGATCATTTGAAAAGAAAAATTCAGGAAGCATTTTCTAAAAGAGCAATTAAATGCTTAAATGCTCAGAAAGAAATGGTAATTTGTTTAATTAGTATGATCTAATTGCATATTAAAATATAGTTTTCTATTTCGAAAAACTTTTCATAATTAAGTAAATGATAAAGGTACTTTACTCTTGTATCAAATTCATATTTTTTGACAAACCTCGTATACGAATACACTGAACACTGTTTACACTACCACTACACCAACACTAACACTTTACACTATCTTACGCGCGTTTCGAAAACCAAGTTATCTTCTTCAGAGACTCTTCAGAGACTGAAGGATAACTTGGTTATCGAAACGCGCGTAAGATAGTGTAAAGTGTTAGTGTTGGTGTAGTGGTAGTGTTAACAGTGTTCAGTGTCAAGTATCGCCAACGGTTCCAGAATTCTCAACTTAGTCGTATACGAATAAAAAAAATTGACATCTGACATTTGCGTTTTACTTTATGGGTGTCAATCAAATGAAACAGTTTTGTATGGTGTAATTTTTTTTGCAGGTTTTCTAAACGCAAACCCCGCTCCCCATCTTAAAGCTAGGGTGGCGAACTACGGTCTAATGGACCAAATAGCAGCATTGCATTGGGTACAACAGAACGTAGCACTTTTTGGAGGTGATCCAAATAATGTAACTTTAGCTGGACATGGTTCAGGAGCCGCTTGTATAAATTTTCTTATGATATCTCCTACGGTGATGCAAGGTCTTTTTCACAGAACGATCCTTCTCTCGGGATCGGCACTATCATCGTGGGCATTGGTGAGTAAAAATAATATATTTTCTTCGAAAAAAAGTTACACTCTGTATATATAGTATAGCGGGGACTGCAACATAAAAATTGGAAATTATGTACCAATTCACACAAAATGTTTCCTCTCTAAAAGCGGTTACATAAAAATATGGGTCTATAAGGGCTGCACCAGCTTCTTGAGATGGTGAAAATCGCCCTCCACGCATTTTTGTATGGCATTGAAACAAGTTGTTGGGTTATAAATCAGACGCGTGCAGGCGATGAGATTTTTATTATGCGAGTAGAGAAATTGTCAAGATAAAGGAAATTTAATTGATTGTTAGATATAGTTTTGTTTAAAAAATCTGAATCATAACTCTTTACGAAACCTTTTTACAATTCACAAAATACATTCTCGAAAAAACCTATTTTTATTCCACTGAATACACTGCTTCCAAAAATTAAGGTATATATTCCTTAAAACATAAATATACAGCAATTGGAAGAAAAATCCCCAAACCGGCTTATTTTTCATATGAATACTCTTCGATTAATGACATCAGCAACAGTTTATTCAAATGAAACAATCCCCTATTTCCAATTTGTGGATTTCTATTGATGAGCCGATAATAATTGGTGTTGGCGATAGAGTGCGGACTTACCGAAACATTTGCACACTATTTCATGAAATGCACTCAGATCATAAACTTATCTCTCAGTCTACGGCAAACAGAACAAAAAGGAAATAAAGTGAATCAGCAACTAAGTTATAACAAAAACTAATTCAATTAATAATTATAGCGCAGCTTGTTTCTAGCTTGGGACGACTGAGAAATTTATCTTAACCTATTCCACAGGGATTATTATAATTGATCGTCGAAATTTTCTTCCTCTTGAAGATGGAAGCGAGACAAATAAATTAAACTTTCCAATGATATATTAGTGGATATACTATGAGAGTTTTAGGTCACTACTTCTAAAAACCTCCGCTAGTGGTGCTGAGAGTGGCGCTTTTAGGTGGGTTAAATTGAAAAATTTTGGATTGAAAGTTGGGAATCGAACCATAAATCTTGGCCTCCATAGTCCACACTGGGCCATCAGCTCACAAACGTAGCATGCGCAAGCAAAATGTATAATAGTTGTTCGCTCTGTTAGTTGCGTCAGAAAGAGAGAGACAGATAACGATGACGAGTGATTTAAATTTAAACGTTCATTATTTCAAATTTACCGCGCATCCGGCAATGCCACCAACGGAGGTTTTTCGAAGTAATGACCTAGAACTCTCATAGAATATCTACTTATATTAAAAGCAGTTTGTTTTGTTTTCCAGTATTCTAGGAATATCCAGGAAGAATAAAAATTTTTAAAATAAATTTGAGGATAAGACAAAAAGGAATTTGTTGATAAAAAACGCGTCTGCAGTTTAAAAAAAAAAAAGAATATTCGAAATTCTATAAAAGAGAAGACACGTTCCTTTCTTCTAGGACTCTCGATGTTTTCCATTTATGATTGGGTTTTTTAAGGATTCCGTCACCTTTTAACAAGAAATTTTTTATTTTATTTATTTCTATTCTGCTCTCCATTGATTTAAGACTTTTTGGGACTATATATTTTCTCCGAAATCATGTTTTTTATATAAATTGAACATGCCAGAAACAGGAATATTGACCAGATTAAAGGATAATATATTTAAAGACGTTTAAGATTAAAATCTGCCTTCCGATTGAGTTAATTTGGCTGTAAGCGAAGAAAACCCTTCAAGTGCTTTTACCGGTTGTGGCTTATTTTGCGAATTTCAGCCAGGGGCAAACCAAAATTGACGCTAAGAGGAAATTATATCTCATTATAGTTAATGATGTTTTTTTGTGGTTATATTGAGCTTTTCGTTATAAAATAACCACAGGTCTTTTATACAGAAATTAAAGTCCTACAACGTCATTTTTTAATATGATAATAAATATTTTCTTTTCGTCTCACCATATTTGTAATATCTCCTTCGTCATAGCTACAAAACAATATAGATCCTCAAAGAAAAAAAGAAAAACTGAATGAAGTATGAGTGGCACGAAAGGTTCAATATTTCAAACTGTGAATTCAGGTCGAGTTTTCATACGAAAAGCTCGGTAACGTTATAACCTGAAATAAGATATCCCCCTAGTGACCCGGTTATGGACCAAAACGAGAGAAGCGTTGGTTATGATGGATGTCAATCCCTTTTGCCGTTAATCGTCAAAGCTGGGGATTAAGAAATTTAGAATTGAACACAAATCATACTAGTTGTGTCAGAAAGCTTTTCTAGACTTCTTGAGTTCGGTAAAAGTTTTACAGATATAAATTAGAAAGCGTGACATTTTCTTTTATTGATTTTTTTAATTGTTTTTGGTGAATGGACAAATATTCGTTCAGGGTAAATGCTACTTGGACTTTGACACTATTACTCTGACTTTCACATTGACTTTGACACCATTACTCGTTCTTGAACACTAGTACTCGGACTTTTACATTGACTTTGACACTATGACTGACTTCTACATTGACTTTGACACTATGACTGACTTTTACATTGACTTTGACACTATTACTTGGATTTCTACATTGACTCTTACACTATTACTCGGATTTTGATAGTATGCCTTGGACTTTTACATTAACTTTGACACTATTACTCTGACTTTCACATTGACTTTGACACCATTACTCGTACTTGGACACTAGTACTCGGACTTTTACATTGACTTTGACACTATGACTGACTTCTACATTGACTTTGACACTATGACTGACTTTTACATTAACTTTGACACTATTACTCGGATTTTTACATTGACTCTTACACTATTACTCGGACTTTGATAGTATGCCTTGGACTTTTACATTAACTTTGACACTATGACTGACTTTTACATTGACTTTGACACTATTACTCGGACTTTGACACTATTACTCGGACTTTGACACTATGACTGACTTACATTGACTTTGTCACTATTACTCGGACTTTTACATTGACTTTGACACTATGACTCGGACTTTTACATTGACTTTGACACTATTTCTCGGACTTTTATATTGACTTTGACACTATTATTCGGACTTTGACACTATGACTCGGACTTTTTCATTGACTTTGACTCTATGACTGACTTTTACATTGACTTTAACACTATTATTCGGACTTTTACTTTTACTTTGACACTATTACTCGAACTTTTAAATTGGCTTTGACACTATGACTCGGACTTTTACATTGACTTTGACACTATTACTCTGACTTTCACATTCACTTTCACACCATTACTCGTACTTGGACACTATTACTCGGACTTTTACATTGACTTTGATACTATGACTGACTTTTACATTGACTTTGACACTATGACTGACTTACATTGACTTTGACACTATAACTCGGACTTTTACATTGACTTTGACACTATGACTGACTTACATTGACTTTGACATTATAACTCGGACTTTTACATTGACTTAGACACTATGACTGACTTTTACATTAACTTTGACACTATTACTCGGGCTTTGACACTATGACTCGGACTTTTTCATTGACTTTGACACTATGACTGACTTTTACATTGACTTTAACACTATTATTCGGACTTTTAAGTTGACTTTGACACTATTACTCGAACCTTTACATTGACTTTGACACTACGACTGACTTTTACATTGACTTTGACACTATGACTGACTTTTACATTGACTTTGACACTATTATTCGGACTTTGACACTATGACCCGGACTTTTTCATTGACTTTGACAGTATGACTGACTTTTACATTGTTTTTAACACTATTATTCGGACTTTTACATTGTCTTTGACACTATCACTCGGACTTTTACATTGACTTTGACACTATGACTGACTTGTACATTGACTTTGAAACTATTACTCGGACTTTGACACTACGACTCGGACTTTTTCATTGACTTTGACACTATTATTCGGACTTTGACACTATGACCCGGACTTTTACATTGACTTTGACACTATGACTCGGACTTTTACATTGACTTTGACACTATTACTCGAACTTTTACATTGAACTCCACACTATGACTCGGACTTTTACATTGACTTTGACACTATTACTCTGACTTTGACACCATTACTCGTATTTGGACACTATTACTCGGACTTTTACATTGACTTTGACACTATGACTGACTTTTACATTGACTTTGACACTATTACTCGGACTTTTACATTGACTTTGACACTATTTTTCGGACTTTGACACTATTATTCGGACTTTGACACTATGACTCGGACTTTTTCATTGACTTTGACACTATGACTGCCTTTTACATTGACTTTAACACTATTATTCGGACTTTTACATTTACTTTGACACTATTACTCGAACTTTTACATTGACTTCCACACTATGACTCGGACTTTTACATTGACTTTGACACTATTACTCTGACTTTGACACCATTACTCGTATTTGGACACTATTACTCGGACTTTTACATTGACTTTGACACTATGACTGACTTTTACATTGACTTTGACACTATTACTCGGACTTTTACATTGACTTCGACACTATTTTTCGGACTTTGACACTATTATTCGGACTTTGACACTATGACTCGGACTTTTTCATTGACTTTGACACTATGACTGACTTTTACATTGACTTTGACACTATGACTGACTTACATTGACTTTGACACTATAACTCGGACTTTTACACTGACTTTGACACTATTACTCTGACTTTCACATTAACTTTGACACCATTCTTCGTACTTGGACACTATTACTCGGACTTTTACATAGACTTTGACACTATGACTGACTCTTACATTGACTTTGACACTATTACTCGGACTTTTACATTGACTTTGACACTATTTTTCGGACTTTGACACTTTTATTCGGACTTTGACACTATGACTCGGACTTTTTCATTGACTTTGACACTATGACTCCTACTTTTACATTGACTTTGACACTATTACTCGGAATTTTACATTGACTTCGACACTATTTTTCGGACTTTGTCACTATTATTCGGACTTTGACACTATGACTCGGACTTTTTCATTGACTTTGACACTACGACTGACTTTTACATTGACTTTGACACTATTACTCGGACTTTTACATTGACTTTGACACTATTTTTCGGACTTTGACACTATTATTCGGACTTTGACACTATGACTCGGACTTTTTCATTGACTTTGACACTATGACTGACTTTTACATTGACTTTAACACTATTATTCGGACTTTTACATTTACTTTGACACTATGACTCGGACTTTTACATTGACTTTGACACTATTACTCTGACTTTCACATTGACTTTGACACCATTACTCGTACTTGGACACTATTACTCGGACTTTTACATTGACTTTGACACTATGACTGACTTTTACATTGACTTTGACACTATTACTCGGACTTTTACATTGACTTTGGCACTATTTTTCGGACTTTGACACTATTATTCGGACTTTGACACTATGACTCGGACTTTTTCATTGACTTTGACACTATGACTGACTTTTACATTGACTTTGACACTATGACTGACTTACATTGACTTTGACACTATAACTCGGACTTTTACACTGACTTTGACACTACTACTCTGACTTTCACATTAACTTTGACACCATTCTTCGTACTTGGACACTATTACTCGGACTTTTACATAGACTTTGACACTATGACTGACACTTACATTGACTTTGACACTATTACTCGGACTTTTACATTGACTTTGACACTATTTTTCGGACTTTGACACTTTTATTCGGACTTTGACACTATGACTCGGACTTTTTCATTGACTTTGACACTATGACTCCTACTTTTACATTGACTTTGACACTATTACTCGGAATTTTACATTGACTTCGACACTATTTTTCGGACTTTGTCACTATTATTCGGACTTTGACACTATGACTCGGACTTTTTCATTGACTTTGACACTACGACTGACTTTTACATTGACTTTGACACTATTACTCGGACTTTTACATTGACTTTGACACTATTTTTCGGACTTTGACACTATTATTCGGACTTTGACACTATGACTCGGACTTTTTCATTGACTTTGACACTATGACTGACTTTTACATTGACTTTAACACTATTATTCGGACTTTTACATTTACTTTGACACTATGACTCGGACTTTTACATTGACTTTGACACTATTACTCTGACTTTCACATTGACTTTGACACCATTACTCGTACTTGGACACTATTGCTCGGACTTTTACATTGACTTTGACACTATGACTGACTTTTACATTGACTTTGACACTATTACTCGGACTTTTACATTGACTTTGGCACTATTTTTCGGACTTTGACACTATTATTCGGACTTTGACACTATGACTCGGACTTTTTCATTGACTTTGACACTATGACTGACTTTTACATTGACTTTGACACTATGACTGACTTACATTGACTTTGACACTATAACTCGGACTTTTACACTGACTTTGACACTACTACTCTGACTTTCACATTAACTTTGACACCATTCTTCGTACTTGGACACTATTACTCGGACTTTTACATAGACTTTGACACTATGACTGACTCTTACATTGACTTTGACACTATTACTCGGACTTTTACATTGACTTTGCCACTATTTTTCGGACTTTGACACTTTTATTCGGACTTTGACACTATGACTCGGACTTTTTCATTGACTTTGACACTATGACTCCTACTTTTACATTGACTTTGACACTATTACTCGGACTTCTACATTGACTTTTACACTATGACTGACTTTTACATTGACATTGACACTATTACTCTGACTTCGATACTATGACTCGGACTTTTACATTGACTTTGTCACTATTACTCGGATTTTTTTTTTAGAAAATTAACACTTTTAAAATAAAAGGTTGTGTAAATACCACAAAACTATGAATTTTGAACTTCTCAAAAGACCAATTATCTCGTAAGAAAAAACAAGAATACTGTACTATATATTATAATATTTCTATCTATTGCGTTAAATTATAGGCATGATTCAATTTAATTCAAATGCTACAAAATAATATAATACTTCATTAACTACGCCACTTTTTCACTCTCAAATGTACAACATGCTATAAATGAATATGAAATTTTTTCATATTCCAAAACCAATTAATGTATGTGTTATGTTTGTATGCCTGATTTTACAAAAAAAAAGGTTATTTTTAGTCCTTGTTATTGTAATTGGTTTTTTTTACGTCCTATTTTTCGTTTCAATATATTTTTTCAAATTTGCATATCGATAAAATCCCGTTAACAGACATAGAAATTTTTTTTTGACTTGAAATAAAAAATATCGAGTTTCGCATGGCAGATAAACATAATTGGATATAACTTTCACCTTATTTACCCAAAAAATAAATAATTTATTGGTTATTTTCAAATAAAAGTGAAGAAGATAATGATATAGAAGATCGAATAGAGATTGGCAGTTTATCTTATTCAACAAAATTGAATTATGGTGATACATCAATAAATATGACAAGAAAATGCCAAAGGTTACAAAAACTGCTTTATCTTTTCTCTCAAGATTTCATATTATATTTTTTATCATTATTGAATTTCTGAAAACGTTAGTGGTATATTTCTTTAAAAAAAAATCAACCGGAACCATATTAGGAGTATACGATGGTTGTTCAATGAACTTTTTTGAGTTCTTAGCCACAATGATTACCTTGTGAGATTATATATTATCGTGATTGGAAATCCATCCAAATTTGCTCTCTCAAACGGCGTTCAAAAAATATTCCTCATCTTCAGTATCAACGTTTGGCAAGAATTTCGTACGAATTCCTCAGCTACAAAATAAAACAAAGATATTACAACCCGTTACAATGCACTCTACGGATGTGGGGTTGTAATTGACTCGTTCTAACATGTCTTCACCGAGTTTTTGCAGCATAATTCGTGTCTTCCAGCACTAGTCAAACGTTAAACAATTGTTGGCTACCTCTCGCAAACTCACACGACTATTCAAGTCAATTTAAGACGTTGATGGACGTCCAAAGCGAGGCAAACCTTCCACCACATCTCGATCGCTCTTTTTTTTCTCGGATCAAGATGGGAAACTCATGTTCGAATGGATCCTATCCTGGACCCAAACAGTGTTGGACTCATTCCCTACCAATCAAACCCACCTCAAACTCGCCGTTAACCCCGCCTCGTAATCACTACCCTAGCATTAAAACCATCTTTTGAGCATAAATGACGGGAGTATTTAGCGGATGAGAGAAGGTGAGTGTGAGCAAAATTATCTGTGGATGGGAATCAAACAAGACCGTTTCAAATGTTGTCTCTTCTTCTGCCTGTTATGTTCTCTTATTGTTGTACTCGTATCCCTACTAAATACATTTCCTCGTATTGCATTTTTTATTTTTCCTTTTTTGTCAGATCTTTATTTAAAAGTTCTCGAATAGAGTTTGCATACTGCAGAAAGTTAACTAACTTTATTTATATTTTCTTTATAAAAATATTCTTTTAAGGATCGGATATCAAATATGGTAGGAAATTGAGTTATTCAATCATTTTAAAAACTTTATGAAAGATTCACGTATAAACTTTGTACTTTCTTCTACTCATTAAGAAGTATAGGGATTTGTTTCAGAAAGAGTTGTGCTGGGAGTTTTTAAAAGTTTATATCTATAAATAGTGGAGTTTTTACTACAAATTTCAATTATAGTGGTATTTAGGCTGAGAGTCCATTGTGGTCAAGTATATCCAGTGTATTTTGAATAGCAGTATAGCACACTTTGTTGCCGCTTCTTTTTTGTCTTCCTTGAAGATATACTAGAGTAGTTCAAGTAAAAGATATAGTGGAAATTATCTACACTTGCACCTATTATGGAAAAGCACGTGCGAATATACAATAAGCCAATAAGATTTAATAGATTTTTGTTAAGTACATCTTTTTATCCTATGTGATTATTTATTCCTGGTCTATTTTGGAAGTTTCTCCTTTATTACTGTTCTATTTTGGAAGTTTCTCCTTTATTACTGGTCTAATTTGGAAGTTTCTCTTTTATTCCTGGTCTATTTTGGAAGTTTCTCCTTTATTCCTGGTCTATTTTGGAAGTTTCTCCTTCATTCCTGGTCTATTTTGGAAGTTTCTCCTTTATTCCTTGTCTATTTTGGATGTTTCTCCTTTATTTCTGGTCTATTTTGGAAGTTTCTCCTTTATTCCTTGTTATTTTGGAAGTTTCTCCTTCATTCCTTGTCTATTTTGGAAGTTTCTCCTTCATTTCTTGTCTATTTTGGAAATTTCTCCTTTATTCCTTGTCTATTTTGGAAGTTTCTTCTTTATTCCTGGTCTATTTTGGAAGTTTCTTCATTATTCCTTGTCTATTTTGGAAGTTTCCCCTTTATTCCTGGTCTATATTGGAAGTTTCTCCTTTATTCCGGGTCTATTTTGGAAGTTTCTCCTTTATTCCTGGTCTATTGCTGCACAATTTTTTGGTAACATAATCTTCTTTGAGGCTCAGCGCTTCAATTCTCCTTTATTCCTGGTCTATTTTGGAAGTTTCTCCTTTATTACTGAACTATTTTGGAAGTTTTTCCTTTATAACTGGTCTATTTTGGAATTTTCTCCTCTATTACTGGTCTATTTTGGAAGTTTTAACTTTATTTCTGATTTATTTTAGAAGTTTTTCCTTTATTCCTGGTCTATTAGGAAGTTTCTTCTTTATTCCTGGTCTATTTTGGAATATTCTCCTTTATTCCTTGTCTATTTTGGAACTTTCTCCTTTATTCCTTGTCTATTTTGGAAGTTTCTCCTTTATTCCTGGTCTATTGTTGCACATTTTTTTGGTAACATAATCGTCTCTGAGGCTCAGCGCTTCAATTCTCCTTTATTCCTGGTCTATTTTGGAAGTATCTCCTTTATTACTGAACTATTTTGGAAGTTTTTCCTTTATAACTGGTCTATTTTGGAAGTTTCTCCTTTATTCCTTGTCTATTTTGGAAGTTTCTCCTTTATTCCTTGTCTATTTTGGAAGTTTCTCCTTTATTTCTGGTCTATTTTGGAAGTTTCGCCTTCATTTCTTGCCTATTTTGGAAGTTTCGCCTTCATTTCTTGCCTATTTTGGAAGTTTCGCCTTCATTTCTTGCCTATTTTGGAAGTTTCTTCTTTATTCCTGGTCTATTTTGGAAGTTTCTTCTTTATTCCTTGTCTATTTTGGAAGTTTCCCCTTTATTCCTGGTCTATATTGGAAGTTTCTCCTTTATTCCGGGTCTATTTTGGAAGTTTCTCCTTTATTCCTGGTCTATTGCTGCACAATTTTTTGGTAACATAATCTTCTTTGAGGCTCAGCGCTTCAATTCTCCTTTATTCCTGGTCTATTTTGGAAGTTTCTCCTTTATTACTGAACTATTTTGAAAGTTTTTCCTTTATAACAAGTCTATTTTGGAAATTTTAACTCCATTTCTGGTCTATTTTGGGAGTTTCTCCTTTATTTCTGGTCTATTTTGGAAGTTTCTCCTTTCTTCCTTGTCATTTTGGAAGTTTCTCCTTTATTCCTTGTCTATTTTGGAAGTTTCTCCTTCATTTCTGGTCTATTTTAGAAGTTTCTCCTTTATTCCTTGTCATTTTTGAAAGTTTCTCCTTTATTCCTTGTCTATTTTGGAAATTTCTCCTTCATTTCTTGTCTATTTTGGAAGTTTATTCTTTATTCCGGGTCTATTTTGGAAGTTTCTTCTTTATTCCTTGTCTATTTTGATTCCTGGTCTATAATGGAAGTTTCTCCTTTATTCCTTGTCTATTTTGAAAGTTTCTCCTCTATTCCTGGTCTATTTTGGAAGTTTCTTCTTTATTCCTGGTCTATTTTGGAAGTTTCTCCTTTATTACTGAACTATTTTGGAAGTTTTTGCTTTATAACTGGTCTATTTTGGAAGTTTCTCCTCTATTACTGGTCTATTTTGGAAGTTTTAACTTTATTTCTGGTCTATTTTGGAAGTTTCTTTTTTATTCCTGGTCTATTTTGAAAGTTTCTTCTTTATTCCTTGTCTATTTTGGAAGATTCTCCTCCATTCCTTGTCTATTTTGGAACTTTCTCCTTTACTCCTTGTCTATTTTGAGAGTTTCTCCCTCATTTCTGGTCTATTTTGGAAGTTTCTTCTTTATTCCTTGTACATTTTGGAAGTTTCTCCTTTATTCCTGGTCTATATTGGAAGTTTCTCCTTTATTCCGGGTCTATTTTTGAAGTTTCTCCTTTATTTCTGGTCTATTTTGGGAGTTTTTCCTTTACAACTGGTCTATTTTGGAAATTTTAACTTTATTTCTGGACTATTTTGGAAGTTTCTTCTTTATTCCTTGTCTATTTTGAAAGTTTCTCCGTTATTCCTGGTCTATTTTGAAAGTTTCTCTTTTATTCCTGGTCTATTTTGAAAGTTTCTCCTTTATTACTGAACTATTTTGGAAGTTTTTCCTTTATAACTGGTCTATTTTGGAAGTTTCTTCTCTATTACTGGTCTATTTTGGAAGTTTTTACTTTATTTCTGGTCTATTTTGGAAGTTTCCCCTTTATTCCTGGTCTATTTTGGAAGTTTCTTCTTTATTCCTTGTCTATTTTGGAAGATTCTTCTTTATTCCTTGTCTATTTTGGAAGTTTCTCCTTTATTCCTTGTCTATTTTGGAAGTTTCTCCTTTATTTCTGTTCTATTTTGGAAGTTTCTCCTTTAATCCGGGTCTATTTTGGAAGTTTCTCCTTTATTACTGAACTATTTTGAAAGTTTCTCCTTTATTCCTGGTCTATTGCTGCACAATTTTTTGGTAACATAATCTCCTTTGAGGCTCAGCGCTTCAATTCTCCTTTATTCCTGGTCTATTTTGGAAGTTTCTCCTTTATTACTGAACTATTTTGAAAGTTTTTCCTTTATAACAAGTCTATTTTGGAAATTTTAACTCCATTTCTGGTCTATTTTGGAAGTTTATCCTTTATTTCTGGTCTATTTTGGAAGTTTCTCCTTTATTCCTTGTCTATTTTGGAAGTTTCTCCTTCATTTCTGGTCTATTTTAGAAGTTTCTCCTTTATTCCTTGTCATTTTTGAAAGTTTCTCCTTTATTCCTTGTCTATTTTGGAAATTTCTCCTTCATTTCTTGTCTATTTTGGAAGTTTATTCTTTATTCCGGGTCTATTTTGGAAGTTTCTTCTTTATTCCTTGTCTATTTTGGAAGTTTCCCCTTTATTCCTGGTCTATAATGGAAGTTTCTCCTTTATTCCTTGTCTATTTTGAAAGTTTCTCCTCTATTCCTGGTCTATTTTGGAAGTTTCTCCTTTATTACTGAACTATTTTGGAAGTTTTTCCTTTATAACTGGTCTATTTTGGAAGTTTCTCCTCTATTACCGGTCTATTTTGGAACTTTCTCCTTTACTCCTTGTCTATTTTGAGAGTTTCTCCCTCATTTCTGGTCTATTTTGGAAGTTTCTCCTTTATTCCTTGTACATTTTGGAAGTTTCTCCTTTATTCCTGGTCTATATTGGAAGTTTCTCCTTTATTCCGGGTCTATTTTTGAAGTTTCTCCTTTATTTCTGGTCTATTTTGGGAGTTTTTCCTTTACAACTGGTCTATTTTGGATATTTTAACTTTATTTCTGGACTATTTTGGAAGTTTCTTCTTTATTCCCTGTCTATTTTGAAAGTATCTCCTTTATTCCTGGTCTATTTTGAGAGTTTCTCTTTTATTCCTGGTCTATTTTGAAAGTTTCTCCTTTATTACTGAACTATTTTGGAAGTTTTTCCTTTATAACTGGTCTATTTTGGAAGTTTTTCCTCTATTACTGGTCTATTTTGGAAGTTTTTACTTCATTACTGGTCTATTTTGGAAGTTTCCCCTTTATTCCTGGTCTATTTTGGAAGTTTATTCTTTATTCCTTGTCTATTTTGGAAGATTCTCCTTTATTCCTTGTCTATTTTGGAAGTTTCTCCTTTATTCCTTGTCTATTTTGGAAGTTTCTTCTTTATTTCTGTTCTATTTTGAGAGTTTCTCCTTTATTCCGGGTTTATTTTGGAAGTTTCTCCTCTATTCCGGGTCTATTTTGGAAGTTTCTCCTTTATTCCTGGTCTATTGTTGCACATTTTTTGTTAACATAATCTTCTTTGAGGCTTAGCGCTTCAATTCTCCTTTATTCCTGGACTATTTTGGAAGTTTCTCTCGGAATCTGAGATAATGTTTTGTTTTAAAATAAAATTTAACTAAAAATAAAGTTTTACCAAACTTAGTTTGCCTCTTTGCCCGTTATCAACTTAGCTATCCTTCGGATAGTTGCATTGGGGTGTTAAGATGAGTTGTAAAGCAAAAAAGTAACTGAATCACACCAAAAACTAATTATTAACTTGCTGGAAACAGTATTTATAGTAATGCTCGGTTCTCTCGTTTTGTAAAAATTTTCTTTGAAGTTTTTCCAGAGATCCGTTCGCTTTTGTCAGTTATATATTCTACGCTTTAAAGGGTTTTAGAATATGGTGAGCGTGGGATCTGAGAATCGTAGGGTTCTTTGAATTGCCACATGCGTGTCTTGTGTAGAGATCCATCATGTGAAAAAAAAATCTGATCTGTTTGTTCAACTTGATATTCTCTAGCGTATCATTTTCCATTATTTTGCCTCGAAGATAATGAATCAATTAATATAAGATACTGTGGAGAAAACAGTTTTTGGGATAAAAGTATGGGAATTTCTGAAAGGAAAAGTATAAAAATCAGATTGTATTATGGTGTTAATGCTCACGTTTGTCTGAACGGAAAAATATCAGAAAAAATAACAAGTCTCGGGAGTGTAATCAACAAAATTGTGCTGAAAATTTTTCACGAAGTAATAAACTTTAATAAAAGTTGTTAGTTATTTTTTATATTGTTACGATTCATATGATAAAACTGTGGGTTTGAATATACAGGGTGTTTATTTCTAACTGGACATTACAATAAATTGGTAACCCCAAAAAAAAGTTTATTCTGAAAATATTTTTACTTGTACAGAGTGTTCGTTGAAACTGTATAAATAAAGGACAACATTAGGTATTTTAAATGAAACAGTAGAAATTTTTTTGGCACTAGAAAATCATTTTGACTATATTCTCATATTTTTGAAAATGTCTCACCAATCAGAAGAAGGAAAATTATACAGGGTGGGTCATGAGGAACTGTACATATTCCTACCTCGTAAGGTGAGCAATGTCAAATGTCCATTAAAAAGTCTGTGCTCCCATATTTTAATAATATACATGGAGAGTTGTGAATTTTGACTTATGATCATTATTTTTGAACGGTAATTTCGATTTATATATATTTTGGTGAAACACTTTTTTCCGGGTCGACCTCATCCATTCCCCCGCATTTTCCCTACCCCCCTAGTATCTTGAACTTCCCGAATCCCGCCCCCTACTCCCCCTTCTCCCCTTGTGAACAATTTCCCTATAATATCCTCCCTGTTTTGGTCTAGCACCCTATTTCCACCCATCCTCTTCACCGCTATCTCATACGCCTTTCTCCATGGAATGTTTTCCAAATCCCCCAGTAACTCTTTCCACTTCACTCTTTTTTCCCTCTCCACCCTACGCTCCAGTTCATTCCTCTTCTCTTTGTATTCCTCTTTTCCCTCTATCCTTCCTCTCCCCTCAGCATCCGTCTTCGTTCTTTCTCACTTTCCCTCCACAGCTCCTCTATTTCCTTATTCAACCAGTAATTAGTCCTCGGCTAACGCGTATTGCCCCTCTTTCCCTCTCTTTTATTACTTTTTATTACTCACTCTGTATAACCTCAATATTAGAGCAGCAGAAGAATATAATGATGTTATTGATAGCAATCATTAAATATAAAATAAACAGCGCGAATCTTTCTTTTTAAAAGAAAAATGTCTGATACTTAACCCTACTATTCTCTGTGTAAATTTGACAACTCACATAATCCCATATACCATTAACTATAAACCCGACGTTGTCAGTGAAAAATGAACATTTTTTTTATTTCCGGTGCTCGAAAATCAATTACCCATCTCTTCGACCAATCTCTGAGAAACTTCACATTCGGTATATGAATGGCGGAATTGAAATATGACTATTCCTCTGTTTGCAGTTGTTCCAATGTCGTTGACCTTTCCTGGTTTTGTGCGAAATCTTCCCTCAGGGTATCGTTGATACACGCACAAAAACAAGTGCGCGGTAGGGAGTGAGAAATAAATAAAAATTTAAAATAATCGTTAGTAGTATTTTATTTTGGAGTTTTGTTACCGCTAAAAAATATCCACAGTATATCAGGTTGCCAGAAAGATTGATTTACTGTCTGAAGCTAAAATATCCATATTTCGGTAATTGTATACGATAATTCCTAACGCTGCTAGTATATTTATGAGAAAGCAAATCTCTGATAACATCATCATTCATCACGTTGCCGTTACAATTTCGCTTGCCTTCAGCATCCCAGCCTCCTAGCAAACCTTCACTCTTCTTTCACGCAAATATATTCATTTATTTTTGTGTTTTCATCTACATTATGATTCAAAATTGATATGGACAGCTACTGGATGATTTAATAATGGGATAAACGGTGTAGGAAACGAAAAAAATCTCGCCAAACAATGGTTTTTAGTTGGTGGAGAATTCCTGTCTAAATTGCAATCCAGAAAGTTGAAAAACATTCATCGATTCAGTGCTCCGTAGATAGTGTAAGGTTAGTTGATATTTATTGGTACCAATAAAAATTATAGAGTAATATGTATTTAATCAGATGTACATCTATGAAAAGGGTTCAAATCAATAACAAGTTTTATTTTTAATTAAATTCTAAATTATAACTCACCTCAAAATTGATAGAACTATTTTATTTTAGGTTAAGTTATTTCTGTTCCATAATTGTTTTTTTATTTGTCACGTTAATAATTGATATTCATGTAATTTTTCCTATAAATGCACTCATAATATTATTAGTAAATTGTTTAATTGAGATCCATTGCATTTTATTTAATATAAATAGTGAAATTTACTAAATATAATATTAAAGTAAAGAAAAAGTATTAGAAAGTAAAAAAACTCGAGATTAATCCATAAAATTAAAGAGTGAAAATTAAAGTCAAAATTTAAAAAGGTAAAGGAGGCACATACCTGAAAGAAGTCGTGGAGTTGGTCCTGTGTTCCAGGAGAATTCGAATTGGTAACATTCCTGTCTAAATTGCAATCCAGAAAGTTGAAAAACTTTCATCGATTCAGTGCTCCGTAGTTAGTGTAAGGTTAGTTGATATTTATTGGTACCAATAAAAATAATAGAGTAAAAATTTAATCAGATGTACATCTATAAAAAAGGGTTTAAATCATTAACAAGTTTTATTTTTAATTAAATTCTAAATTATAACCCACCTCAAAATTGAAAGAACTATTTCATTTTAGGTTAAGTTATTTCTGTTCCATAATTGTTTTTTTATTTGTCACGATATTAATTGATATTCATGTAATTTTTTCTATAAGTGCACTCATAATATTATTAGTAAATTGTTTAATTCAGATCCATTGCATTTTATTTAATATAAATAGTGAAATTTACTAAATATAATATTAAAGTAAAGAAAAAGTATCAGAAATTAAAAAAATTCGAGATTAATCCATAAAATTAAAGAGTGAAAGTTAAAGTGAAAATTTAAAAAAGTGAAGGAGGCACATACCTGAAAGAAGTCGTGGAGTTGGTCCTGTTTTCCAGGAGAATTTGAATTGGTAACATTCCTGTCTAAATTGCAATCCAGAAAGTTGAAAAACATTCATCGATTCAGTGCTCCGTAGATAGTGTAAGGTTAGTTGATATTTATTGGTACCAATAAAAATAATAGAGTAATAATTTAATCAGATGTACATCTATAAAAAGGGTCTAAATCATTAACAAGTTTTATTTTTAATTAAATTCTAAATTATAACTCACCTCAAAATCGATAGAAATATTTTATTTTAGGTTAAGTTATTTCTGTTTTTTTATTTGTCACGTTAAGTAGTATTTTAATGTTAGCCGAGCTCATTATATGATATTTCAACTAAGTCTAGTTAAAGAAAAAATGCTGAATGCGTCGCTGGTGTAATTCCTGAGGACATAGTTGTGTAAAGTTTAAGATGAACTGTTCTCCTTATTAAATTCCAAGACAGAAGCTAAATAATTTGGGTTTGTTATAAAAAGTCCGTGGGGAAGTGAGTTGTATATTTTGAATTTAGAACCTCAATCTGGAAATCATTTTACACTGTTACAGCCTTGGATCTGATTGAAAAAATATTTCATACTTAACTGTGTAAATACGAAGTAATGTCCATTAAGACCTTAAGCGTTCCGCAGCCAGTAATTAAACGGTACTATATTAAATGGGGAAGAAATTTGTTGCGTAACAATTTGCTTTTATGGTTAGCGATCCCCAAATCAACACCAAGAACATTCTTCGAGAACGAGAATAAAACGAAGTGAAACTGTAAGCTGGAAAAATACAGGGTTGCTATTAAAAAAGGAATTTTAATTTATTTAAAAATTTTATTACAAAAAAAATGACATAAATTCTTATTAGCTTCGCTACATCGAAATTTCTCTTTAGTTCCAAATTAAAATCTATGGAATAATCAATCATCCCTTATTTACAGAAAAGACGTTAGTCAGATAGCCAACGTGAGGAAGCGATTTATCACAAGCTAATTTATTGTCGCTTTAAACACCGTTCAAATGATTTATGGTCATTCGATTTGTCGTCGATATCGCCCGCTTCTTCGAATTCCATTCCAATATTCAAAAATTCAAAAAGATACGAGAACAGTTTTATAATGTTAGCTACTTTTCAAAATTCCAACCAGTAACTGTCAAATTTGTCGTTTAGTTTGTGTTAAAAGCACATGCATTTTGATTTTCCATGCACAACCCTATATATGCCAATTGTATATACAGGTGCTTCATTAGGGTACAGTGACCAGTGAGTAATCTCGTCACTTTCCTTATCTGACTCCTGCTGAGGTGAACTATTTCTTTAGTGAGTGACCCTGAGGTTTTTTTGACCAAGAGTTTGCTGTGTTCCTGTTTTGGCATGTATCTCCAGTAGGTTTGATGTCAGCAGTTTTTGATATTCCAAAAACTGGTTCAGGACCAGTGAATCCAAATTCAGATCCTAGCTTTGCTAGGTTGTCAGGATTAGGAACATTGGAAGTCTTGGTAATATTGCTACCAGAGAATCCAGTGGGTCCAAAAAACAGTAGTGTGTTGAATAAGAACTGGTAGATAGTAGGGAAGTATTGACAAAGCTCCAATGAGTTTAACAAAAACATTTGATGAGTATTTTTGCTTCTGCTTCCATATCCTGGATATGAGGAATTGTTGTGGCGGAAGCTGAAGCTGTTTTAGCATGCCGAACAGCCAGTTCATTGTCTATTGTTACGTCGGACCTGTACTGAGGATATGTAGAGGTCCATGAAGAAAAAGAAGAA
Source organism: Lochmaea crataegi (assembly GCA_947563755.1). NCBI lineage: Eukaryota > Metazoa > Arthropoda > Insecta > Coleoptera > Chrysomelidae > Lochmaea > Lochmaea crataegi. Next base: position 21,333,896 of record OX387436.1, on the reverse strand, counting down.
GAAGACATACATCTAGAATCATCTAGAACTGCCATCGAAAAGTCGAGAACTGTCTAGAACAGGTGAAAAGTATAAAAGGCGGGACAATTGACATTAGTTAGTTAGTTTTTCTAAATTAGATTTTAAATTTTCTTGTTGGTGTTTTAAATGATCTACTCTATTATCAAGTTGTCTTACCTCTAGTTTTAATGTTTCCTGAATTTGTGTTAGGCCTTTCATAATTTCTACATCTGCTTCTCTACGCCTCTCCTCCTTCTCTTCTTCTTCCTCCTTTCTCCGTTTTTCCTCCTCCTCTTCTTCCTGCTTTCTACGTCTCTCCTCCTAATCTTCTTCCTTTCTACGTTTCACCTTCTCTACCTCACGTCTTTCCTTCATTGCTTCTTCCTCCTTTCTATGTCTCTTCTTCTCTTCCCCACGTCTTCTTCACGGACCTCTACATATCCTCAGTACAGTTCCGACGTACACTATATATGATGGCTTTGGTGTTTAAGAGAATGAATGTTGACAAGTGTGTACATGTGTTTGAAAGCCTGTAGCCTCTAATATTGGTTAATTACTCATACATTAGAAAATATCTCTCTGGTAATATTCAAAGAGCTTCAATTCAACTTGACCCGAAGTGTAGATATTTCACTATGACACGCCCAATTTCGATTTAGCAAACTTTATACAACTTCACTTACATGGGATCAAGTTACATCATAAATCTTAAAGAAGCCGAGCCAATTTGCAATTTTAATAAACTTTGAAACTATAGATGATACTTGAGCCATACGCGGAGCCCTGGGAGCTTTACCTTTGGATAATAATTACTCTTTGTAGTAGATTAAGGTGGGACATGTTTGAAAAGGACGAGAATATGTGGACTATATAATTGATACGTTCCTTGAGGAATAGATAAAAAACAAACAAATAAATTTTCGTGTAGGTGGAGCTGTCAATGATGTAATTTATTGTTCGATAGAACCGACTACTTTGTTTGATATCCGGGAATTTAATTTATGTACCAGACACATGACGCCCTTCCCATGTAAACTCATATGTTCCCACATCTGGAATATCCTTATAAACTGCCTTCCTCGATAATTAATGGGTGAATTCAAGCTACAACACCTCCAAGGGCGTTTGGAATTCTTCGTTATGTCTGTACGATATTTTAGATCTCCAAGATAAAATTTAAGGAAAACATGCTTAATCAGGAGTAAAAATAATTGGGAGAGGGAGAGAATTTTAGGTTCGGGTTATTAAATAAGTTTGACGTTTGTGTGGATAACAACAAAACACGATTTTCCAATAAATCGGACGAAAAAATCGGCTGGAAGCGTCTCTTAAAAGTTTGAATAAAAAAACGTTCCAGAAGTTTTATCATTTGATCTTGATATCTTGTTGTCTCCCAAAGGGATCAAGTTCGCTTAATAAAAATCAAAGTGAAGTTTAAGCAGTTCTGGATCAGACAAAACAGGAGGACGATTCCCAGAGGACTGAGTAAACGCTTTATATTCTTGAGTTACCGAAAAATCTTTCTTTTCATATAAATATGGATTTGTAGTAAGTTTGGAAAAGATCGTTTCTGTCAAATAAAAATTTAGGCTGAAATTATATCTGTCAAAATTAATTATTTTTCAATCCAAAGGACTTGTAGGTTGTCAGACCAAAACTATCAACGAAATTTTAACAATCACTTTAATTATTTTTTCAATTATAAAAACCAATGAAGTGTGAATTATCGAAAGACAAATTTTAAATTACATTTATTAAAATAACTTCCCGAAAGCCGTCGCCTGTTGTTTCCCCATTGCCTTTTTCGATTCTTACTTTGTTCCGAATTCTAGCTTTGTTAATTTAATTTCAGTTCATTAATAGATTAATCAAACTCACTAATTGCCAGATATTTATGAGGGGTTTGCGAATTTAATAAGTAACTTTTAATTTGCAAGCTGAAATTTTCCAATTATCGGAAAAATGTAAAAAGAGTGTAATGAATCGATTGCTTTTACACAGAAATATTGATGGAAAGGGGAGACTCCGGAAGATTGTGCATGAATCTGTAGAAAAGGACCGTAATTGTATTAACAGTAAATACAAGTCAAATTGAATACTGGAAAGTCCAGATTTTTGAAATGAAAACTTCTTTAGGCGTGTTGAGCACTTTTTTTGGGTGAAAAAAAAACATGGATATTTCGTCATCGTCACCCTTTTATGCAACACACAATACTTTTGGTTATGCAACACAATTAACAATAAAACGAATATAGTGTTGCATAAATCATCGTCACGCTTTCCATAAGCTATATATATATATATATATATATATATATATATATATATATATATATATATATATATATATTGTTATGGTATACAATAATTCAATATGTGGTGATTTAATTTTATTGAATAGTATTATATACCACAAGTATCGGTATCAACCAGAACTTCAAATCAAACAAATTTTATATTTTAAGATGTATTTATTGATCTGAAATGTATGAAACTTAACATTGTATCACATGCACGTGCATCTCAGGGTATGATATGGGTAAAGTGAGTTGTCTAAATTTAAGGAGTAAAATTTGAAATGTAATAACCTTCAACGTCAAAATTGAATTAATGATAATTAAATAACTATCTCCAGATTGCAATCCGTGGATGGTCTCCTAGCCTATTACAACCTATATTAAAATAAAATTAACACAATTCCGCACAAATAAGAATAACTCTCTCAATATCTTGTCGAAACACCGCCGGTAGCTGTATTGTCTAAATAGAAAACGACTTGTTCTCTGAAGCAAAGAAACTTTGCGTTGCGCAAAGGAAAGATTACTGGTAAACGTCTCGAATCTGGGTACTGGTTTACAATCAGCTGTTAGGTACAAGTTTTAGTATAAAATTATTTACATTACCATCGTTTATTGCTGGATGATCTCTCTTGATCTTGAATTTGAACAACCTTTACTGGATTCAAATCGAAGGTAAGTTATGTAAGATATTTCTAACTCACTATATCTTTTTTTATCCGTTTTATTTTAAAGTTTTCGTACATTTAAACTTGTAACGTCCATTACTTTTTTGTCTCCCCCTTAGTTACTTCTCACCTCCCAAACTTCCTTTCCGTTGCTAACGAATATTCTTTTGTTTCTTCTTTATTTATTATAGAAATTACTAATTTTTGTTGAAATCCAGTTACTGGCAGTTCATATTATTTAATCAAATAAAAATGTCCATAACAACCAATGTTTTTGTACTGACATTTCCAATATCGACTTTATCAGCTGATTTATACAGGGTACATAAAATATCTAAACAGAAAGTATCTAATTTAATCATTTTAACGTTATTGCTAAAAATGATGGAAATAACATAAGATTCCCATGTACATATGATATAATAATTTCCAAAAGTAACCATTTCATTTCATTTATGATCGTCTCAATTTCAGTACAATATATATATATATATATATATATTTTTTTATATAAAATTCCATTTACAATGGGCTTACGATAACATTTTTAAAAGGGTTTCATTTATTGATGTCGGCAGTCCCATGACTGGACGTTTTTATTCCAAGATCTTCATGTTCATCCACTTTTAATCTAATCACACTCATCTATTTCAAAATGAACATTCAGGCAAAGCACTTTGGTGAAGGAGTTCTTTATCTGGAAAGAGCAACTCTAAATTAAAGCTTAAATCGATATCAACTTTGTTATTTTATACTTGAATGAATTTCAATAACTGGAAACCATCAAGTACTTTAGGTGTTTTTCAAGAAAATTGATTAGAGTTTAGCAGAGGAAAATGAATTAATCTAACTTTCAATTAATTCAGACGACTCCAATTCTGATCTAAATTAATAATTGTGATATTTGAGTTTTTGAATTACGAACTGTAATTACTTTACACGAAATGATTGCAAATAATATCAAAAGTAAGATTTATATACAGTGCTTCCCAAAAGTCCGTTCCCCCCCTTTTCTTTTGAATGGTGATACTTAGAGTAATGAAATTTGGAAGGGGAAAATGTAAGCTTCTCTACTACTGGTAACAGGTGACGTAATAGGCACAGGTGACGTCACCATGTTTTTGATGGTTAAAATAAATAAACACTAAAATTTGAGTTTCGCTTTTAATTAATAAAGATTCAAAAGTCCGCCTATGGTTAATTGTCTAAAAATTTTTTAATTGACGTTTTTACATGCAATAATATCTTGAATTTTTAGTTTAATTATTGTTTAACGAGACGTTTAAGTATCTACATACATAAACAAAATGGTATAGTTCTTCTAGGCTTGATGTAATGACGCATATTTTTATAGTAGTTTCGCCATCAGGAGAGAGTATTAAAATGATCGGAAACCAGTAAATCATGGGCGTACATTTATAGAATTATATTATATGTTAAAACACAATTTTCTTACCGAATACCACACGAAGTCAAATTTCCGGAAATAATTTGACCACTAGAGGTATTACTAGTGATAATATTTATCTACAATAAAATTCACGCACACCCCTGGACGTTCTACACCCAGGTCAGGCCAGATGTTCAACATTTTCTGTCCCAGTTGGCCGAGTTAAAACTGTCCGGTTACTTCGTTATATTGTGCCAAATACTGGACTGGATGTATTGGCTTTTCATTGCAAGGCTGCTATGTTGCCAGCTATTCAAAATTTTCTTAAATATAGTAAAATACATAAAGTTGTTTTTGTGGCGCACCCAGGGGGAATTAAGGTTGCTCTAAAGCCTCGCCGTTTGGATATTTTATTATAAATACAGTACATGGTTTTTGATTAAAATTTTGTCTATTATATTTAAGAATATGTATTTATAAGCACCTCACCTGAAATTTCTAATTTTATTATTTGAAATCCCTGCATAGCAATAGATGATCCGATTATCGATTAATTCGAAGTTTATAAATTTAGTACGACTGAAATTTCGTTTCTTAAACGTTAACTTCTGTATAAAATGCTTTGTCTTGGTTTGTGAATGTATCAGCGAGTGAACCCCCCTCAAAGAAAAAGTCTCGGAGTGCCACTGCCATCACAGATGGGCGTGTGCGAACAATTCTTCTCTCTCTTTCAAGTAGTGTTGTTCATATTATCCTTGTCGTACTTGTGTAAATGGTATGTCGAGATAAGATTTTTCGCAATCTGAATATGGTACGATAGAGAGAGCCGGTGACGTCACAACGGTGCGATCTTTGCATTGTATATAATTTCGTAAGTGAGGTACTGTCATGTTTTTTTTGAAGTTTTCCTCTTTGACTTTGGTATTAAAAAATGTTTTCAGGTAAATATAAGTAGAAATAAGTAAACTAAATATTTTCAACAATAAGTTAGGTACTTCTGACGTGTATTCTATTTTCTTGTAAAACTAGATTACGCTAATTAACCAATTAACTTCTGTACACAACTGGAAGGTGTTTCTGAACAGTAACGATGCTACTTTGTTAAATTAAAACAACCACTAATACAGGTATCTATTGTACCTCTGCATTCTCAAGAGAATATTATGAGGACTGACTCTACGTAGTTTCAGCTCTGTATGCCCCATTTTTTTTTTGGATTGTAATTAGTTTTTTTGTTGCTTTGTGTTTTAAAAACGAAAATTTGACCAATAAAAATGATGTATTTTTATTGTTTTATACTTGCCGCGGGTTCGCTGAAATTGTTGTGGGAATTAGGAATTTTAATGACGTCAGTGTTCGTTTATATGTGGATATATTCAAGTATCCATAAATACTGGAATGTTTTTTTTTGGTTCAAAATTTAAATACCTATTGATGTGAGCTGGCTCACGTGTAATTTTTCTCTTATAACAAAGTAGATAACTCTAATAATGCTAGCTGGTGCTGACCATAACAAATTACTTATATTTTTGTTCATCTAAAAATTTTTCCAATGTAATTTTGATATAAATGGTCTATTTATGTGGTAGTGACATTGGAAAATCGAACTGGTGGTTAATAAAAATTTCTAACAAAAGAAATGGCCTTTTCTGACAAATTGCTTTACTTCCCATAAACACGCTACTTCCGAAAAAGCTTTTCCCAGATCATTTTCACGTTTTAACTCTTACAAACTTGGATTTAGTCTTCTTTCTATAAAGTAATTTAGAATCTGTCTCAATTTTCTAAGAGGATGCCATAAAATTGCAGAAAACCCGTCTGTGTTGATTATAAAAAATCGTTACAATGCTCTCCGAGAGAGCCCTTTATATCGTCGATATTGAAAACTTATATGAAAACTTCTATTCCGCTGCTTTTTAAATCTCATAAAAAAGTAAGTAACCCCTCGAGTTTCTCTGAAAAACGAAGCACCCTCGGTCGATTACGATTGTTTAGTGGCCGAGTGCAATATTCTGGCAAAAAAGAGGAAATTTAACGGTTGAAACTTTTAATTTTTTTCCTTTATTTAATAAAACCGCCGGCGTATGGAGGCGGTCTTTATTGCAAATCAAGTGAGTAATGGAGTTTTTCGTCCTACCTTGGAAAATGAAAAGTTTTTCAAACATAATATTTTTTTATAGCTTTTATAGAGCTTCAAAAATATGATATACTTTTCTACAATACAGTGCAGCTGTGCCTTAGCCAGGAGGGCATAATTCCAGACGCAAAGCTAACCTGGAATTCACATCTACATGACAAAACCGATGAAGGGGAAATGGCCCTAATGGCTGCCAAACGGGCGATAGAAAACACATGAGGAATAAATCCACGGATCGTTCACTATGGAGCCTTCGTTTGAAGGCCAAAAACAGATCAGAGGAAAGCCGAACTGGAGCTATCAAAACTTCAGAGGCTTGTCTGTCTGTGCTTAACGGATGCGATGAGAATCAATCTTCCGCCTCTTGCTCTACAAGCTGGAATGCAATGGGAATTGGAACGAAGGAACCAACACCCATAGTCACTCCAGAATCACAGATGTTATCACAAACAAGTTGGCCATAATTAACGACAACCAACCATACCATATCCAGCTAAACTGGGATGGGTTGGAAGCATTCAGTCAGGAATGTGGTACAGAATGTGTTGGTGTGGTACACAGAAGGATCTAAAACTGACATCGGATCAGGAACTGAAGTCTATGGTTCCAGACCCAGGTGCAGTGTGTACGCCATCTTTGGGGAAAGCTGCATCTGTATTCCAGGCAGAAATCTACGCTATCGAAACCTGTTTGCAAATAAACATCGAAAGGGAGTATAGAGGCCAAAAGATATTCATACTCTCAGATAGTCAGGCAGTACTGGAATCTTTAGCATATCCCCATATCAGATATAGAGTGGCCTGGGACTGCCTACAAAAACTTTTAACCCTGGTAAACCATAATAGAGTAACTCTTAAGTGGGTCCCGGGGCACATGGGTATTGTAGGAAATGGGAAGGCAGACACCCTAGGGTATAAAACTGCATTCACTGGTACTGAACCAATATTTGGAAAATCAAAATTTGCTGCAGGCGGTTGTACATCTCGGTGGATTCAAACTAAACATCAGACGTACTGGAGACACGTGCCAAAACAGGAACACAGCAAACTCCTGGTTAAAAAGCTGACTAACTAAATATTGAAAATCAGCAGGGACCAGATGAGGAGAGTGACGGGATTACTCACCGGTCACTCTTCCTTTAGGAAGCGCATGCATACAATTGACACATATATGGAGGAGCCTAACTGGAGCCTCTCACCTTATCTTCGAATGTGAAGCACTGTCTCATTGGAGATATAGACTCCTAGGAGTAGAGTATCCAAGGGATTATTTCTCCAAGAAGGACCTAGTGAAAATACTGTTTAGCCTGATAAGGTCTACTGGTCTCTTCACATAAACGGTATAACCAAAAGCCTAAAGGTGGAGGTGCCGAGGTCTCTAAGCCTCTGATTGGTGGTGTCGAACTAATCAATCAATCAATCACTATACAGTGTATTTTTGGCGTTGGTTTTAAAAAGTATGATGAATGTTTGGATTTTAATTCAAATTTTGGAAAAGTCTCAAATAAATTGAGTGTCATTATAATTTCAAAACCGGTTTTCCAGTTTTTTCTATTAAAAATTTGTAACGTAAGCTTTCTATTTTATTATCCCTTTTGATATTCAATCCCACAGATATTCTATAAAATGTAATATAATACATTTCGGTAAGGGTTTGTCTACTTAAACATAACTTTTAATAGGGATCTTTCCTTTGTATATACATGCCGAATATCGGTTACGATCAAATACCAAACTGACTTACCTATGCTGCTCAAAAAAAGTTTAAATAATTATATCGTTGACCTTCACAAGAAATTACATTTTATGTACTAATTTCCGGATAAAAAATCGTCTATTTTTGACGTCAAGTATTTTTCGTCCGCAAACACTTTATTTTTCGTCCAGAAACACTTTGCTTTTGTCCGGAAACACTTTACTTTTCGTCCAGAAACACTTTACTTTTCGTCCGAAAACACTTTGCTTTCATCCGGAAACACTTTACTTTTCGTCCGGAAATACTTTACTTTCGTCCGCAAACACTTTGCTTTCGTCAGGAAACTTTGCTTTCGTCCGGAAATACTTCGCTTTCATTCGAAATCACTTTACTTTAGTCCGCCAAAACTTTACTTTCCTCCGGAAACACTTTACTGTTTGTCCGGAAACATTTTACTTTCGTCCTCAAACACTTCGCTTTCGTCAGGAAACACTTTATTTTTCGCCCGGAAACACTTTACTTTTCGTCCGGAAACACTTTACTTTCGTCCACAAACACTTTGCTTTCGTCAGGAGACTATTTGCTTCCGTCAGGAAACACTTTACTTTCCGTCAGGAATCACTTTACTTTTCGTCAAGAAACACTTAACTTTCGTCCGCATACTCCTAGCTTTCGTCAGGAAACTCTTTGCTTTTATCCGGAAATACTTTGCTTTCATCCGGAAACACTTTACTTTAGTCCGCAAACACTTTACTTACGTCCGGAAACACTTTACTTTTCGTCATTTGGTATTTTATGTACCAATTTCCGGTTGAAACATCCTCCATTTAAGTACTTTCCGTCCGGAAAAACTCTACTTTCGTCCGGAAACTCTTTACTTTAGTCCGCAAACACTTTACTTTCCTCCGGAAACACTTTGCTTTCGTCAAGAGACTATTTGCTTTCATCCGGAAACACTTTACTTTAGTCCGCAAACACTTTACTTACGTCCGGAAACACTTTACTTTTCGTCATTTGGTATTTTATGTACCAATTTCCGGTTGAAACATCCTCTATTTAAGTACTTTCCGTCCGGAAAAACTCTACTTTCGTTCGGAAACTCTTTACTTTAGTCCGCAAACACTTTACTTTTCTCCGGAAACACTTTGCTTTCGTCAAGAGACTATTTGCTTTCGTCCGGAAACACTTTACTTTCGTCCGGAAACACTTTACTTTAGTCCACAAACACTTTATTTTCGTCCGCAAACACTTTACTTTTCGTCCGGAAACACTTTGCTTTCGTCAGGAGACTATTTGCTTTCGTTCGGAAACACTTTACTTTCGTCCGGAAACACTCCACTTTTCGTCCGGAAACACTTTGCTTTCATCCGGAAACACTTTACTTTTCGTCTTGAAATACTTTACTTTCGTCCGCAAACACTTTGCTTTCGTCCGGAAATACTTCGCTTTCATCCGGAAACACTTTACTTTAGTCCCCCAACACTTTACTTTCCTCCGGAAACACTTTACTGTTCGTCCGGAAACATTTTACTTTCGTCCGCAAACACTTCGCTTTCGTCAGGAAACACTTTATTTTTCGTCAAGAAACAATTAACTTTTCGCCCGGAAAAACTTTACTTTCGTCCACAAACACTTTGCTTTCGTCAGGAAACACTTTACTTTTCGTCAGGAATCACTTTACTTTTCGTCAGGAATCACTTTACTTTTCGTCAAGAAACACTTAACTTTCGTCCGCAAACTCTTTGCTTTCGTACTTTGCTATTTAAGTACTTTTCGTCCGGAAAAACTTTACTTTCTTCCGGAAACTCTTTACTTTAGTCCGCAAACACTTTACTTTCGTCCGCAAACACTTTGCTTTCGTCAAGAGACTATTTGCTTCCGTTCGGAAACACTTCACTTTCGTCCGGAAACACTTTACTTTAGTCCGCAAACACTTTATTTTCTTCCGCAAACACTTTATTTTCTTCCGCAAACAATTTACTTTTCGTCCGGAAACACTTTGCTTTCGTCAGGAGACTATTTGCTTTCGTTCGGAAACACTTTACTTTCGTCCGGAAACACTTTACTTTAGTCCGCAAACACTTTACTTTAGTCCGCAAACACTTTATTTTCGTCTGGAAACACGTTTCTTTCGCTGTAGTCGCTATGATACGGTACGATGCGAGAATGGCTGTAACAATAACTGTCATTTGCTGTTGTCAAATTAATTATCTACGAAATCCGCTAGATTTTACGTGGAAATATTCATTTGGAAATTAGTAATTTTTTGTAAAGAAGATCAACATAAAAATGTAATATGCACCTCGGTGAATAACTGTCTATTTTCTCGCCTGCTTGCTACGCCTCGGCTATCAATTTGCAGACCCGACTACAATAGACAGTTTTTCGTCCTTGGTTCATAAATAACTATTGTAGTGAACTAGAATATAATAAAGTTCAACCTTTTTAGCGGTAAATGTTTGTAGTTCCAAACACTTTAACTGTGACTTACAAATAATAAATACTTTGTACTTCTGAAAGCAGTGGGTGTAAATGAAAAATTCATTAAAGTGCTTTACATTAAAGTTTCATGTCTAAATTGGTGTTGAAATGAAGCTACAGCTTGAGCAAAGTTATAAAATACAGGGTGAGTTACGAGGAACTGTACATACTTCTACCATAAGTAGAGGCACGTTAGGGGATTATCAAATGACCATTAAAAAATATCTTCTTGTTTTTATTAATAATATACAGGGTGAATTATGGTTCATCACCAAAACAATGTTTCGTCAAATCTTTTCAATGATTAAGTCGATTCCAGGACCGTCTTCGTGAAAATTTGTGAGACTGCTTTATATTCAACATTTCACCCTGTATACGATTTTTGAACATCTTTTATAATCGTAATGTTTATTAAATTGTTTTTTACCTTGTTACACATTGTTTCACACTGTTTTATTGTTTGTTTATTGTTATTTTTTAATTTATGAATAAACATTTTCTGGGCTTGTTCATTTCTTTCCGATTAAAATAATTAGACAAGATTTTTTCTCAAACAAATAAGAAAACCAAGTTATTACATCCATTTTTATCTGTTTTTTGTCTATTAGGGGTGGAAAAAGTTACATACAGTGTGAATTAATTAGATGAACCAGATTTTTAAATCCGACCCTGAAAATCGATCCAAATTATGGTATTTACCATACTGGAGCACAGTGCGTGTCGTTTTTGTTTATTTTAAAGATTCCTTTCTGATAACTAAACATTATTATACAGTAGGATATTTGATTATTGCCAATTTTCAATTTGACTCTAAAATGAATCTTTAATTGGTAATGTGAGGTAAGTGTAACAAAAAATTCAAATACCCAGGTCTAACTGTCTATTTATGCCCTTTGGAAAAATCATATATAGGGTGAAGTGTTGAATATGAAGCAGTCTCATAAATATTCACGAAGACGGTCCTGGATTTTTTTAATTCTGAATATGTCACTTTCACCAAAAAAAATGAGACAAATCGACTTAATCATTGAAAATATATGACGAAACATTATTTTGGTGAAGATCCATAATTCACCCTGTATATTAATAATCAAAACAAGAAGAAATTTTTGATGGTCATTTGATAATCCCCTAACGTGCCTCTACTTATGGTAGAAGTATGTAACTCACCCTGTATAAGCAGGATTAGATATTTATAATGAAGTTTTGTTAACTTTTTATTGGTTTTGACACTTCAGATTAATTATAAATTTAAATGTACATGACATGAAATTAACTTAGTAATTTAATAAAAAATCACGCATTTTTAAAATAATTAAAAACTCTTGTCCATTCTACATTCCCAAACTTTCGTAAATTAATTTCAATAAGAAGTTAAAGTTCAATTTTTCAGCTGAAAATACTTTTCTTTGAAAACTGTCTATATAACTCAAACTCGAGGACTTTCGAGAATGAATGAGTCTCCAAACTTTGATGAGAAAAATTGGAAAAATTGAACAAAAATGATTAATTTTTAAACAGTCAATCTGGAGACTTATATTAATGTCAACAGGTCAACGATGACATATTGAAATTAACCTATTAGATTACTGTTCCCATTCGAATATCAATCAGCTTAGCCCTCCAAAATAATTTTTTCAGTTTTTAATCACTTTTACTAAATATGCCTCCTCCCCCAACTCTTCTAGGTACAATCAATCATTTAAAGATAACATAAAATGCATTATCCAACTCGCTGCTATCAGCTCTGACTAGAGGTTTTACCCCACGAGTTTCAACGCTGTCGTTCCCCAAAAAAATCCAGCAGCACGGTTTTAAAAAAGGATAAAAAGGATCGCAGACCGTTTGGAAATTCTGTTGTGACGGAAACTGACGGGTTTTATAAATTAGCACATAGTTCCAGGATTTTTTTTTCACAAATTGCCGCAATTACGTTTCTATACAGATTTCCATCATCAAAAATACAGAGAGTCAAATGTTGTTCTCGTCTAGTTCATTGAGTCTCTAAATATTCCATAGCATTTTGAGCAGGTTGTGATGCCTTTTGGCCCAATATAATAGTAAATATTTAAAATAAGAATTAAATTCCCTTAATCTTATTTCAACAAAACGATCGAACCTTTCATTATTATATAAATATAAATTAAGAAGGTTACTGAATAGAAAGTCAAGTTCAAAGCGTGAAGTAAGACAAAACAATTATATGTTTATCTGTCTTACTCGAACTTGACCGGATATATAAATATACATTCAATATTTATCATGAGGAGAAGTCGATGCAGAATACTTCTATATAGTTGAATAGTCAGCTTTTAGTAATCATTAACTATTACGTATAAGTATGCTATCCTTAAGAAATCAAATCAACTACAAAAATATTTATCTTCATTAGGTGCATGTTCATTTACTAAGGCGAAAATATACAATTTTGGAGCTCCTCCTTAGTTGCCAGTGATTTGGCTAATTGTTTTCTAATTACTTTTAATGGCTTCTCTCTTATTGCGTGGCAACCATCGAAATCCTTCTGGACCTACCACCTCTCCAAATATTTCTGGATAGAGAGGCTAAGTAGAATCGCTAAAAGTAACAGTTTTCTTGGTTCTGGGAATAACCTTCAACAGTAAACTGCTACTTGCCTTATACTGTTCTAATTCCGAATAGGGATGACTGGTTTCTCGGTAAAGAGGAGTTACTACGATCAGATAGTTGTTGGTGCATATATTGTTCGAAAACACCCTCAGGCTCTGAGAGATTGGAAGAAGCCAAATATAGGACAGCCAGACAGCACTTAGCTAAAAATTTCCTCAATAGGAAGACTCAGCAAAGTGTCTGGTCTGGATCCCTGGTCATTCTGGTATGTATGGCAATGTAAAGACAGACTTCCTTGCCAGAGGTGATTTTACTAGACCAGAACCTGCAATTAGCATCACACTAACTACCTGGACTGCAAGGGAAGTTTTAGACTTCTGGTATAATTGACCGGGTTCATTAGAAGGATTTTATACATCCTGCGAATAAATAAGCATGAAATATGTCCAACTGGTCTTTTAAAGGGCCACTGTTAACTGAATCATCTTATAGTAATGCTTCTGTCGAAAGATCAGACTAGCTGTCTTTGTCTGGAATATGATGAAACAGCTGAGCCTATACTTTTGGCTGTCTTTGTCTGGAGCTGAGCCTATACTTTTGACCTGTTTCTCCGTGGCTCGTATCAGGTATTTCTCTCTCCCTTAGACCCGAAATGTCATCCACCAAATAAACGAATCGGCATTGTTGAGAAGCTGAGTTTGTTTGGTTCAATATGAAGAGGTGTGAGTTGCAGAGGAGGACCTAATAGACCTAACCTAACTTTTATTGGATATCCCAATGAATATCTTGTTTTTTTCTAAAAGGAATGTAATATCTCGTTATGGTTATAAAAATAATAATAATAATTAACGATTAAAGTGACAAAATATTAAAATCTATAGGTAGTATATTAAATCGAAAATTGAGTTCGTTCAAAGCTCGGATTGTTACCAATTTCGAACAGCGGTATGTTGAATACTACATCGTTTGTCAACCTATCAGACATTATTAAATTAGGTTGTTAATTCGATACAGAAGGTGTTAATTATAGTCATTGCAATTATACCGTTAATTGTCTAGTTTATTTTTTTTTCCCAGTTAATATTTCTGGATTTTAGATAATAACTGAGACTTTAATTAATTTTATACTGGATGTAAAATAAATGAGCAATTCAAAATTTTATGTTTTAAAAAATACAAATCGTAAAATGTGAATTTTTATTGTGACATTTAATTTAATGGAAAACAATTTATTTGGAATAGTGGGAATTGAAACGGTTTTTAAAAAAAATAAAAGCTATAAAAATATACTTCTGTTTTTAAAGAAAGTTAAGGAAGACAATTAAAAAGTTTTGCTAGGAGTTTTCCCAATCGAATTTTTTCGTTTACGTTTTACTTAGCGAAAACTATTTTAATAAAAATGAAAAATGTTTTTACGAGTATTTGCTACATTCTTAACATTACAATTAACAAGTTTTAGTTCAACCATTTAAATTGATAAACTGCTTAGGATATAGGATAGTTTCAACAGACAGATTTATTAAAATGTATGTATCTCCTGACAAATTTTGCCTTCATGGCCTTATACAGACTTTGTCAAAAATACCATGAACATAACAGTAGATGATGATCATGTTTGGGAGATAGCAAAGAGCAATTTGAAATATTTGAAATATATATATAAATATTTGCGCCATAACTCGACTAATTGGAGATATAGAACGTTCTAGTGACCACCAATCGATTCAGAGGAAAATTTTACAAATACAACTGAATTTAAGGTCGATATTTCCAAGAATTAGGGGAGTTAGGAAAACCATCCATACCTACCCTTGGTTCTAAATTTTCGACAAAAAACCGACTTTAAGACGTTTTGAGGCACTTTGGAGACACTTTGAGACAGTGGGAGACTTTTGAGACAAAATGAGACTTTTGAGTCATTCTGAGACGTTCTGATACACTTTGAGAAGGTTTAAAGCACTCTGGAGACAATTTGAGACAGTCTAAGAATTTTGAGATACTCTCAGACATTTTTATACACTTTGAGACGTTTTGAGGCACTCTGGAGACACTTTGAGACAGTCTGATACTTTTGAGATACTTTGAGACAGTATGAGACTTTTAAGACACTCTGAGTCGTTTAGATACACTTTGAAAAGGTTTGAGGCAGTCTGGAGACAATTTGAGACAGTATAAGAATTTTGAGATACTCTTAGTCTTTTTTATACACTTTGAGACGTTTTGAGACACTTTGAGACAGTCTGAGAATTTTGAGATACTCTGAGACTTTTTTTATACACTTTAAGGCGTTTTGAGGCATTCTGGAGACACTCTGAAACAGTTTGAGACTTTTGAGACACTCTGAGACGTTCTGATACACTTTGACACGGTTTGAGGCACTATGGAGACAATTTGAGACAGTCCAAAAATTTTGAGACACTCTGAGCCGTTTTGATACAGTTTGAGACGGTTTTTGTTCAAAAATTTTTCCATTCGTGAAAAAAAGCACCACTTCATGCACTTTTTGCATAAATAACTATTTATTTTGACAGCTTAAGTATCATCCCAACAGGTAGGTAAATAAATAGGGTCAAAATACTTTTAGAACTTTCGTATTATTTTTTATAAATATAAGTGTTAAGTGGCCATCTATCCGAGTTCAGTGGGGTTAGTTGGCCTTATGGCCACAAAATAAAAATTAAAATAAACTAGAAAAACATTGAAATAACACAGTGTGTTCTGTGTAAGATGAAGATGCTGTTCTTTCCTAGTTCATTGAGTTATCCGACATACTTTTCAAATTACTCAAAAAGGAAGGGAGTCAAGGTGAAAAGAATACTTTTTATTCGAAAACACATAGAGACGAATGTATCTACTCGTTTCTATATAATTTATTTATTATTAACTTAGAGGAAATTATTAACAAGCCTCGAGAGACAGAATCATCCGGTATAAAATTCACTGGAAGACCTTTAAATAATATATTATAAGGTAGGAGAATCATAGAGCTCGCAACTGAAAACCTTGCAACTCTCTAGAGATTGACTGAGCATAGTATCAGGATCGTGTAGTTGAATATAATTTAGTACACTTATACAAAAGTAAATGAGGGTAAATGAATTATTCACCTGGCCGTATTTAAACAGATTCACAAATTCAATTACTTTTCCTTATGAAGATGCGAGTTATTTTCATTACGTTAAAAACATACAAACTGATTTTGCTTTGATATTACTTGGAAATATCTTTTGAAATATATAAATTTTCACGTTTAATATTCTGAAAAGTTCAACCACAATGGCATTCACCTGACCTGTAGGCGTAATGGAATAATCGACCTTCCGATGTCCACCGTTTAGTCACCTGTTGATGTTCGATATCATAGTAACTTTGTTTGCTTGACGTATCCATTTCTCACCTTTTCTTCTGTCACAACTCAAGAGTGACAACCTTCTGGTTCAATTGAACCCATTTATCAGTTCTCTATCCCTTCCCATACATCTTCAACCATATATTTTCCATTACAGACAGCATATATACATAAATTGTTGTATAGTTCGGTGTCAGCTGTCAATTGTCTAAAGCTTTGTATAGTTCAAAGCTACCAACTGTCACGCGTCAAAGTTGTCATCTTTCAAATATGTAAACCCTCACAGGAGCGTCTGTTCGTAGCTCTAGGCGCCGACGTTGCCAAATTTCAAGAAATTGACATTAAAAAATGTGGAGAATAAAATGAGATTAAGTGTTTGTTTGTTGCTCTTACTTTTTCAAGAAGGGGAAGGTAAAATAACCATTCCATACATCTTTCGCCTTAATGAACCTTCAAGGGGAAATATTGATGGAATGGTTATTTTTCCTTCCCCTTCTTGAAAAAGTGAGACCGGAGTGTTGCGAGGAGCTAAGATATTATATAAAACGAAAGAAAAAACATATAATCTCATTTTATTCTCCACATTTCTTAAATGTCACTTTCTTGAAATTTGGCAACGTCGGCGCCTAGAGCTACGAACAAACGCTCCTAAACCTCACGTGTCAGCTATAGTATGTTAAAACTGTCAACTGTCAATATTCCACGAATATTTTACGTTAGTGTTCTAATATCTATTATAAGTAAACAGATAGATACTCTCCATTCTACATTTGTAATTTAAAAAATTTATGTTGTGAAATTAGTTAATTATTATGTAATTATACAAATTTTGTTTTCACCCTGTAGATTGTAGTCGAACTTTGGAAGCATGCTACTTCCATCCACTTTAGCAATAAATCTCACAACGTCAAACAATCCAGGGGAACTTAAGATACTCCTGGGATTTCTAAAAACTCCTATCCAGATGCGAATTACTTAGGGTAACGCTAGATTCGATACGAATGTTCCTTTGAATCGATAATGTTTTAACAGATACCCACCCATAATTGGATTTTATAATGTAACTAATATACTTTTTGAGAACACCCTGTGTATTGTTTTAGGTTTTACACAAAAAGTACTACACACCTTTTGCGCTTAAATGTATAATCTCTTGTATAAATTGTATTTTAATAATAATTGAATTAAACTTGAATTAACTATCCACATCAGAAAATCGTTAAGCTTCCACGGAATCAAACTGTGTTCATCAAGTTCAAACGTGGCTTCAAGTTTTAACAAGTTTTCAAACTCAAAATGCTTCTATCCCAAAGTGAAAGATTAGACATTTTGAATATAGGTTTATAGGTTTAAGTGACATAATCTCGTAGATTAAAGGAACTATGTATAATATTTACTTTGTGCATTAAGAATTACTGTGAACATAATTGAAAACAAAACATATTTTGGACTGTCTTGATCAAAATCATACCATTTCCACTGTTTTCTACTTCCATTCCAGAAGCTTTGTGTCCTCTATATAGACCACTAGTTCAACTGGTGGTATTTTGAGCAGTTCTTCAGAGTGCTTTTAAATAATAATCTAGATCTAAACTATTTGTATGGAGATGACCTTCTGTCAACCATCGTTTGAATTGGGGTTCTCTGTTTAACCAGTTCCAGATTTCTACTCTTATTCATACCTTTGTGGGTTCACAGAACGGTTCCGGATTAATGTAGTCCCCTCTAGACCCTTCTTTAGCTAACTGGTCCGCCAATTCATTAACTGTAATCCTTGGTACTCATACTGGATACTGTGTTGTATCTTGCCAGCAAATTAAGGTTTCTCTACAATTTTTTACCAGTATGTTGTAGATTTTACAACGCCTTAGAAGAGCTCTGGTCAGTAGATTGCATTGCAAATGACACTCGTTACACAAAACTGCATTTCATACCGTTTTACATACAATATTTTGAAAAATTTTGAAAAAACTGATGAAAATAAAAATTATTAAATTTCTTTTGGAACTAAAAACATAACTCTTATGTCTTTGCTGTAGTCACTTTATGTTAATACGACATTTTGTGAACACCTAAAGGTTTTTAGTTTCACTTTTACAAAATTCTGAAGAGCTACTAAATAATATTGAAAAGGAATTCATTTGTTTGGCTTGTGATCAAGAGCCCAGACATTTGGTCCAAATTTTTGTACCATTTCTACTGTTTTCTACTTCCATTCCAGAAGCTTTGTGTCCTCTATATAGACCACCAGTTCAA
The DNA here is from genome assembly GCA_947563755.1 of Lochmaea crataegi. NCBI lineage: Eukaryota > Metazoa > Arthropoda > Insecta > Coleoptera > Chrysomelidae > Lochmaea > Lochmaea crataegi. Next base: position 21,315,034 of record OX387436.1, on the reverse strand, counting down.
CTGGTGGTATTTTGAGCAGTTCTTCAGAGTGCTTTTAAATAATAATCTAGATCTGAACTATTTGTATGGAGATGACCTTCTGTTAACCATCGTTTGTATCGGGGTTCTCTGTCTAACCAGTTCCGGATTTATCCTCTTATTCATACCTTTGTGGGTCCACAGAACGGTTCCGGACCTATGAAATCTTCTTTAGACCCTTCTTTAGCTAACTGGTCCGCCAATTCATCACCTGTAATCCTTGGTACTCAGACTGGATACTGAGTTGTTTCTTGTCAGTATATTAAGGTTTGTTTCTCTACAGGTTTTTACCAGTCTGGACTTCTTTCCTCTCTTGTATTGTATTTGAACCAGGATACCGTAAACTTTCTTCGGCCTTCAATTACATTAAGGGCAAGCATACAATCCCATACTAGCGTTGAATTTTTATTGATAGAGTGTCTTCATGACCGCCTTGTTATCTGCCTGCAATTGAGCTGTCATTTCTGCCTAAAAAGTGAGTTCTTTCTATAAAATTACTGGGAAACCTTTACCTTGTTACATCCCCACTACTCCAGTTCTTACGCCTTTCGTATATCAAGTTGCTTCCGCTTATATCGGTACCTCCTTCAAGTCTTCCTATCCCTGAAAAGATATTTTGTCTTTGTTTTCGAAGATACATTTTGCTGCCCCAAAATTTATAAAATTATAAAATAACGGATGCTGTGAGTGTATCTTGAACATTGTTTTTTTTCCAACTGGAAACAAATTCGATAACACTAAATCAACAATCAAAACTTTATGTGCAAACACAAATTAAGACATCAAAAGGAAAAAATATAACCTTCTTCGTTTGCCGCTGAATCCCGTTTCTTACGTCTTTATGTGCACATATATTTAGTCTGCAAATACAAAAACACTCGAGAAAGTGGAAAAAACAATTCGAAGACGAACATTCTTTTAACGAAATAATGGAGATAATTCATTAAACATCCCAATAAAAAGATCCTGAATTTAATTTATCCGAGACTGAAGATGTGTTGGTTAATTTGTCAAGATAATTTTTGTTTGTTTCAGGTCGAAGACCCGGTAAACTACGCAGTAAAATTGGCAAAAGAAGTGAACTGCTCGATACCCGACGACGTTGGTAAGGATCACGAAGTAATCGTCGATTGCCTCAGAGAAACATCTTTACACGAACTTCTACAAGCTGACGTCGTAGCTCCATCATATCTCAGCGCTTTCGGTCCAAGTGTAGATGGTGTAGTTATAAAAGCGGACTTCGCCAAGGAGTTAGTTACTTATTTCAAACCCCAGGATCTTCAAAACTTCATGGGACCCGTAAACGCGAACATGAAAAGAAGCGAAGCCACAATCACCCCGAGAGGAAACAATCCATACGATTTATTATACGGGGTAGTTACAAGTGAGGCTTTGTGGATGTTTTCCAACAACGACATAACCGCCGGCTTCGAAGGCGAACGACGGGATAGAATCCTAAGGACCTATGTTCGAAACGCTTATACTTATCATTTGAGTGAGATATTTTTTACAATCGTTAACGAGTATACGGATTGGGAACGGACAGTGCAACATCCGGTCAATACTAGAGACTCCGTTATTTCCGCTCTTAGTGACGCGCAGTTCGTGGCGCCGTTAGTGCAAACCGGGGATTTACTCAGTGCCAAACCACCTCAATCTAGCCAAGAAGGCGAGGGACCTAAGACTTTCTTTTACGTCTTCGATTATCAAACCAAAGACGGAGATTACCCACAGGTGAGTTTTTTCTTCATTATTTCATTTTCACTTGCTGTCCGATAAAAGGAGTCCAATCTTATTGTTTTACGGGACCATCAGCAATCTCATCTCCGACAGTTTCTTCATAGGTGTCAGACCCTCAATAGAGTTACTTCGTGGTGTCCAGCCAGTTGCTTAGAAGATTGATTGCAGTTCCAGACTGTTTTAGACCCTTGTAGACTTGATCCTCAAAGCGTAATTAGACCGTTTTGTGATAACGCACGTTCCTTGATGACAGCTTCCAACGTGAGTTCCGAATCCTGTTTCGCAGACATAAAGTATCTTCATGGATTGGGCACTCCAACCCTTAGTATCTTGAATGTGCCGTCAGATTTAGCCCATAGGCATTTCCCAGATAGATCCTCTGTAAAAATAGATGTAGTGGAGTAAGGTTAACCAAAACCTCCAAGGTTACTCATTACTCATTACTTAATGACAACTCTGATAACCAGTGGAGCATTTTCGGCTCCAGACCTCTCGTTCTCCAAAAAAACCGGCGATTCCCAGAGAGTTCTTGTTGTTTTGGAGGTAATATATGCGAAGTATAAGGAGGTGAGTTTCCCATCTAAGATGACTTCTAGGTACTTAAAATCTTCTGAGAATGAGAGGGATATTCCATTCATGTTCGGTACACGTTTTGATTTGAACTTTTTCCATTTTTCATCTTTTAAAAATTTTGTTGATACTGCCACCCAGTTTGCACTGAAACTAGCAACTTTAGAAAAACTTTTTCGTTTCGAACTGATATTGGATTTTTCGATTTGCTTTAAACAAACAAAAACGTTTTCCACAAACAAAGTATTGTACTCGTAGAGAAAAGTTAATATTTAAAATTTTCTCATTTTCACCTGGCGAAGAAATAAATTCGAAAAATACTCGCCTACTCTAAAAGTTCAGTTATTTATTAAAAATGTTGTGAATAGTTGAAATTTTTGCTAAATTATTTTTCTAATTTACGAAAAAATATTTTTTTAAATCGTAAGCTGTAAATTTCATGCTATACTTTTCCCTTGTTTTATCTTATGAAACATTTTCATTGTCATAATCTATGAGTTATAGGTACATAGTATTTTTGTCTTAACATTCTCGTACACGTTAAATCTACGGATTAACCTGACTTCCCAGTTTGCCGCAGTTGCTCAAAGAAACAACAGCAGGTCGAAGTGAACCATTAATCAAGTGATGCCTAGAACACTTCCCGAAAACTTTGTGTCAGCTCATAGCATAATCCATTAACAATGGAAATTTTGAAAACAGATTCCACAAAAAAGGTACCTAGTAGTCGAGTTGAAAGGGCGTTAAACTTGGGAATTTCATTTTCATTACGCTTTACCTCCTTTTTCTCCAAGAATTCAATATTTCCTTCAGTTTTGGTTCATTAAGAAGGCCTGTTTTAGTAATTCACTTTTTAAACTGTAGACTTTTGAATTTGTTTCTGTGAAGTACGAAATGTTTAAAAAAAATCACCGTTGTCAAAAATGACACTCGTTACACAACAATGCATTTCTTGTCGTTTTACATACAAGATTTTCACTTTTTACAAAATTCTGGAGAGCTTCCAAATAATATTGAAGAGGCATACATTTGTTTGGCTTGTGATCAAGAGCCCAGGCACTTGGTCCAAATTTTTGTACTATTTTCACTGTTTTCTACTCAAATTCCAGAAGCTTCGTGTCCTCCAAATAGACCACTTGTTCAACTGGTGGTATTTTGAGCAGCTTCTGTCTGAATAATAATCTAGATCTAAACTATTTGTATGGAGATGACCTTCTGTCAACCATCGTTTGAATTGGGGTTCTCCTCTTATTCATACATTTGTGGGTCCACAGAACGGTGTCGGTTCTTCTTTAGACCCTTCTTTAGCTAACTGGTCCACCAATTCATTAACTGTAATCCTTGGTACTCATGCTGGATACTGTGTTGTTTCTTGCCAGCAAATTAAGGTTTCTCTACAATTTCTTACCAGTATGTTGTAGATTTTACAACGCCTTAGAAGAGCTCTGGTCAGCAGTTTGCATTGCAAATGACACTCATTACACAAAACTGCATTTCATACCGTTTTACATAAAAGATTTTTGAATTTTTTTTAAAAACTGTTGGAAAATAAAAATTATTCAATTTCTTTTGGAACTAAAAACATAACTCTTATGTCTTTGCTGTAGTCACTTCATGTTAGTTTGACATTTCGTGAATAAAGGTTTTTAAATTCACTTTTACAAAATTCCGAAGAGCTACCAAGTAGTTCAGTAGTTCAAGCGTTCATTTGTTGGCTTGTGATCAAGAGCCCAGACACTTTGTCCAAATTTTTGTACCATTTCCACAAGCTTCGTATCCTCTATATAGACCACTAGTTCAACTGGCGGTATTTTGAACAGCTCTCCAGAGTGCTTCTGTCTAAATAATAATCTAGATCTAAACTATTTGTATGGAGATGACCTTCTGTCAACCATCGTTGCTTTATTATCAGTACTTCCCATGAAATCAAAGCCACTAGATATACAAAGTGTTGCATTTTGTAACGTCAATCAGTTTTGAAAAAGTTATTATTTGGAATGTGTCTTATCGATCTTTGAATCAACATATTTTTTCGTTTAGCAAAGCAGTATTTTAGAATGAGTTAATTCCATTAAAAACTTAACAAGTAATCCCTATAATGCTTTCGAACAAAAGTTCAGAAGTTAAGGTAGAAATTTTTCATTATAATATCCTGCATTTCTTGTTTTTTCAATGCCGCTTGCCGCTGACTTTCTTTCTAATCGTAATTTGTACGTTTTGCTAGCGTTTCATTTTAATTTTCTAAGAGAAAAGTTCACCATGCTAGATTATATGCATCGGTACGTGAAAATATAAGTTATCTACAAACCGCCGGGCTTTTAACTTTTACTATGAAGTAATAAAACTTTTGTTAGCACCAGAATTTATTACAAAAATAAATTTCACAAAACGAATATCCAGATACAAAATCTTGGAACATAAATAAAAATTGAAAATAATTTAAACTGTATACAGCGCGTCCCAAAAAGATCAAAATAAAACTATCCGAAGATACTTCCTTTCCTTATTATTTTATCAGGACCAGGTACAAGTCGCTATATCAAGACTTCTTATGAGGTACAATTCCCATACCATCTTTTTAATGGTCTACCTACTGATCTTTTCAGGCTCTAACTCTTCCCAGGCATGAGCTATCCAAAATGGGACACCACATCCTGTACTCCTGATTATCCTTCTAAAATATCTTCCTGTTTCATATCTGATATTCAAAAAGTAATAAAAAGTGGAAGATAGAAATCTCGCATCATTAACCAAACTACATAATTTTTAACGTATAAAAAAGAGAGATTATATTTTACATAATGTATACCCTAATGAGATTTCTACTGTTGATGCGGAGCTTATACCAACAATTTGCTTTGTATGTGAGATTTTCTTTACCTTTTACGCGTTTATCGCCTTAAACATCATAATCCCTAATTGTACACACAGTGTATAACCCAACCGAAGCCTTATTTCGCAACGGTAAATTTCAATGAGTAGAACGAAGGGTTTTGCGAGGTTTTAAATTAAGGGAACAGCGAGAAAAATCAGTATTAGTGACAGAATAAGGACGGACATTATTAATAAATAAAAGGATCCGATTGAAATTTGCGAGAATTACAGTTGATTCGATAGATTGAGGTTTTTGCCACCAGTTATTGAAATGATTCAACTATAACGTAATGGATAAATTTGCTTAATATTACCCTTCCTAAAAGATCTACTGTGTCCCTTTTCTTCTACTTAGTTCCCAAGGAAAGTCTCGGAGACTAGTAAGTGTCTCTCTTCTGAATGCATCCGCAAGTATCTGGATGGAGGTTTTTTCTTCCACTCGACATAATCTGCATTCTTCTTGCTCCACTACTTTGAGCTTTTTCAGGTGCCCATTCAGGCGACAGTGTCCTGTTAGGCTTAGGCATTCATTTCTTCTCAACTGGTTGTAGTATATTTTCCTATTTCATCCAATATTGATTGATTGATTGATTTATTGGTTCAACACCACCAATCAGAGGCTTAGGGACCTCAGCCTTTGGGATTTTTGTGCTCTTGGTTATACCGTTTATATGAAGAGACCAATAGCCCTTATCAGACTCAACAGTCTTGTCACTAGGTCCTACTTGGAGAAATCCTTCCTTGGATAGTCTAGTCCCAGAAGTCTAGTTCATTGAGTTTGCCCAGGCATTCCCACACCATTTTGGAACTGATTAAACAAGAGCTCAGTGCTTTAATGGCTGCTTGACTATCCGACATTATGATAATCATTTGCCTTCCATATCCTTTATCAATATTGAACTGGGCACACTTTCTTATGGGGTGGATTTCCGCTTGAAAGATGCTTGGGGTTTTCCTAAACCTTCAGAGTGTTTGGTTCCTGGCCGGTACACTTCTATCCCAGTTTCTTCTATTGCTTTTGAGTCGTCTGTGTACCATTGAATGGAATTCTTTCCAAGTCTGGTAATGGTCTTGGGATCCCATTCCTTCTTTTTGCTCTTCTTGACCTTCCATCTTGAGAACACTAACCAGATGGCGATTCTCAATATGTAGAAGCCTTACGAAATAGTTTATTGAGTGTTACGTTAAAAAGAATTTATTTATTTATAAAAATTATTATCCTCAAAAAGAGTAACATTTTTTCAATCTGCTCTAAAACATATATACGTAAAAATGGTTTTTCCAAACAAACAAAAAAAAAGGCAGTATCTATGCCTGAATATATTTGTCAATTACATTCGGAAAACATGAAAAATAACTATTGATTGTAAAATTGATAAAAATATGTTTGCAATTACTCGCATATATTTCATCGAAAGCTATAATAATTTATTTTCGGAAACGGTAGTGTGAAAGAGTGATAAAAAATGAAATGCAGTTTTTATATTCATAAATATGGCGAGAACGGATGTAACATTCTCATATCATACCAGGTCAAATTTAGCTGGTTAAATGCACCGATTAAAACGGCAGTTGTAGCAGTTATGCGAGTAAATAAAATTAGAGAAATTACTGACGACCAGTAAACATAAATGTTACCAGAGGTAAATGCCGACACCAATAATTCATAGTTCAAATTATATTTTACAAATAAATTCAGTGAAATATAAAATATAAACAATTCCACCGAAACATTGTGGTATACAGAATGTTTCATTACGAATGGGAGAAAAGACGGAAAGGTTACAATGAACTATGGTCAGCACAAACATCATTTTCGGTTAGAAATCAATATTAGTAGACATACTAAGCCGGTTCTAGTCCAGCGGAAATGCCCATGCCCTCCTGAAAAGCTCACCAAACCCACCCACCCCCAGACGTGGCACGTGACGTGACCCCCATCCCCAAATTTTGTCCCACCTCCATAAAAAGGCAATTGGCCCACGTCACGTGCTATGTCAAACGTCACGTGCCACGTCAAACGTCACGTGCCACGTCAAACGTCATGTGCCACGTCAAACGTCAAGTGCTTCGAAAAAACCTCATGTGCTACGTCAAACGTCACGTGCCACGCCTGGAGGGAGGGTGGGTTTGGTGACCTTTTCAGGAGGTCATGTGCATTTCCGCTAGGCTAGAACCAGCTTAGTATGTCTACTAATATTATTAAAGTGATTCACTGACTTAATAAACGACACTTTAATATTCAATAACTGTTAGAGGCAAGTTCAAACTAATAAGATTAATAACGTAAAATCCTGTACATAAACTTTGTTTGAAACCAATTAAATATGAATGTTTAAAATAAATAATGAATGTATGGTGAATATAAATGAGTTCAACTGAATTTGAATCCAAAATTTGGCTTATGAATTCAATTAGTGATGCAGATGAATCTAATTAATAATTAAATAGTTTTCCCCCAGTACCTACCTGAGAAAATTATTGGAATAAACTTTTAAGTGGATTTCACAATATCTTAATTATAAAAAAGTTTGTGGATCTTATGAGATTTATAAAGCTTTCCGATTAGACGAGATCGATTAGGGTTCCGGCTAATCGTATTTAAAATTCAGAGTGGAAATTAATCGCTGTAAAAATATTTTTAGGAAAGCGAAAAGTAATTTCATGAATAAGGAAAATAATTTATCATTTCGATGTCAATTTTTTGTAATTTTTCAAAATAACTCCTTAACTTACTGTTTGGACCCTTAATTAATTCCACTATTTAATTTAAAAAATTGTTGAAAATTATTGATAATTATTTCGATATCTGCATATCATCGTCAGAATGACAGAAGTTACATTTTATGTGATGATCTATCCGAAATGTAAAGGAAAATATATTTAATTCCACACATCTTCTAATTACAGTTTTTATCAATTTTTAGTTTTGATATTGATGATATTACACGACAGATTATAATTAGAAAATAATCAATGATAAAATTGAATAGATGAGGCTTTTACTTGATGAAAATCCATACTAAACGATGAAATAAAACAATTTAATTTGAACTAACGTTCAGGTGTGATTGTTGTGAATAAATTTCCAGGTAAACTTTATCAATACCTTTGTTAATATTCGTAGAATTCCGAATTTAGGTATGTTTTGCACTTTATTTCCATGTAAACATTTTGTCAATATCCTTAAAATTACGTATCAATGCACTGTATAAATTAAAAAATTTTCATTATATCGTCACTAGTTTGATTTGAATTGAACTTTAGTAAGCAAATTAAATAGTTTTATTTCATCGTTTAATTAATGATAATTTGAAGCAAACTGTGCGAGAGGAATCAATAAAACAGTTTGTCAAAATTTCACTCATCTCTGTTCTTCTCTTTTTTTTAATAATTTTATCGAAAATTAATGTCGGTCAACCAATGGTATTTCTCGAATTTGTGTTTCGGAACACCATTAAGCACACGACTGAAACCGCCTCATCAAGAGCATAAATAACTCGACGATTTTCGCAATTTACTTGAATTTATGAACATGTAATTTTCAGTGTTAAATATAAACTGCGGTGAACACTCAGAACTGGGGAAGTAAATTATATTGTGATGAGAGAGGGTTGTCATAAAAATAAACCATAATAAATTAGTAGCTAGCGAAAATTTAAGGTAGCAACTAAAGTAGATAGATGAACCGTTTGATATACGAAAGTTTTGATCTTAAAATTTGCAGGAAAGTAGAAGTAGAAGTAACACCAGCATCTTGATCTTCAATTGATCAGCTCAGTTCACTCAGATATGTGTGCCCCTGAAACAGTAATTATTCTTTCTTACATTAACGTTAGAGTGGTAGTAGACATTTCCAGGGAAGTATTGATTTTTACATGTGAACTGCGCTTCTGCGCTAAGACTGAGAGAGGAAAGTGAAAACGCAGTTTTGCTGTCTGGTCTCTCTGAATCTTTCGCTAAGAAAGGGCGAATTAAATTTCCTTTGAAGCTCAGAGATATTGAAGAATTAGAATTTGAAAACAATAAATGTTCTTAAATAAATGGTTCAATTCTTATCTCTGCGGTTTTCTATGAGATTTTTAATATTGTTTTTTATGGGGGTTCTTACGAGGTTGATACAAGGCCTGTATCTACAATTTACCTTATAGTTTCTCATTTTGCGGTTTCATATTTTTTATTTCAAATTCTAGGTCCTTTCCAAGGACACTTCTGTAATTCCTACTAGATGAAAGCTTACATAAACCATGATTATTATCAAGCAAAAAAACCTGACATTTTTTTGAGTTTTTGAAAATATCCTTCAAGAAGAAGAAGAAGAAGAAAAAGAATTAAAAGAAGAAAAATAAAAAGAAGAATTTTAATTTTCTATCCTCTTATTCACTGAATACACTAACACTCTGAGGTTTATATAACACAAAACGTTTGTTTTTTAATTTGACTCGATGACTTATTCTTTTTTCTGAATTTTTAATAAAGATTGTGGGTAGAGAAGGGTAATGATAAATTATGAAAGCGACCACACTATAATAAAAACGAAAGAAGAGTTATTTGAAGATAATTTACTTATTAATAAGAACTGAGGTCTTAATCGGTACAGTTAATAACGCCGAGATGAAATTGATGCCTATCATTTTCCCGAATTAATGTAATAAGACCGGGATAAAAAGGGTAAATGGAGAATTTTACTTGCAAATATTTTAGGCCGTTACAAACGGATACAAATACCTTTTTTTTTCAATTGCATTCAACAGACCTTAACTTTTATATTAAATCGCAGCTTTTGATGATTAATGTTCGACAAACTATATTTATTCCTCCCTTCTGACTTTAACATAAAAAAATATAATAGCGTCATCGGTCCCACGCAGTGAACATGGTGTGAAGCACGATGTCGAGCACTATTGTTGACTATTTTTTGATCCATTCGTCATGTCAAACACATAAATAATAGTTCTACCGAACCAACTAATGTTGGTATTTTTTAACTTAAGCGATTGCCATTAATAACAAAAATTTGCGGTCAAATTAGTTTTGATCCATCGACAATAAAATTCGACCCTAGTTATACAGTTCGTTTTGTACAGGGGGGACAAAAACTCAAAAGTTGTTTGTTATTTCAAGGCTCAAGCAACAACAACAACTTCTTTCTGGATTTTTCTACCAGAAAAATTACACGAAATAAAAATTATCTGACGCACCTCTCGCGTCCACGGTACACAACAACTTCCTAGTTTCCCCTTAGCAACCTCCTCATTCTTTTTTTTTCCAATTTGCACTCCTTTTTCAAAACATCTTACCAACCAATATTATTTAATATTTCGAGTAAGTACTTTGACTTTGACATTTTTTTGACATATTTCTATAAAATATTCATATACAATATTACTATCTATAATTCACAAATTATACAAAATCAGAGTATCATTATCACTGGTTAATAACTTTATAAAATTTAATATTCAAACTTATATGATTTACAATAGTGACATACAAACATTACCTTCCCTATTGACTTTATACTCCAAATAATTATTATAATGAATCAGCCTTTAGATATGAAATGTTGACATCCGTCCTTATACAAAATATGTATACAGGATGTATCAAAATTGTTCAAAAATAATTTGAATTTGTTCTAACAAACGATTCACGATTCCATAAAATCCATAACAATACATACACACAAGGCTTCTTGTAGCTGGTCCCAATCATGCTCGATGGGATTGAGGTCGGGTGATCGAGAGGGCTGTGCCAAATGCTGGATAAAAGTCCAAAGCCAATCGAGCATGCATAGGAAAAAAAATGATACCAATAGTGCTTTAATTTACCAAAGAAAATTAACCTCGAGTTGAAAGGAAAGGTATTTTATATTCGAAACTACCATAACTGGTAGTTATTCAAATGCCTCTCTGACTACATTTTCATCTTTTCTCTCCACAATTTTCTGTACAGATTAGATTTAATTTTCAGCCGCTAGTCTATTTAATACAATACCATTATTTCCCTTTTCTATACGAACAAAAAGTATCTTTTAAAGGTTATCATAATGGTATGTATAGAGAAGCATCAGACTAAAGTTGGGGGTAGGTGAATAGAAATATAATTGCCAGTTAGTTATATTCAAATTGTTCAACGAAGTTTCGTGTCAGTTCACAGCTGAGGAAAGTTTCAATTTTATGAAATACGGCAGTTCCATAGGAAGTATAACTTTTGAAATATTTCAGTCAATTATATTATTCTTTTTGAAAACGTAACTTTGTTTGTAATGGGAGAAACGTTAGCTAGGAACTTCGGGAATTGTTACAGAAATATTTGAACAAAAATTGTTTTCTATTACTCCACAATGCATGAGCTTATATATTGTTTTATATAGAAAATAAATTTGATATCGTTTCAGGATAATGATGAGAAATTGGGGGGAAAAACATTAAAATAATTTCAATATTTAGTTTATAAAAAACTGCTTCTCTTGGTAGTTGTCTGCCAAGAAATCGTTTCGCGTATCTTCGTTTGGCTGCACGAGCGTTAGACAGGAAATTTCTGGACACTCTGTAGAGCTTGACGTATCACATTGCTTGGTAGTACATAAGTCACTCCAGGATAAGAAAGAAAGGATCCTAATATTTACTTAAACAGTAAAGAAGAGCTGTTAAATTTGAGTCCTCAAATGTATTGGAGTCAGTGGCATATCCTAGTGGATTTTTTTTTCCAATTCCCAAATATTTAAATGTAAATAAAAAGAATATACTTAAGTTAACTTTTTCCCCTAAAATAATGTACACATTTTTCTTGGACTTTTTCACCTCTTGGTTCGTTCAACTACCTTAAAAGATGTTAGTTATTTTACAGGTAATAAAACTCGCAATTTATGGCGGCTAATACTTTCACGTTTTCTCTTTTCGTTGACCCGAACAGAACCGGTATTTGAAATATACCCCCATGAATATATTTAAGCGTTAAACTTTATTTCGGGTCTCGGTGTGCCTGTCAATTTCCACCCATATATATGTATTTTATCTGCTTCTATTGCTTCTTCATATATCATTCGTTGATAATGATAGAATTTTAAAAACTTTCCTTCGATTGCACTTAGTTTTTCGATAAAAAGAATCGCACAAAATTGAGTCATACACTTGACATTCCTGAGCTGCACTGACTGAATTACATTTAAATGTAACCGAAAATACTTTTTTGGATTTGGAAATGACTGAGCCAACTCAGGAGTTGAAACCACAAGTTCATCAATTTGTATATTTATATTTTAGTTCCTTTGAATATTTCGTGTAGAGTTATATTCTAGTCATTTTATTTTCATTCGAAATTCCTACCGGCGCGCCACTGCCTCCATAATACTTCTACCTCAGTTCAAAATCGCGTTTTGTTTTCTTTCCCTGGCGGCTGACCGACGCCTTGCAATAATTACTATTATTCTTCGGCAGTTGAAGTAGGCGTGGGCGTGGGCGTGGGGGTTGGGTGGGTTCTGGTGAGCCTTTCAGGAGGGCATACGTATTTCCACTTAACTTCTGGATATTTGTCTAGTACTCAAGTGTGGATCGTCTTCTAACTGGTCACAAACATCTAATAATTTGTTTTCAGTTGATGCAGTTTTTCTGCGTCCTGATTTGGATGAATCTTTTACTGAACCAGTTTCGTTAAACATTTTTACTAATTTACTGACATGGATTTCGGTTATGATATAAATTATTGAAGATTTTACACGTGTCTTGTTTCGTGTTTCTTTTCCAAATTATCGATCCATTGTGCCTTCCAATAAATAATAATAATAGTAGGGAACATTATATGAAAAATAATCAGTATCCCTTGAGGTTTTCAAAAGACAATTTTATTATACCAGAAAAAGGAAATATCTGACAACAAATTTAATTTCCATACTTAAAACTCACTCTGTATAATAAAAAACACTTTAAATAAATGGATCTATCCATAACAATGAAATCAACGAACCGCGAAATGTGCAAAATACCTATAATGGCTGTTAATAATGTATTTTTTAGGGACATGCTTCAGTTGGCAATTTTCCGGAGCGTCCTTTATCCTTATTTTTATCTATATGAGCGATTATAAGAATTGGAACGCGAGATAAGCGATGTTATGTTATCCTAATCTATTATTTTTTTGTCTTCCTTATGCTCCGAGGAATGTGTTCCCATTTGCAACAACATGTATGGAAATCTTGTGGAATGTTTTCTAGAGAAGACCGAGACCGAGATCATTGATATTTCTGGGGGTGTCAACAAAGACTGGAACAATTTCTTCCCAATTATCTCCTACTACTGGGGTAAATTGTGCCACCTATATTTTCAAAGACCTAGTACTCTATTCAAAAAATCAACTTATACAATCTTTGGTAAATGTATCTGCTTCATCATCGTTTTCTTCGTCAGTGAAACTTTTTCTTCATAGTCTTCTCACTTTCACTACCAAAGACACGTTTCTTCATTTCTACTGGCTCCTTTATCAACAATTTCGTTCTCAACAGGTGTAACATTCAACACAGTAAATTTAATCTTGACTCGTTCTGATGGAGCTTTTGGTGACTGGAACATTTTCCACCCAATTATCTCCCACTACCAGGGTAAATTGTGCCACCCTTATTTTCATGGACATGGTACTCTATTCAAAAAATCAACTAATACAATCTTTGGTAGATGTATCTGCTTCATCATCGTTTTCTTCGTCAGTGAAACTTTTTCTTCATATTCTTCTCACTTTCACTACCAAAGACACGTTTCTTCATTTCTACTGGCTCCTTTATCAACAATTTCGTTCTTAACAGGTGTAACATTCAGCACAGTAAATTTAATCATGACTCGTTCTGATGGAGCTTTTGGTGACTGGAACAGTTTCCACCCAATTATCTCCCACTACCGGGATAAATTGTGCCACCTATTCAGAAAATCAACTTATACAATCTTTGGTAAACGTATCTGCTTCATCATCGTTTTCTTCGTCAGTGAAACTTTTTCTTCATAGTCTTCCCACTTTCACTACCAAAGACACGTTTCTCCATTTCTACTGGCTCTTTTATCAACAATTTCGTTCTTAACAGGTGTAACTTTCAGCACAGTAGATTTAATCTTGACTCGTTCTAATGGAGCTTTGGTGATTGGAACAATTTCCACCCAATTATCTTCCACTACCGGGATAAATTGTGCCACCTATTCAGAAAATCAACTTATACAATCTTTGGTAAACGTATCTGCTTCATCATCGTTTTCTTCGTCAGTGAAACTTTTCCTTCATAGTCTTCTAACTTTCACTGCCAAAAACACGTTTCTTCATTTCTACTGGCTCCTTTATCAACAATTTCGTTCCTAACAGGTGTAACTTTCAGCACAGTAGATTTAATCTTGACTCGTTCTAATGGAGCTTTGGTGACTGGAACAGTTTCCACCCAATTATCTCCCACTACCGGGGTAAATTGTGCCACCTATATTTCCATGAACATAGTACTCTATTCAGAAAACCAACTTATACAATATTTGGTAAATGGATCTGCTCCATCATCGTTATCTTCGTCAGTGAAACTTTTCCTTCATAGTCTTCTAACTTTCACTGCCGAAGACACGTTTCCTCATTTCTACTGGCTCCTTTATCAACAATTTCGTTTTTAACTGGTGTAACATTCCGCACAGTAGATTTAATCTTGACTCGTTCTAATGGAGCTTTGGTGACTGGAACAGTTTCCACCCAATTATCTCCCACTACCGGGATAAATTGTGCCACCTATTCAGAAAATCAACTCATACAATCTTTGGTAAATGTATCTGCTTCATCATCGTTTTCTTCGTCAGTTAAACTTTTCCTTCATAGTCTTCTTACTTTCACTGCAAAGACACGTTTCCTCATTTCTACTGGCTCCTTTATCAACAATTTCGTGCTAAACTGGTGTAACATTCAGCACAGTAGATTTAATCTTGACTCGTTCTAATGGAGCTTTGGTGACTGGAACAGTTTCCACCCAAATATCTCCCACTACCGGGGTAAATTGTGCCAGCTATTCAGAAAATCAACTTACACAATCTTTGGTAAATGGATCTGCTCCATCATCGTTTTCTTCGTCAGTGGAACTTTCCCCTTATAGTCTTCTTACACTGCCGAAGACACGTTTCTTCATTTCTACTGGCTCCTTTATCAACAATTTCGTTCTTAACAGGTGTAACATGCAGCACAGTAGATTTAATCCAGACTCGTTCTGATGGAGCTTTTGGTGATGATGTGAAGAGCACATTCGATGAAGTGGCAAGTAGTCTATAACATTTTTTGTGGAAAGGTTGTCGTTAGTTGTGGCAAGTTGTCACAACTTTGCTAGAAGCATTTCTGCAGGTTTCTGGAGCTTTTGTCTCATTTTTTTCATGATATTTTTCATCGAGTTGTAAGTATAGCTTAATTGAACCAATAGACGCGTGACCAGTTATTTTTATCAACTGTTCTTCACCAACTCCACTCCTCGCCAAAGCAGTTATAGCAGAAGCTTTTGAGGAATGGTTTGCTCAGCAGTTTTTGCTGTTTTCCGACCACCTGGAATATTTTGTAGATAAACTAGAATATTCGGGACTTTTATATACATAACGTCTTCCAAAAAAGTATCATCATTTCCCAAAAGCTTGTTTAAATATTTAATGTAACGTGTTACTAAGAACACCTGGAAAAGATGGATGCTACTACATAAAACAACTTCACTTCCTGTAGATCCGTTCGCTGTCTCACTTCGAAAATGAGGATACGTACAGGACGTACGCTATTAGTAAGGGTTGAATGAAAAAGGATCGTCCGGAACGTAATTTGAAGTTTAAATTGAAACTTATACCTGAAGAAGGAGAACCCATCTACTGGATAAAAAATACGTTTGTCCGAGATCTATTACCATCCATTTTTGTTGGATTTCCTTTGTGTAGATACATGCCTGACAACGGAAAAAGGTGAAAACGTGAAAAAGATTTGGAAACTCGATTTCACATTAGCATTTATAGTATTTAAATATGTTTTTTGTTTGGATGAAAAATGGCGCTGGATATATTTCGAAAGAGAACGAAGACTTTTTTTGGGGTCTTTGATAGTATCTGATTCGAGATTATAAAGTATACAGTGCGTTCAAAAAGTAACGCATAAATTGTAGATAGTATGAAAGTTGGTACAAATAACCATTTAACTACAACTTTTCTTCAATAAAAAAGATCATTAAGTTTTTAATTTGCATCGTTAAATATTTCCAGATTTATTCATCATGGGATTAAAACGATTTTTAAAGCCGTAAATCAATTTTTATCCAATCATAATGCATAATCTACATTCTTTGCGCCTGTAGCGTAAACTTTGACAATCTGAAGGAAATTATGCGAGCTATATTGCTAGAGCGAAAAATTTCGAATGAAAATATGATTGAGTACATTTTACATGAAATGTTAATCACGATAAAGATAAAAAATGTATTTTTGATTATTTAAATAATTTTCTGAGCGTTACTATAATATTAATTTAAAAAAACTACTTCTACTACAATTTTTTTTTGTTTTTGTTTCAGAGGATGGGTACCGTTCACGGTGAAGAGCTTCCATATATATTCGGAGCCCCTTTGGTCGATGGCTTTAATCACTTCCCCAAAAATTACACCAGATCAGAACTGGCATTATCAGAGTCCTTTCTCATTTATATAGCAAACTTCGTCCGAACTGGGTGAGTATTTTCAAAGTTATTAACAATTTTTTGCAACCGAGTATTCAATTAGAAATTACGCTGCAAAATATTCGAAAAATGTGAAATTAACGAGACCTCTTAAGCACTGGTCAAACAACGTCAAACAAATTCCATTACAACAGGTATTTTTTTTTCGTGTCGAAAAAAGAAATTCATGATCGAATGGGTCCTATCCAGGACCCAAACAGTGTTAGACTCATCCCCAAGGGAATGCCTATCAACCAAACCCACCTCAAACTCTCATGCCATATCGAGTCCTTATCTCCCTCTAATCATGCTCCATCCATTCATTCCTACTTCCCCCTTAACTTTATCTCCACCAGGTTCTCTCAATACACCGCCTCCCTTAGTTTCCTTCCAACTTCTTTGGCAATTCCTCGTTCTTCCACTATCTAAACACATGCCCCACATCATCCTCCACTCCACACCTCTCGCACACTCCAGTCTCTTTTTTTCCAATATTGTGGAGGTACCATACTCTCGACTCTTGTCCAGTGAGCACCTGTGTCAAGAAGTAGCTCACCTCCCCGAATTTTCGGACCATCCAATCTCTCCTACTCCCAATCGCTCCTTTTAGCGCGCCCTCATACTCCTCTCTCCATTTCCTCCTTCATTCATTCCGGTACTTCTTCTTGGCTCTAGCCATCACATCCAATGGGTAGGATCTTGATAGCACTGTCCTGTACCCTTGCACCACCCTCAGGAGTATTCCTTTCTACACCAGCAGGAATGGCCTAACACTCGCAACCACCCCGCACCTCCACACCGTACAGCATACTCTGCTCTACCGTCCCACCAATTACCCTCCTCCTCCACTCACCCCGCCTTCGCAGATATAGTGATTGCTACATTACTGAGCTATTGCAACTAAACGCTCACGCTTATATATTTTTTGTTCATTTGTTTTTATTTATTATTAGCGCATTAAATTGTATTGTATTTCGAATTCACTGTCGTAACACACAAATTGTCTTAATTGAAACACAATCAATCCACCAACAAATCCCATTTAGCCTAAGTAAATACCGAGGCTGATCTAAAATTGCCAACAAACAACAAAACCTATATGTATTCTGTAAACAGTTTATTGTGTAAATAGCCGACTCCGCAATATAGAATAACTTTGTTAATTAAAAGTTCCTGCATCATGTTTCAACATAAGTTTTATTATTAATTCACCACAATCATTATTATACGAACATTGTTATTTGTTGATAAACTGAACCGGAATAAACATATGGAAATTAGGATAGCATCTATATTGTTACATTTTCTTCATTTCCCATAACCATAAATAAGAAAAATTATAACAAACAGTAGTTTCATAGTAAAGTATCAGCACTGGCAACATCGCTTACAAATTTACGCATGATATTCGTCCTTATTTATTCAGGTGATTCGCGACGTTGCCGGAAACTAACTATTGTCTATATATTGTTATAGTTCTTGAACCTGTCTGATGTTGCGAAACATCCGACGAATTAACATTATTTTCTCCCCCATTCTGTGAATATTGGTTACCCCTACATTTTTTCCCTTTAAAAAAAGTTAAATTGGTTCTCTAAAAAAAAAGGTGGAGTCGAACACTTTGAAGAAAAATAAATTATCTTCTTGAGAACGTTTCTTTTATTTTCATCCTTTGGAATGAAATTTAAACTTGAAGGTGGAAGTCAATTGCTTGAATAAATATCCTTAAAAACAAGTGTTTGTAGATGCTGATATGGAGTCAACCAAGCAAATTAAATCCAGGGTCGTATTAGTAGTTTTGTTGGGAAAAATTTCCGGTTAAAAAAATCAACGGCAACTTAATCCTTAGTTTATTGTGGGACTTTTTTTGTTTAATTTATGTTATTATATCGCTAAAACCAAATTGTGAAATACAATCCAAATATTTGGATTGCAAATGAAAATGTTATTCACACTATACCGCTCTTTGGCATACATAATTACACGGTACGGTATATATCATAATAACCTTAATAAAGACGTCTAAAAGCTCAACTGGGAACACCGCTATTTAAAACAAGAATTTAGGGTTCTTTGTCCCATTCCCGGTATTTCTGGAAAATCTATACCTGCAAAGACGGCATTTCATTAGCAAGATATCCATTATATTTATGCACTCCATCCTTGATTCGTGAATTCGCTGGAAATGTATTACTTCTAATTTATTACTTAATGGAAAGTCGGTTAAACGAGATTATATTGAATATAGAACGACTTTGGAATGTAATGAAGCACCTGCATTCAAAATTTTGATTTAAATTTCCATAGTACCTTAGATAAAATGTATGAGAAACGATATTTGATTTATTATCTTTCCAATTTTAAATAAACGTGCACCAATTCGTCAGTCTGCAGAATAAAGTGCTTAAAAAGTTTTCTGAAAGTAAGATAATGTTGAGAGATGTAGAACAAATTATTATTTATATAACTCCATAATTTCTTGCAACATTTTAAAATGCAACTCTTCTACAGTGTAAAAACTAAAGCACACGACTTAAAACAGACAGTATTTACGATATTAAGTTAAATATCGTACAATTTCATATAATAAACCACAGAAACACCCAATAAAACACAAAAACACTCAACAACGTTCAAAAACATCTAATTTCTCTTAAAACCACACAATAACACTGGATATCACAAATAAAACCCAAAATCAGACGTTATTGCATCAAATAACGCACAATTTCACATAGTCATACACAAAAACACCCAATAACACTCGAAAACGCCCAATTTCTTTAAAAAGCACACAAGAACACTGGATAACACACAGAACCACTCAAACATACAGGAAAGCACCCGAAAACGTGCAATTATACAAGATTCGATTCAATAACACAAAACAAGCCCAATTGCACATGAAAACACAGAAGAACGCTAAATGACACACAACAACGAACTAGAAGACAAAATCAGACGTTATTGCATCAAATAACGTACAATTGCACATAATAACGCACAGAAACACCCATTAAAACACTCAACAACGTTCAAAAACTCTCAATTTCTCTAAAAAGCGCACAAGAACACTGGACAACACACAAATCCACTCAAAAATACATCATGAAAACACCCGAAAACGTGCAATTATACAATATTCGATTGGAAAGCACAAAGCAAATCCAATTGTGCATAAAAACACAGGAGAACACTAAATTACACACAAAAACTAACTAGAATACAAAATCAGACGTTATTGCATCAAATTGCACATAATAATACACAGAAACACTCATTAAAACACAAAAACACCCAATTTCTTTAGAGAAATTGGGTATTTTTGAACGTTGTTAAGTGTTTTATTGGGTGTTTCTGTGGGTTATTATGTGCAACTGTGCGTTATTTTATGCGATAACGTCTGATTTTGTGTTCTAGTTCGTTTTTGTGTGTAATTTAGTGTTTTTCTGTGTTTTTATGTGCAATTGGGTTTGTTATTGATTCGAATATTGTTTAATTGCACGTTCTCAACACTGGATAACACACAAAAATACATGAAAACACTTGAAAACATGCAATTATACAATATTAGATTCAATAGCACAAAACAAACCCAATTGCACAATAAAACACAGAAGAACACTAAATTACACACAAAAACGAACTAGAACACAAAATCAGACGTTATTGCATCAAATAACGGACAATTGTACATAATAACCCACAGAAACACCTAATAAAATACTCAACAACGTTCAAAAACACCCAATTGTTCTTAAAGGAATACAAGAACACTGGACAACACACAAAACCATTAAAAAGTACATGAAAACACCCAAAAACGTGCAATTATACAATATTCGATTCAATAGCACAAAACAAACCCAATTGTGCATAAAAAAACAGAAGAACACTAAATGACACACAACAACGATCTAGAACACAAAATCAGACGTTATTGCATCAAATAACGCACAATTGCACATAATAACCCACAATAAAGCACAAAAACACTCAACGATCAAAAATTTTTCCCTGAACGGCATGCAAGAACACTGGATAACACACAAAATCACTCAAAAATACATGAAAACACCCAAAAACGTGCAATAATACAATATTCGATTCAATAGAACAACACAAACCCAATTGTGCGAAAAACACAGAAGAAAACTAAATTACACACAACAACGTACTAGAACAAAAAATCTGACGTTATTACAACAAATAAGGCACAATTGCACATAATAACCCACAGAAACTCTCAACAACGTTCAAAAACACCCAATTTCTCTGGAAGGCATACAAGAACACTGGATAACACACAAAACCACTCAAGCATACAGGAAAGCACCCGAAAACGTGCAATTATACAAGATTCGATTCAATAACACAAAACAAGTCCAATTGCACATGAAAACACAAAAGAACACTGAATTACACACAACAACGTAATAGAACAAAAAATGTGACGTTATTGCAACAAATAAGGCACAGTTGCACATAACAACCCACAGAAACACTCAACAACGTTCAAAAACACCCAATTTCTCTGAAAGGCATACAAGAACACTGGATAACACACAAAACCACTCAAGCATACAGGAAAGCACCCGAAAACGTGCAATTATACAAGATTCGATTCAATAACACAAAACAAGCCCAATTGCACATGAAAACACAAAAGAACACTGAATTACACACAACAACGTAATAGAACAAAAAATGTGACGTTATTGCAACAAATAAGGCACAATTGCACATAATAACCCACAGAAA
This sequence comes from Lochmaea crataegi, assembly GCA_947563755.1. NCBI lineage: Eukaryota > Metazoa > Arthropoda > Insecta > Coleoptera > Chrysomelidae > Lochmaea > Lochmaea crataegi. The sequence goes on along the minus strand of OX387436.1, from coordinate 21,293,383 downwards.
CACTCAATAACGTTCAAAAACACCCAATTTCTCTGAAAGGCGTACAAGAACACTGGATAACACACAAAACCACTCAAAAATACATGAAAACACCCAAAAACGTGCAATTATACAATATTCGATTCAATAGCACGAAACAAACCTAATTGTGCATAAAAACACAGAAGAACACTAAATTACACACAAAAACGAACTAGAACCCAAAATCAGACGTTATAGCATCAAATAACGCACAAAAACACCCAATTTCATTGAAAAGCACACAAGAACACTGGATAACACACAAAACCACTCAAATATACAGGAAAGCACCCGAAAACGTGCAATTATACAAGATTCGATTCAATAACACAAAACAAGCCCAATTGCACATGAAAACATAGAATGACACACAACAAACACAAAATCAGACGTTATCGCATCAAATAACCCACAATTGCACATAATAGCGCACATAAACACCCAGTAAAACACAAAAACACTCAACAACGTTCAAAAACACCCAATTTCTATGAAAGCCTTACAAGAACTCTCGATAACACACAGTACCATTTAAAAATACAGTCACACAGACTGATTTAAATGAATCGGTCCAATAGTTCCTTAGAGGGGTATATGCTATTGCTGCTTCTGCGATTCTCTTTCCGCACTCTAACTCTGAATCAAGAATCTATGTTTAATTTCTTGGATATATTTATAATAGGGGAGATCAATAATAGTTTATATTTAAGTAATTATTTTTTGGATGAACTAGTAGCCGAAATTTAGTTTATCTTTTTTTTTCTATTAATAATAGCTTTATCGATCTATGGAATACATTGTTTCCTAATTCTGAATTTGCCAAACACGGCTTGTTAGTGGGTTTTGTGATCATGTTAACTAGACGTTTGTACACAATTTAGTCAATCGATTTTATGTCATAATCTTGTAGATGCATTGCACTGTATTGTCCATTTTAAAGTGTTTCTACTATTTTCTGAAATAATAGATTAACTACATCTAAATTTGCTTGAATCCCCTAAAGACAGTTTTTCAAACAACACAAATTGGTCAGAACTATAAAATAAAATAATTGTAGTGATTACAGCTCATCCAGGAATTTATAAATTAGTGTCCTGCAGACTCCATTAACTCCAAAGGATAATAAACACTCGGCTTGTTACACTTACCTACCTTTCTACCCTAATATTATTCTAACAAAGATCTAAGTATTTGTCCATTGTTTGTGTAAACTGTGTACAAACTGTTAACGAATATTACTAATGTTAGTCAACTTGTGCGCTTGATGGAATTATCCAGTACAATCAATAGACAGAGTGTTCCAGAAGTTGGAACTCCATGTAAAACTATAATACCAGTATTTATGTATCCGGTGAACGAGGTGGAAGAGAATACGAACAAAAGAACTTCAACCCCTGCGTTTTTCAAGGCTAAGCGGTAAGACATACATGGTTTTTTCAAGTCGGCTTTTGCTGTAGGATGAAGTGGCGCATTTATAAAAATTCGGATTGAAATGTTGGCTGCACTCAAAAATTGAGAAAATGCTTGAGATTGTAATTTGGATTGATCGTGTTGATTCATCCAGTATATTCCACTGAAGGGATGAAATTATTCCGGAAAGATGAAAAAAAGTAACTTCCAACAGTTGACTTAACATTTTTTTTTCTCTAATTTCTCCACTTGTATTAATATTTGAACGCAGGATATGAAAACGGATCTAGTTAACGTTTCCTTTTGATCATTCTACTGTCAAGGTGCTTTATAGTTTCATTACTAATGAGACTTTATCTTTTTTGGTTGTAAAGCGGCGAAACCCACTCAGAAGTGCATAATTGTATTTAAATGAGATTTGCAAGTGACTTTTAGATTGCTCAAAACTTTCCTTATTGTATCTTAAACGAGACTCCCATAGTCGTAGTAATACTTTAGTTAGGGGTATTTATGTATCTTAGAAAATATTGCTCTCTGTATACGAATGCTGTTTATAGCTATAAACATTCCATGTGTTGGTTTAGCAACTGATATATCACCATAAAGTTGTTAAATTGCCGCTAGATTACAGCTAACGTGACTGCTTTTGCTCTGATTTACTGTTTTATAGTTTAGGTTATAAAACTCGTTCTCATATGATTCTAGTGAAAAAAATACCGATTAATGGTAGAACACAAAATATTGTTGAGGTTATTTATGGATCTATCAAAACATTGACCACAACTCTCCAATATTTGACGATATCACTGAGAAATATCAATAACTGTTCGTATAAAAACAAGAGTGGGTTCGACTTCTAATCTAGGAGAAATCATAAATTGAAGAGGGATGTAAGTTAGAGAAGGCTCGTCGCACTACGATTCCACCTCTGGTCCTATTGACACAACTGGAACATTCCACCACTACTTGTCATTCCTACAGGTCCTCAAATTTTATGTGCGTTATCCCTTTTTATGGCGGGAGCCAGGAGTGACTTTCTGGGTTTCTTCTGATGGGTAGCTTCAGTTGCCATTATCTCTTATCCCTTGTATTGACCTTTTAGTTGTCAGGTGGGTGTGTGTGCGTTTTACTGCCTCATTTGAAGACCTATCTTACCTACTTCGGACAAAAATAACTTCACTCTGAGTGCTCGCTGTCTTTTTTAGAGTTGACTCCAATGGAACTGATTCGGGAGGTTACTCCACGCTGTGTTCTTTCTGTCCACCAAGAGAATGCGAACTGGAACATTCCACCACTCCTTGTCATCCTACAGGTCCTCAAATCTTATGTGCGTTATCCCTTTTTATGGCGGGAACCAGTGGTAACTTTCTGGGTTTCTTCTGAGTGGTAGCTTCAGTTGCCATTATCCCTTATCCCTGGTATTTAACTTTTAGATGTCAAGTGGGTGTGTGTGCGTTTTACTGCCTCAGTTGAAGACCTATCGTACCTACTCCGGTCAAAAAAACCTCTCTCTGAGTGCTCGTTTGTCTTCTTTAGAGCTGACTCCAATGGAAGTGACTGAGTCGGGAGGATCCTCCACGCTGTGTTCTTTCGTGCCTAACAGAAGAATGCGAACTGGAACATTCCACCACTCCTTGTCATTCCTACAGGTCCTCAAATCTTATGTCAGTTATCTCTCTTTATGGGGTGACTTTCTGGGATTCTTCTGAGGGGTAGCAGCTTCAGTTGCCTTTATCCCTTATCCCTGGTATTTAACTTTTAGATGTCAGGTGGGTGTGTGTGCGTTTTACTGCCTCAGTTGAAGACCTATCGTACCTACTTCGGACAAAAATAACTTCACTCTGAGTGCTCGTTTGTCTTCTTTAGAGCTGACTCCAATGGAAGTGTTTGAGTCGGGAGGATCCTCCACGCTGTGTTCTTTCTGTCCACCAGGAGAATGCGAACTGGAACATTCCACCACTCCTTGTCATTCCTACAGGTCCTCAAATCTTAAGTGAGTTATCTCTTTTTATGGGGTGACTTTCTGGGATTCTTCTGAGGGGTAGCTTCAGTTGCCATTATCCCTTATCCCTGGTATATAACTTTTAGTTGTCAGGTGGGTGTGTGTGCGTTTTACTGCATCAGTTGAAGACCTATCGTACCTACTGCGGACAAAAATAACCTCACTCTGAGTGCTCGTTTGTCTTCTTTAGAGTTGACTCCAATGGGACTGAGTCGGGAGGTTTCTCCACGCTGTGTTCTTTCTTGTCCACCCAGGGTACACACAATATGTAGAGACTGCTCAGTAATCTAGAGTTGATGAATATCTTCTGGTCTGCACTGAAAGCAACATAGTGACGAGAGCTCGCCGAAATTGGTCCATTGACTAGGATCTTCGTTCACTCTTGTCTACTTAGTTCCTAAGGAAAGACACTAGGAGTTCCTTTAGATCTATTTCTTGGGCGGATTTTTTTTATCGTTCCACCCTTTTCAAACAAAAAATAATCATTTCACTGAACAATTGTACGTATATAGGTAACTTGTCAAGAGCTACAAGACCTGTTGAACTGTATTTTACATAAGCATGTTTTAAACAGTTAACTTCCCGTCTTACACGAAGCTTAGCAGTTTTCTATGAGTTCCAGTTTTCCGTATAATTTCGTCATTACTTATCTACACCATCCAAGAATTTATGATAAGTCTCCTTAGTATTCATATTTCCCGGATTTCAATTCCATTCGTGCCTTCAGGTTTTTAATCTTAAATATTTACGGGCGATATGAAAGCTTCGAACAAGTTATTTTTAAAATTTCAACATTAATAAGACATTTGATGTCAAGGTTCACCTCCATACCCATTAATATTTATATAAACGTGAACTTATCCAATTTTGCTTACAATTCTTCCACACAAACCAAGCTTCTTCTGATTTAATATGAAGCTTCATAAAAATCTCTTCATAAGAGAAAGTTATCCTCACAAGTGCAGACCTCTTCGTTCCTTCGTTTGGACCGTGCTCAACACTTCCAGAAGCTTCGTGTCTTCTATATAGGCCACCAGTTTAGCTGGGAGGTTTTTACGTACCTCTAATGGTTGAATTATTTCCTCTCCAAAGCTTCTGTCTCAGTCCTTGTAGGTACTCAAAGAAATATAGTATGTGAATCATCCCTCAGTTCTCATTTTCTGCAGACCTCTTATTCTTGGTGACAATTCAAGCTGAAACTGATCTGCTGGAAGTTTTCTCATAGCAATAGGCTAGTGCTAGCGAGTACGATTTAAGAAGCAAGCACCATACCCCGAATACAATAATCTAGTTCCTTCCATAGCTGCAATCTTCTGAAGAACCTGAGGAAGACTGTAGTGGAAAATTTCTCACAATGGGGGAAGATTATGTCAGTACTATGATTAGCATGATTTTTTATTCAAGACTAGAATAAGATTTGCGATTCCAATTTCATCATGATCTTTTGGATCCCAAAATACACTGTGGATCGTTGCTGCTGACAGCAGCAATAAGTGAAGGTCTACCTTGCTTCGGTACATCTCTATTCTGTTCTAATTCCCCGTTTTCCTGTTCTATTCTGCTCAAGATACATTGAGAGATATGTTCACAATTAAGGTGTTTTTCATAATATAATGTGCATACCTTTGGAGTCCGCATCCTATCGCCAACAACAATTATTAAAATTTCAATTTTTTCACGTTTTAACAAAATTGTTTGTTATATACGATAGGATAAATTAGATTAACGATGAAATTTTTATTTCTTCCAGAAATCCTAATGATAACCACAAACAGGAACCTATACTAGCCGCATCCAGGGAAAGAAACAGATTCCGATCTATCGTCTGGGATGAATACGACTCTGTCCATCAAAAGTACTTAGAAATTGGTGAGTAAAAGTGTTTTTTGATATTTAAGATAACTAACAGAGTGTTCCAAAAAGATACAAATATCATACATTTCATTATTCCTTTTGGAAAAATCAGGTTATTTATTATAATTGTTAATTTTATTTAGAACTACATTATGGAATATAATTAATAAGCGGGAATGTCTAAATTAAAAGCTTTTTAATGAGATCTATTTTATTCAACATTTCCTTAAACTCTAGCGTGAGTTTGAGTTATTAATTTTACTGTGAAAACAATTTTTTGGACAAAAACTATTTTACGTATTTCTCTAATTAATCCTGCTGCAATTCAGTATGGAATTTGAATTAAATGTTTCAAAACTCATCGTTTTATAAAAATAAAGTTTTAATTATATACAAATTGAGAATGTTGAATTTTGGTTCAGGTTTGGTTTATATGTGCGAATACCATTTTATTCAAAGGATGAGTTTAGAAAAGATATCGGGAAAATAGATGACTAGTTTTTAAATTATTCTTATCAGAATACGCCATCTAGAGGTCAAACTAGAAACTCAAAAGTTACTCCAGGCCACAAGCACCTCCTGTTTTTCTAAATACCTTTCCCAAAATGAAGACCGATGTGCTTTTTTCATGGAAAAACAAACTTTTTTTTTGAAAAGCGTTTTCGCATGTTCATAAAAAAACTTAATCCAAATAATTCTAATTATATTTCCATTTCGAAGCGAACTTTTCTCATCTGCTCAACCCAACTTAATAACCATTATTCATAAAAAATTCCATCCAATGAATAATATTTGCAGATCTCTTATTTTTCTTGGTCTGCTTTGAAGCTTTGTTTACTCCGATTTCGTCGATATTAATTCTCCTGCATTTTGTTGATTGCTTTTATAGCCAATCCGAATAATCTAATCCGAATGTGGAAATACGAGATCGATGAGAACTTTAAATTTAATTCAATTATATTTCGCTTTTTAATTTTATATATATATATATATATATATATATATAGGATAGTCTTTGCCGACTAATTAGGTATAAAACCGTTTCCCCAATATTTCTGGTTTTATATATATATATATATATATATATATTCCCCTGATAATATTACTCAGTAGTATGCCTCTGTGAAGCGTTCGTTATTGATGGGTTCGATATAGAGCGAAAAATAATGGAAAATGTATCAAAAATTGATAGAGCTTCGGTCTCCAAAGTAATGGCAGGCCTCATCTTCCTGTTTCTGATTAATATTTTATTTTGAATAATATATAATGAGTCATGACTGCTTTATATCATGCGAATACAAAACTTTTATCCCATTCTTGTGAATCGCATTGTATTCAATAAATAAAAAATATATAGCTATAGCTATAGCTATATATAACAATAAATTTATATATTCTATTCTCCCTTCATGCCATTCAACACAAAATGCTTCGTAAAAACTTATTTCAAATCAATGCTGGTCAGCTTAAATTTAAGTACCCATAAAAACAGCTACCAGCACTGGAAAGTCAACATTTTTGTCGATAACATTCGATTCTGAGAGGGTTGCTGTAAAACATATGAAACTTTGAAGAGATTCCAGAGTATAAAACTCCTGATTTGCTTATAAAAGAAGACTCGAAAATTATACAGTGTTGTACTTGAAGTATGAAGCATCATTCAAGCTCAAATATCTCAGTCATATGAAAATTATAATAACCAAGAGAACAGGATTTACATATGAGAGTTGTAATTCCAACATTGTGCTGCATATATGTGAAAACTGAGAGTTCATCGCTATCTAAATACATTTCCAACTTGAAATCCTTGTTTGGATTGAATCCTCTTCAATTCAATTAAGGAATAAAAAAAGTTGTTAAATAAATAGAAATTTCAAATTCCACTTCACGATTGTAAGGAGATATTCACTCAGACTCTACCCGGGTAGTATAAAGTTCAGCTTGACTGGCTGCTCACGTTTTGCAGCAGGGGTTATGATCTTCTTAGAAAGAGGCTATCAGATAAATCCTTATGTTGAGGCTGTGAACATTGAGATGAGACGTTAGAGCTAGCAGATCCTGTTTGATCGCTCGTCTCTATCATCCATTCTTAAATCCATGTTCGGCATGCTGAGACAAATTTCCCTTGGGGATGTTGAAACCATAAGCTGGTTGAAGTACTGGGAGGTACTTATGGTGGATACACAAAGGGCCCAAAGAGACCTAGGTGCTGTGGGGCTGCTAAAGATAAGGCGAGAGGACCTACCTTAAAAGGAATTTTGCAGGCTCATAACCTCAAATAATTTAGTCAACCATGGAGGAAATGTTCTGTGGGAAATATTGGTATGTGAAATATATTTTTATCAATATTGCTGGCAGTTTATTGTAAACTGAGAGACTGGACTTTGATTTTTTTCTCCTATTGTTTTGTGGTGGAATAAATTGAAATTTTTTAGACTGGAACACGCAAATGAAAAATAAATTTTTGTTTGAATTTCGTTGGTAGGAAAAAATGTTATGAAAACAATTTTTCATTGGAAATAAACTTTTCCCAGGTTAAATGCCCAGTGAGACATTGAATAACGTTTCAATTTCGATTCGTTCCTTTTTTTTATTTTCGGAAACCGTTCGAATTTTTTTTTTCAGTTTTCAACACTGCAGAGCGTGAGTGGCTGCTAGCTATAGAGTGGCAGCCATAGTTTCCATTTTTATTTTTATCCATTACACTTTATGAAAAGTTTATAAAATTCCATTTGGAACCGGGGATGGATTTAACAAATTTTTTTGATGGGAAATTTTAAGTTGTTAATAATTTTAACCCTAATGGAAAAAAAGGTCGAAGTCGGTCACTTCATATCAACAGGGATACGTTCGAGAGTGATAACATTTCCCGATGAAGGGCGTTTCGACGGCAACTGAATAAAAATTTAAGGAGGTTTCCATCTGTTTACGACGCCAGCACAGTTACTATTAAGGAGGTGAAATAAAAGGATGGACGTATTATTTACCCCAGAGTGACGGCCAGGACCTAAATCTCATTTTGAAACGGAGTGTAATTTATATAACTCTATGTAATATATTTAGCCAGGGAAGATTTGCAGGGTTTGCGTCTTTTTGGATGTCTGGCCCTATTTTGGTTAAAAATGTTGACCTTATTCTAATGCATATTGATTAATTGGTTCAGAACCTCCAGTCAGAGGTTTAAAGACCTCGGCACCTCAGCCTTGGAGCTTTTTGTGCTCTTGGTTATACCGTTTTTGTGAAAAGACCAGTAGCCTTTATCAGGCTCAATACTAGGTCCTTCTTGGAGAAATCCTCCCTTTGATACTCTAGTCCTAGGAGTCTATGTCTCCAATGAGACAGTGATTCACATTCGGAGATAATGTGAGAGGCTCCTCCTCCTTCCTCCTCTTCCAAGCACAACCGACAGATAGGTTCTTCCCTATAAATGCCAATTGTATGCATGTGCTTCCTTAGGGTATAGTGACCGGTGATTTATCCCGTCACTTTCCTTATCTGGGGTGTCTGCCTTTTCATTGCCTACAATACCCTTGTTCCCCAGGATCCACTTAAGAGTTACTCTATTATGGTTTGCAGGGTTAAAAGTTTTTGTAGGCACTCCCAGAGCAGTCTAGATCTGTTCTGGGGAGATGCTGAGGATTTCAGTGCTGTCTGACTATCTGAGAGTAAGAGGATCTTTTGGCCTCTTTACCCACTTTCGATGTTCAATTGCAAACATGTGTCGATACAGATACAGATGCAAAAATTCCACCAACGATGCCTGGACATTGCACCTGTGTCTGGCACCATGGACTCCAGCTCCTACTCCTATGTCAGTTTCAGATCCGTTCCTTCCTGATTCCATGCTCCCAACCCATCCCAGTTTAGCTGGATATGGTATGGTTGTTTGTCGTTAATGGTGGCCAACATGTCATCACTTCTCATTTCAAGGAGCGAGTTTGTGATAACATCTATGATTCTGGAATTACTATGGGTGTTGGTTCCTTCGTGTCTATTTTATTTTTTTTTTCGTGATATGTCGATATCCTAATCGTAAATAGACAGCAATGACTATTTTTCCCTTTTTTATTCTCCTATTCCATGAATTTTTCATTTTCCTTCGTAGAAATCAACCCATAAATGTAACAACATACTTTATTTCATCTCTCACAAAATCAGTAGCGTTCTACACGACTACCTTGTTTGGTTTTTAACATAGCTTGAACGTAGCATCTTCCCTTTTAGAGTTAGCTCAGGTATCTTCTTAATCATCCGTTTGTTTGAAGCTTGTGGGTATCCCTTGTAATTCGCTGGGTGTTTTCACTGGTAGTTCGCGCAGGTCTGTCGGTTCCGCGTACTTCATGGACTTGGTGGAATCCCTGTTAAGTAGTTGTAGTATGGATTTGGTCCATTTCTTCTTCGTTGCTCTTGCCATCTTATCCTCACGTATTGGATGTGTTGAATCTTCCCTATATTCTCCTTTCCTTCTACCTCCAACTCTACAATGTAGAAGAGCAGCGATTTTCTTTCACAGTACTTAGAGTGGACTTTTTCCTCACTTTTCAATTCCCTCGTAGTCCCTGTTTGCTGGTCCTGGGATGACGATCCTTCCCTTCTTCTCTTCTTTCGGCGAGTATATGTACTATTTCAGTTCCTTCACTTCTTTGTTCAGGAATCTGGTTATTTCATGTAGTCCTCGAGTCCTACGCAGGGGATCTTCACTCTGAGCCTATCTCTTGTGTTTATCCCTAGCCCATGCATGTCCTTTCGAACCGAGCTCCAACGGTGAACGCTCCGGAGGATGAAGGGTGGTGGCCTGCTTATTGTATTCTTATTTTCTTTGATGGTATTATCAATAATTTCTACCTAGTTAGCGTTCCTTTGCCCTTTCCTGGATTTTCTTGTCCATCTTCTTTTCGTCTTTGTTTAAGGGAAATCTTCTTTCTGCACCTTCCTTTGGAGGCTCCCTGACCAGCTTCTTCTTCTTGTTTCCTCTTGTATTTTTTCCATTGTATCTGTCATGGTCATATATTCCCTATAGGAGAAGTAAGATATGAATATATTCCATTCGGTTGTTCCTCACTGTATAACCCACAAACGATTATTATAAGGTATTAAATAAGCAGTAATCAACACTATCTTGTTATAACAGCCCCCCTATGAAAGCGCGTTATATAAATTTATTGACACAAACACAAACAACGTGAACTTTTCACGTTAGTCACTCTTAAAGTCTCTTTTCAAAAATGCACCAGCATGAAAACGTGTCAACAATACTAGAATATTTAACGTGACTAAAAGGAAATTCGTCGTGAAGGGAAAGCTATTCAGCAGGAAATGAAATTCAAGTGCTTTGAGTTGAGTTATCGCATAACATGTCAGTTCTAAATTATAGACTGGGAGAATCTTAGCACAACACAAGTGTAAAGTAATCATACAATTTTTTTTATTATTTGGTCTATATTTCGATAGCAGAACTGTTTCTTTCTTTCTTTCTTTCTTTCTTTAGTTTTAATATTTTGCTGAATCCATTTTTAATAAGGTATTCAGACAATGAAGGAAGTTGCGTATTAAAAAATGCTGTAGTGGCAAACAGAAAAGCATGTTTTGTGGAATCTGAAATTGAAATATTAAACAGGACATCAGCTGCATGTGCATTTTTTATGAATTATTAATTTTGTGACTCGCGATCGATAATAGATTAGTGTGTATTTCAATCGTGCTGTATTAATGTGGGTGATAATAGTCTAGTTAGCATGTACCATTTTTATTTGAACTGACATTTTGGGAGAGAAGGACCAGTTAAATCGTAAAAAAATTCACTATACTATAATTATTTTCAGTGCTAAAGTATCATCAATATAATTGACATTTTCCAAGTACGTCATCGTGACGACTTTCTGGCAACGGACAACCTTTAAACTGAATTCTAATATATCCTCAAACCGATAAAACTCATAACAATTGCTTTTTTACACTTTTATATTATAATAGTATCCAATTAATACACACTAGTACACAAATTTACCAAAACCAATTAACTTTTGCACTCGATTCATATTTAAATCAGTAGAAAATACTATTTCCATCCATCTTTCTGAAGGTTGTCCGTGATCGGCTGACAACATGGCGAGGGATGACGTCATTTGGAAACGCTCTATTAGCCTTTTTTTTTCAATAAATATCTTACCCCCCTCCTAGGAAACTGCATTATTCGAAACAAATATGAAAAATCCCCTTTTACCACCCACACTTGACAGCTATACCCCCTTTTTAATAATTTTAATTAATTAATTGTTTCATCCGAAATTTAAAAGTTATACATTTTTGAGTTCTGCTTTTCAAACCCTTTTCAACGAAGTGTCGAAAGACCCCCCTTATTTAGAAAACCTGAAGGGTTGCTGTTAAGTGAAGGGTTAAGAGGGAAGACAATTTTTTGTATGTTATAAAACACTTCGATTAAAATGAGAATTGACGAGTTCAAGGATTTTGCATCTTTGTTTTAAATAACGGAGTTTCCCGGGGGGGGGGGGGTGGAGGGGGCAGGACAATCCGCACCGTATATTGTTGAAATATAGATTAAAAGATATATCGGAATGAAATCCCAACCCTAGCCATCCATAAATTACATCACACGAATTTTAGGATTTTTTAACCCCTTCAGATTGTCACAATTTTAGAACCCCTTCCACCCTTATCAATTTTATGGATGTATTTGAATAGTTATTTATGCAACAAGTGCATAAAGTGGTGCTTTTTTTCACGAGTGGAAAAATTCCATGAGTGAAAAAAATACACTTTATGCATATGTTGCATACACTATTTTTTCTACAATCAAACAAAACCAAAAACTGTGTTATTTATGTTTATCTAAATGGACTAAAAATGGCGTCGATTTGAATGTTTATGTTTGTCAAGATGACAAAACGCTAAGTAAAATGTAAGATGAGTGCAATCTGCAGAGCCCTTATAGGAAATATTTGAAATTAGCGTTAAAAAAACTACTTTTTCTACAGCCGCGCGTAAAATGACTAATTACTATATTTGAATGAAATCGTAAAGTCGACAAATGCCGAGGATTGTTACTTTACGCTCTAGCGCAAAAAACGAATCTTTTTCGCTCGCTTATTTAATCAAACCACGCCCTCCGAATTAACTCAATTGGTGAATATTTAACAATTTATCAGATTAAAAATCAAATAAAATTATATGAAAATTGTCAAAAATTTTGAAATATGGTCAAAAATAGTTAATTATCGTCAAAAACTGTCATAAATTGTCAATTATTGTCAAAAACTGTTAAAAATGGACAATTTTTGTCAAAAACTGTGAAAAATGGTCAATAATTGTCAAATATTGTTAATTATTGCCAAACACTGTTAAAAATGGACAATTTTTGTCAAAAACTGTCAAAAATGGTCAATAATGGTCAAAAATTGTCAAAAATTGTCAAAAATTGTCAAAAACTGTCAAAAACTGTCAATAATTGTTAAAATTTTGAAAAATGGTCGATAATTGTCAAAAATGGTCGATAATTGTCAAAAACTTCAAAAAAATTCGAAAAATGGTCAAAAACTATCAAAAATGGTCAAAAATTGCCAAAAACTGTCAAAAATGGACAATTACTGTCAAAATTGATCAATACTTGTCAAAAAATGTTAAAATTTTGGAAAATGGTCGATAATTGTCAAAAACTTTCAAAAATGGTCAATGCTTTTGATAATTGTCAAAAATGGCCAATAATTGTCAAAAACTATCAATAATTGTCGAAATTTTTGAAATATGGTCAAAAATGGTCAATAATTGTCAAAAATGGTCTAAAATATTGAAAAATTGTCAAAAATGGTCAAAAACTATCAAAAATGGTTAAAAATTGTTAATTATTGTTAAAAACTCTCAAAAATGGACAGTTATTGTCAAAATTGGTCAATAATTGTCAAAAAATATTAAAATTTTGGAAAATGGTCAATAATTGTCAAAAACTATCAAAAATGGTCAATAATTTTGAAAAATGGTTAGAAATTTTGAAAAATTGTCAAAAATGGCCAATAATTCTCAAAAACTATCAAAAACTGTCAAAAACTGTCAAAAATGGACAATTATTGTTAAAAATTGTCAAAATTTTGAAAAATACTTGATAATTGTCAAAAATTGTTAAAGTTTTTGAAAAATTGTCAAAAATTTTGAAATATGGTCAATAATTGTCAAAAATGGTCGAAAATTTGGAAAAATGGTCCATAATTGTTAACAATTGTCAATAATTATCAAAAATGGTCAATAATTCTGAAAAATGGTCTAAAATTGTCAAAAATGGTTAAAAATCGTCAATTATTGTTAAAAACTATCAAAAATGGACAATTATTGTCAAAAATGGTTAAAAATTGTCATCATTTTGAAACATGGTAAGAAATTATCAAAAATTTAGAAAAATGATCACTAATTTTGAAAGACTGTCAAAATGGTCAATAATTGTCAAAAATGGTCGAAAATTTGGAAAAATGGTCCATAATTGTCAACAATTGTAAATAATTATCAAAAATGGTCAATAATTTTGAAAAATGGACTAAAATTTTGAAAAATTATCAAAAATGGTCAAAAACTATCAAAAATGGTTAAAAATTGCCAATTTTTGTTAGAAACTATTAAAAATGGACAATTATTGTTAAAAAATATTAAAAATGGACAATTATTGTCAAAAATGGTTAAAAATTGTCAAAAATTTGGAAAAAATGGTCACTAATTTTGAAAAACAGTCAAATTGGTCAATAATTGTCAAAAATGGTCAATAATATGTTAATAAAACTTTTAATATTTTGAATTTTAACATGATTGTGTTGTCACAAAGCTTTCGACCCCCTGCCCCTTGACACACAATATCACATTCAGGTGATACCCTCCGCCCCCTTTATTGAGTGATGTAATTTATGGATGTTCCAAATGCGTGTATTAAATTAATTGAACGTTCAAATTTAAGGATAATTAATTTCAGCTTTAAATAATACAATAAATGAAATATAATTCCAAACAAACTTTTCAATTAAAATAATAAAAAAAAAATTTTCTACGACTCATTTTCCCGCACCCATTTTAGTTTTGAAAGTGTCACTTTCCCGCACTAGTGCGGGAAAGTAAAATTATGCAAATTTTGACCTTATTCAAATAAAATTCTTTCGAATTACCCTGTTTATTATTCAATAACCTATAATTGTAAACTAAGCTTCACAAAATTCTTTTCAACGACAAATAGCATCATTTTGTTGGGGTTACAAGGTAAACATCGATCACTCTCCCTTATTTTCCGCTCCATCCATGAAAATTTCAGTAAATCGCTGTTTTTCATCACAGCGAACATAATGTAATTTCCTTCGGGTAAGAATTACTATGCAGCCTTAGTGGCCATTTTTAACCCAAACAACCCAAATTAATTTTGTTAAATTATCTGCTGGCGTTTCTCCTTTTAATATATAATTTAACGATCGCCACAAGAATACTAATGAGAGTAAACAAACAGAGAATTACAAAAAGATAGTTTTTACAAAATAAATTAATTGATCAACGAAACCCTACAAATAATAGGAACGTGTAAAGAATATTTAACTAGAAAGCTAAGCTTCGAAAATTGAATGGAATCAAAAACGAAATAGGGTAATTGGAAGACCAAGAAGGATACAAGCCTAACTACAATAGGCGGTTTTTATTTTATATTAGCTTCGCTTCGAAAATTAAATGCTGATATATTTAATATAGTGTAACTATTTGTAACGGTAAACGCTCCAGTTTGAAGGGCTCCGGCTAGAGACTCCTCTCAAGGGTGATTCGACCCCAAGTTTATGTCGCACAAGGATAACAGAAAGGTTGTAAAAATTGAGGGCGCCACTACCTTTTTGTCGTCGACCAATTGTGAATCTAAACCACCTAGGGACTCACTCAAAGACAAACAACAAAATTCAACAAAATCATTCCAGCCGTTTAGAAGAAGTTCAGAGTTAATATGGGAAGCTTTAGGGCGCCACTACCTTTTAGACGACGAAAGAACCAAAATGAAACTAAAACTATAAAATTTACACTTTTAAGTACTAAAAACTATAAAATTCACACTTTTCACCCTCCAAACTATTTGAATTAAAAAAATCAAAAAATGTATGTGGCCTGTACTTTTCATGGTACTTATCTTGAAATTTCCTCCGGAAGGGTGGATGGGAAACTTGGCCAGGGGTCGTCTATTAACTGGGAGATATCCTAGGGTATCCTAGTAGTATTTTAGAAGTATCTTAACGGTATCTTTGAGATATTGAAGGTACCCTAGCAGCTGTGCTTACCACAGCAATTTAGGCAAAAAGATAAAAAGGTAGGTCTTGCCTCAAAGACAGTAGAAACGGAGCTTTGCTCGTGGCGGTCGGGGAAAGTTCGCTGGCAAAATGGAGGCGGCCGTTGGTAGATGTCAATTGTCTTAAGGTCAGGGTTGAGGATTGGAAGTGGCTAATGAGACGACGAAAGGGAACTAGAGAAAGAATACTTTCTAAAATGTGAGTGTTAGTGTATAAATGAGTGTATGGGGTGAGTGAGTTGGTAAGTGATTGAGTTTATGTGAGTGGGTGTATAATAAAATCCAATTTAAGTTTTCAAATTTTATTGACAAGTATATTTAAAACTGACAAATCTCAACACCAAGTAAGAAGAAAAGGTAAAAAAACGTACAAAGTTAAACAATTCCATAATAATAAAAACAATAACATCTATTGCCCAACAAATTTTACAATTCCTTTAAAGGTCAATACATATACATAGGTGAAAAAAATACAATATACAAAACAATGACACAGATAATAAAAGTAGAAATGGTATACAGAATCAGGGTGACTAAGTGTTAAGTGTATGAGAGAGTGTCTGCTGAATGTCAGATGATTTACCACCGTCTCTACTACTTAGTGGCTGCTGAGTTACTGGAGCGAATACTGAGCGACTATCGAGTTACTAATAGGAAACTAGTTAATCAATACAGAGTTACTACTTGCTTGCGTCTGTGGAATAGCTATCGAGTTTCTAGGAGTTACAAAAGAACTACTGAGCGCCTCCTCTAGCACGACCTGCGCAAGACTTCTTCGTCTACGGAGAGATTGGTCAGAACCTATCTAGTAACTACCGAGTGGCTATGGAGACTACTGCGAGTAACTGCTGAGCGACTTTTTTGAGTACCTGCAGAGTAACTACTTACTGCTGACATGTTGAGTGAGTGTGTGATCGTGCGATTGTATGCGAGTGAGTGTGTGACCGTGCGACTGTATGTGAGTGACTGATGTGAGTGTGTGAGAGTTAATGTTAATAAGGGTCCAAGTGTAATGTAATTGTGCGTGTGATTATAACAATAATAAAAATAATAACATCTATTGCCCAACAAATTTAACAATTCCTTTAAAGGCGAATAGATGAATGCTTAAACTAAAAATACGATATACGAAACAATAACACAGATGATAATAGTAGAAATGGTATACAGAATCAGGGTGACTAAGTGTTGAATGTATGAATACATAAAAGAGAATACAAAATTATAAACTCTAATATTTCTAAACTTATACATAACTAAACAAAAAAAGCATACAATAAATATCCAGTACATGTGAGTGCGTGTATGTGAGTGTTATCTAGTGAGTGTCTGCTGAATGTCAGATGATTTACCACCGTCTCTACTACTTAGTGGCTGCTGAGTTACTGGAGCGAATACTGAGCGACTATCGAGTTACTAATAGGAAACTAGTTAATCAATACAGAGTTACTACTTGCTTGCGTCTGTGGAATAGCTATCGAGTTTCTAGGAGTTACAAAAGAACTACTGAGCGCCTCCTCTAGCACGACCTGCGCAAGACTTCTTCGTCTACGGAGAGATTGGTCAGAACCTATCTAGTAACTACCGAGTGGCTATGGAGACTACTGCGAGTAACTGCTGAGCGACTTTTTTGAGTACCTGCAGAGTAACTACTTACTGCTGACATGTTGAGTGAGTGTGTGATCGTGCGATTGTATGCGAGTGAGTGTGTGATCGTGCGACTGTATGTGAGTGACTGGTGTGAGAGTTAATGTTAAGTTGAGTGTCTAAGTGTAATGTAATTGTGCGTGTGATTATAACAATAATAACAATATAAATAACAATAATTATTACATAAAAGATTGATTAGGAAGAAAAAACCTAATTTAACATTTGAAAACCGGACAAAGTAGATTCGAATTAATATAAATATCCTATATAAATCCATCGGCGATCCTAATTGGGTAATTTTTGCGTTGCGCAGTATTCAAGTTTGTTAATTGAGTCTTCTTATATTATGATTGGTTGGAGCGATCCATATACCTCCATGACAATATATTTGTTATAGTTGAATATGAGTAGTTGTCGAGATTTTCGTTAATTGCTGAAAAAAATCAAAAAATTACTTTACTACGGTTAGAATCTTCTTTCAAGTGGTACAACTTGTCAAACGTAGGAAGATACACGAACTTTTAAATATGGCCGCGACGCGCTAGTGCGCATTGGACAGCGGCTGAATTAATCAGTTATTAAAGGTATATCGACGCAGAAAATCATTTATTGCAGAAAAAAATAACTTACTTTTAATAAAGGTATACGTAGGCTTAAATCCTCTAGAGTGTGTAGAAATTTCAGTTTCAGCAGAGGTCCATTTCCGTTCAGACCATTTGGATTCTTTTCTTGTTTTAGCAGGATATGATGGGATAAGACAGGGTGACCATATTTTTTCCAGGTGAATACTGAACAGGTCAAAATTTGGGAGGGGAGTGTATGATACAAATTGTAAGAAATAAACTTGATGACGATAAAAACAAAAAGAAATTAATTACGATGTTACGGTTAACAGAAAATATAATTTTTCATGGGATGTTTAAAGTTAAATAGCAATTGTGGACGTCCGGGCTTGAATGCTGGACAAAATGAAATTATGAAAAGGTCGATCTCCGATATTTTGATAGCCCATTCTGGGCAACAATTTCCCCTACCGGTGAACACTTTTTGCACTCGACCCAATAGGTGACTGCTCGTTTTGGAGGCGAGAACTTACCAACACCCTAAGTCGTTGAGTACTTTCCCACAGTGTGGTTACGTGTTTCCGTGAAGGAAATGTCAATCGTAATCAACCAAATAGACATGTGGCGTAATCAAAATAATTTCCAAAAAAAAAATGAAAACCAACAGAAGAAACATATAATTTGAAACATTCTTAGGAAAGAAAGGCTGAAAAGTGTAGGGAACGACATAGCTTACCTACGTCTTTTGAAAAAGTTACCTACTTGCAAGAAAAAGTATTTAGAAAATATGCGGACGTCGGGACAAAAAGAAATGTTAAATGGAATATTAAAATGCTCAAAATGTTCAAATAAGTGGTCACCCTGGGATAATATGGGGGTAGTGATTGTTCCAATTTTACTCCAACGATTTCAAAATTCCCAACTGAGCCATTTTCACTTGTATTGCTATGTTTAGTTTCATCACTTTCAGATCCTGAAACAAAATAGACTAATATTAATTGTAACAAACATTCAGTGCATATTTTGTTATCAATATACATTCCTAGGTGAAATTTGCATCGATCGAGCATTATAATTCATTTAGTTCATTCTCATTTATTTTCACATTTAATCAATTAAATCCTTTCGTAAATCTTACTTTTTTGTATATCAATCAGGAAGACATAAACTAAAATCATGGCATATGATTTGGACTCTTCCTTCACCTCGTCCGTGGAATTCGTACGAACAAGTTGTTTGAGCGAGATATGATAAAGTTTAAGATCAGGTGAATACTGTACAGGTTAATATTTGGGAGAGGAGTGTTTAATACAAAATTTTATAAATTGAATAAAACAAAAATTTTGGGTAATAAACTTGATGACGATAAAGAACAAAAAGAAATGAATTACGATGTTACGGTTAACAGAAAATATAATTTTCCATGGGATGTTTAAAGTTAAATAGCAATTGTGGACGTCCGGGTTTGAATGCTCTGAATGAATGATGAAAAGGTCGATCTCCGATATTTTGATAGCCCATTCTGGGCAACAATTTCCCCTACCGGTGAACACTTTTCGCACTCGACCCAATAGGTGACTGCTCGTTTTGGAGGCGAGAACTTACCAACACCCTAAGTCGTTGAGTACTTTCCCACAGTGTGGTTACGTGTTTCCGTGAAGGAAATGTCAATCGTAATCAACCAAATAGACATGTGGCGTAATCAAAATAATTTCGAAAAAAAAAATGAAAACCAACAGAAGAAACTTATCATTTGAAACATTCTTAGGAAAGAAAGGCTGAAAAGTGTAGGGAACGACATAGCTTACCTACGTCTTTTGAAAAAGTTACCTACTTGCAAGAAAAAGTATTTAGAAAATATGCGGACGTCGGGACAAAAAGAAATGTTAAATGGAATATTAAAATGCTCAAAATGTTCAAATAAGTGGTCACCCTGGGATAATATGGGGGTAGTGATTGTTCCAATTTTACTTGTCGAGTATCTCCAACGGTTCCAAAATTCCCAACTGAGCCATTTTTACTTGTATTGCTTCTTTTACTGACATCACTTTTAGATCCTGAAACAAAATAGACCAATATTAATTGTAATATACTGATTATTACAACTCCTTTGATAAAAACAGTTTCATCTATAAATTTTTCCATTGCTAAAAAACCGCACTCGCTAATTAACAATTTTTTTGTTTGATAAATATGATGGTATGTGAGTATATATATATATAGGAAATAGTTCGTTGCCGATACTAGTTAGGTCTAACTATTATTGTGGGGGATGCGGCAATGTGAATAAGTGAACTCTTTTTAGTTTGTTCTGAGCTTTCGGTAATTTATTATCACCATTATCAAAGAACTACAAAAGATACATTTATAGATATTTCAACAGGTATAAATATATTGTATCACATGCACGTGTATCTCAGGGTATGATATGGGTAAAGTGAGTTGTGTAAATTTAAGGAATAAAATTTGAAATGTAACAACCTTCAACGTCAAAATTAAATTAATGATAATTAAATAACTATCTCCAGATTGCAATCCGTGGATGGTCTCCTAGCCTATTACAACCTATATTAAAATAAAATTAACACAATTCCGCACAAAACAAAATAAATCTTTCAATATCTTGTCGAAACACCGCCGGTAGCTGTATTGTCTAAATAGAAAACGACTTGTTCTCTGAAGCGAAGAAACTTTGCGTTGCGCAAAGGAAAGATTACTGGTAAGCGTCTCGAATCTGGGTACTGGTTTACAATCAGCTGTTAGGTACAAGTTTTAGTATAAAATTATTTACATTACCATCGTTTATTGCTGGATGATCTCTCTTAATCTTGAGTTTGAGCAACCTTTACTGCATTCAAATCGAAGATTAGTTATGTAAGATATTTCTAACTCAATCAGCTGATTTATACAGGGTACATAAAATATCTTAACAGAAAGTATCTAATTTAATCATTTTAACGTTATTGTTAAAAATGATGGACATAACATAAGATTCCCATGTACATATGATACAATCTCTAAAAGTAACCATTTCATTACATTTATAATCATCTCAATTTCAGTACAATATATAACAACACAAATATTCTATTATTAATAAAATGAAGTACACTAAACATTTAGTGTATATTTTGTTATCAATATTATTTATTTCCACAATAATCAATTAAATCATTTGTAAAGCTTACTTTTCTGTATTTTCATTAGGAAGATGTAAAATAAAATCGTGGCATACGATTTGAACTCTTCCTTCGCCTCGTCCTCGGAATTCGTACGAACAAGTTGTTTGAGAGATATGATGAAGTTTAAGACCATATTATTTCCAGGTGAATACTGTACAGGTCAAAATTTGGGAGAGGAGTGTATGATAAAAAAATTTATAATTTGAATAAAACAAAAATTGTAAGAAATTAACTTGAAAAGGATAAAAAAATTGCGGCGGTCATGGCGTTTATATTTGAAAGTTAAATAGCAATTGTGGACGTCCGGGCTTGAATGCTGGACAAAATGAAATTATGAAAATGTAGATCTACGATATTTTGATAGCCCATTCTGGGCAACAATTTCCCCTGCCGGCGAACACTTTTCGCACTCGACCCAATAGGTGACTGCTCGTTTTGGAGGCGAGAACTTACCAACACCCTAAGTCGTTGAGTACTTTCCCACAGTGTGGTTACGTGTTTCCGTGAAGGAAATGTCAATCGTAATCAATCAAGTAGGTACATGTAGATAATTACGAAAAAAATATGGAAAACAACACATTTTAAAAGTACTGCGGAAAGAAAAGTTGGAAAGTATAAAGAACGACATAGCTACCTATGTATTTTGAAAAAGTTACCTACTTGTAATAGAAAGTATTTAGAAAATATGCGGACGTCGGGACAAAAAAAATGTTAAATGGATTATTAAAAAATGCTCAAAATGTTCGAATAAGTGTTCACCCTGGGATAATATGGGGTAGGGATTGTTCCGTTTTTACTTGTCGAGTATCTTCAACGGTTCCAAAATTCCCAGCTGAGCCATTTTTTTTTTCTCGTTACTTTTACTGACATCACTGTTAGATCCTGAAACAAAAGAGGCTAATATAAATTGTGAATAATATACTTATTGTTATGATAATTTCCACAATTTATATATAATAACTGACATTATGGTAATTGAAAGAAGCTTCGACTTTAAGGCGGCCATATTTTTCTAATGTCTTTAGGAGAACGGAAATTTCTTTGCAATAATTACATTTTTTCACTACTAGCCTCTAAACCTAACTTTATTGACTTTTATTGAGGTAGAAAAGTTGTTCATTATTAATTAACCAAGGTAGAAAAATACAGAGCCTACTTGATTAGAACTAAATCTCTTTTACTAGGCCTTTTCAAATAATACTTGTGAATTTTTTGGCAATAGTTCCACTTCTTCGGCCTTTGCTCTAATTTCAGGAGGAGTACTAGAATCGCTTATTTTTAGCAATCTCGACCACCAGCAAAATATTATAAATTGACGTTTGTGTTTTACATTTGACAGAAGCATGATTTTTAAGAAAATTTTGAAATTCATATTCGATTTTTATTAGTTTTAAAAATTAATATTTGAAAAAAATAAAATGCCAGTAGTGAAGTAGTGAAAAAAATGCTATATATGAGCCACGGTAGAAAAGTGTATTAATGGACCTCGACATTTTACTACCTTGGCGCATAATTACCATTTTCTAATAGTTTCGCCAGGTTTCTTAAGAATTTTGCTATAGTTCCAAAGTATAATTTTTCTGAGAAATTTCTTTCACATTTATTTACTTTGAGTAGATTAAAAAGATTTTTTTCTACGACTGCTATGAAAAGTGACGTATTTCTCATACCTCACTTGATTTCAAAACCAAATATTGCTCATACTGTGAGAAATAATATTTCTCACGGCACTTTGCCCACGCCTCATATATTTATATGGAGAATCAAATAAAATCGACAAAAACTTAGTAGGTTACTGTCATCTTTAAATACCTACTCAGTTGTCACAAAACTGTCAGATTATATTAGAAAATATGTTAAAAATTTTTAAAAATTGTTAAAAATTTTGAAATATGGTCAAAAATTGTCAAAAATTTGGAAAAATGGTCAATAATTGTCAAAAACTGTCAAAGTTTTGAAAAAATGGTTAATAATTGCCAAATATTTTCAAAAATTGTCAAAAATTTGGAAAAATGGTTAATAATTGTTAAAAATTGTCGAAGATTTGGAAAAATTGTCAAAAATGGTCAATAATTGTCAGAATCTGTCAAAAATTGTCAAATATTTTTAAAAATGGTCAAACATAATCAATAATTGTTAAAATTTTGAAAAATGATCAAAAACTGTAAAAATTTTTGAAAGTTGTCAAAAATGGTCAATAATTGTCAGAAACTGTCAAAAATGGTCAATAATTGTGAAAATTTTGAAAAATGGTCGAAAATTGTTAAAATTTTGAAAA
Organism: Lochmaea crataegi; assembly: GCA_947563755.1. Lineage (NCBI taxonomy): Eukaryota > Metazoa > Arthropoda > Insecta > Coleoptera > Chrysomelidae > Lochmaea > Lochmaea crataegi. The sequence continues at coordinate 21,270,117 of OX387436.1, read as the reverse complement.
AATTGTCAATAATTATAAAAAAATGTCAAAAATGGTCAATAATTGTTGAAAATTGTCAAAATTTTTGAAAAGCTTCAAAAATGGTCAATAATTGTCAGAACCTGTCAAAAATGGTCAATAACTGTTAAAATTTGGAAAAATAGTCTAAAATGGTCAAAATTTTTGAAAAATTGTCAAAAATGATTCATAATTGTCAAAATTGGTCAATAATTGTTAAAATTTGGAAAAATTGTCAAAATTCTGAAAAAATGGTCAATAATTATAAAAAACTGTCAAAAATGGCCAATAATTGTAAAAAATTGTCAAACTTTTTAAAAAATGGTCAAAGTTTTTGAAAAATTGTCAATAATGGTCAATAATTGTCAGAACCCGTCAAAAATGGTCAAAAATTGTCAAAAATGGTCAATAATTGTTAAAATTCGGAAAAATGGTCTGAAATGGTCAAATTTTTTGAAAAATTGTCAAAAATGATCAATAATTGTCAAAACTGCCAAAATTGGTCTATAATTGTCAAAAATGGCCAATAATTGTTAAAAATTGTCAAAAATTTTGAAAAAATGGTCAATAATTGTCAGAATCTGTCAAAAATTGTCAAATATTTTTAAAAATGGTCAAACATAGTCAGTAATTGTTAAAATTTTGAAAAATGATAAAAAACTGTCAAAATTTTTGAAAGTTGTCAAAAATGGTCAATAATTGTCAGAAAGTGTCAAAAATGGTCAATAATTGTTAAAATTTTGAAAAATGGTCGAAAATTGTTAAAATTTTGAAAAAATTGTCAATAATTATAAAAAAATGTCAAAAATGGTCAATAATTGTCAGAAACTGTCAAAAATGGTCAATAATTGTTCAAATTTTGAAAAATGGTCGAAAATTGTTAAAATTTTGAAAAAATTGTCAATAATTATAAAAAAATGGTCAATAATTGTCAGAACCTGTCAAAAATGGTCAATAACTGTTAAAATTTGGAAAAATGGTCTAAAATGGTCAAAATTTTTGAAAATTGTCAAAAATGATCCATAATTGTCAAAACTGACAAAATTGGTCAATAATTGTTAAAATTTGGAAAAATTGTCAAAATTCTGAAAAAATGGTCAATAATTATAAAAAACTGTCAAAAATGGTCAATAATTGTAAAAAATTGTCAAACTTTTTAAAAAATGGTCAAAGTTTTTGAAAAATTGTCAATAATGGTCAATAATTGTCAGAACCTGTCAAAAATGGTCAAAAATTGTCAAAAATGGTCAATAATTGTTAAAATTTGGAAAAATGGTCTGAAATGGTCAAATTTTTTGAAAAATTGTCAAAAATGATCAATAATTGTCAAAAATGATCAATAATTGTCCCAACTGTCAAAATTGGTCTATAATTGTCAAAAATGGCCAATAATTGTTAAAAATTGTCAAAAATTTTGAAAAAATGGTCAATAATTGTCAAAAATTGTCAAAATATTTGAAAAATAGTCAAAATGGTTATTTTATTGTGCATAAGAAGCAAGCTTCTATCGGCGGTCCGACGACCGCTCACCTTCCCTTTTTGTTTTACTAACCATAAAAATAAATATTAAGTTACTTTACTTGTATTCTTTAAATTTGTGCAGATGTAGAAAAAGTATAGTGTGCAACATGTGGGGAAAGTACTTTTCTCACTCGTGTGTTTGCGTGTGGTCAATAATTGTTAAAATTTTGAAAAATGGTCGAAAATTGTTAAAATTTTGAAAAAATTGTCAATAATCATAAAAAAATGTCAAAAATGGTCAATAATTGTTGAAAATTGTCAAAATTTTTGAAAAGCTGTCAAAAATGGTCAATAATTGTCAGAACCTGCCAAAAATGGTCAGTAATTGTTAAAATTTGGAAAAATGGTCTAAAATGGTCAAAATTTTTGAAAAATTGTCAAAAATGGTCAATAATTGTTAAAATTTGAAAATATGGTCAAAAATTTTGAAAAAATGGTGAATTGTCAAAAATTGTCAAAATTTTGAAAAAATGGTCAATAATTATAAAAAACTGTCAAAATGGTCATTAATTGTTAAAAATTGTCAAAATTTTTGAAAAATGGTCAAAAATGGTCAATAATTGTCAGAACCTGTCAAAAATGGTCAATAACTGTTAAAATTTGGAAAAATGGTCTAAAATGGTCAAAATTTTTGAAAAATTGTCAAAAATGATCCATAATTGTCAAAACTGTCAAAATTGGTCAATAATTGTAAAAAATTGTCAAACTTTTTAAAAAATGGTCAAAGTTTTTGAAAAATTGTCAATAATGGTCAATAATTGTCAGAACCTGTCAAAAATGGTCAAAAATTGTCAAAAATGGTCAATAATTGTTAAAATTTGGAAAAATGGTCTGAAATGGTCAAATTTTTTGAAAAATTGTCAAAAATGATCAATAATTGTCAAAAATGATCAATAATTGTCCCAACTGTCAAAATTGGTCTATAATTGTCAAAAATGGCCAATAATTGTTAAAAATTGTCAAAAATTTTGAAAAAATGGTCAATAATTGTCAAAAATTGTCAAAATATTTGAAAAATAGTCAAAATGGTTATTTTATTGTGCATAAGAAGCAAGCTTCTATCGGCGGTCCGACGACCGCTCACCTTCCCTTTTTGTTTTACTAACCATAAAAATAAATATTAAGTTACTTTACTTGTATTCTTTAAATTTGTGCAGATGTAGAAAAAGTATAGTGTGCAACATGTGGGGAAAGTACTTTTCTCACTCGTGTGTTTGCGTGTGGTCAATAATTGTTAAAATTTTGAAAAATGGTCGAAAATTGTTAAAATTTTGAAAAAATTGTCAATAATCATAAAAAAATGTCAAAAATGGTCAATAATTGTTGAAAATTGTCAAAATTTTTGAAAAGCTGTCAAAAATGGTCAATAATTGTCAGAACCTGCCAAAAATGGTCAGTAATTGTTAAAATTTGGAAAAATGGTCTAAAATGGTCAAAATTTTTGAAAAATTGTCAAAAATGGTCAATAATTGTTAAAATTTGAAAATATGGTCAAAAATTTTGAAAAAATGGTGAATTGTCAAAAATTGTCAAAATTTTGAAAAAATGGTCAATAATTATAAAAAACTGTCAAAATGGTCATTAATTGTTAAAAATTGTCAAAATTTTTGAAAAATGGTCAAAAATGGTCAATAATTGTCAGAACCTGTCAAAAATGGTCAATAACTGTTAAAATTTGGAAAAATGGTCTAAAATGGTCAAAATTTTTGAAAAATTGTCAAAAATGATCCATAATTGTCAAAACTGTCAAAATTGGTCAATAATTGTTAAAATTTGGAAAAATTGTCAAAATTCTGAAAAAATGGTCAATAATTATAAAAAACTGTCAAAAATGGTCAAACTTTTTAAAAAATGGTCAGTTTTTGAAAAATTGTCAATACTGGTCAATAATTTGTCGGAACCTGTCAAAAATGGTCAAAAATTGTCAAAAATGGTCAATAATTGTTAAAATTTTGAAAAATGGTCTGAAATGGTCAAATTTTTTGAAAAATTGTCAAAAATGATCAATTATTGTCAAAACTGTCAAAATTGGTCTATAATTGTCAAAAATGGCCAATAATTGTTAAAAATTGTCAAAAATTTTGAAAAAATGGTCAATAATTGTCAAAATATTCAAAAAATAGTCAAAAATGGTCATTTTATTGTGCATAAGAAGCAAGCTTCTATCGGCGGTCCGACGACCGCTCACCTTTTCTTTTTGTTTTACTAACCATAAAAATAAATATTAAGTTACTTTACTTGTATTCTTTAAATTTGTGCAGATGTAGAAAAATTATAGTGTGCAACATGTGGGGAAAGTACTTTTCTCACTCGTGTGTTTGCGGCACTCGCCCTTTGGGCTCGTCCACACTCGTGAAAAAAGTTGAAATTTCCCCACTAGTTGCACAATATATTATTTCTTACAATTTGGGCCTCAAATTGTTGCTAAAAAAGTGATAAATCAAAATTTCTTAATTTTTCTAAATATTTTCAAAAATAAATAAATTTAAGGAGTAAAAAACATTTTTTGTTTTGAGATAACCAACAAAAACAATTTATTTATATTTATTTCCGGGATATAAGACTTTTTTTTGGGATATTTCCTGGTCTATTAGAATGACTTTGCAAATTTCGGATATATTTAATAATTTTTGAGATATTTACAAAAAACCGAACAATAGATTTTTTTACTCAATTGTTTATAACTATTACAATTTTCCAGTTAAACATTTTTATATATTCCATTTCAAATCGAATGCGCCCTGAATTATAATTTTCATAAAGCCAGGTTAAGTTTGAATTAAAAAGGCACTTTTGTGAACCACTGTATAAATCACCTGATCTAAATAGCAGTTACTTACGTATAATCAAAAAAACCGAAAGAATGTTCACTCGAAACTATTAATACGAGTAAACAAGCGGAAGTATAAAAACGTTGCACAAAAACATGATTCTTACAAATAAAATATGAACAATAAATAAATTGTTTTAGGGAAAAATTGTTGTTTTCCTGAAAAATAGTTAAAAATGTAAAATAATAAAACCACTTTCTTGTTCCTAAATTAATATACATATACCGGACGGACAATTAAAAAAAAATTCTTTCCAGTCACCTTTTTATTTTATTTAAGATGAAAAATTTAAAATTAACATAAAATTCTGAGGGAAGCGTAATCGGAATGTCTTCCAGAATTAGAACTCACCGGTACTCGTAAATTAGTAAAAAAACGTTACAGTATTCCTTACCTATTTTCCTATGCATACCTTTATGTAGAATAAATAAAATAATCATATATTCTACCATTAAAAGGATTCATTAAACATCAAAAAATAACAACGTAACATTAAGTGGGGGTTAAATTGCATACTGGGGGCCATATTAGATTATATTGCATTTTAATCAAACCAAAAATCACAAATATAATTTTCGCCTACACTGACAATTAAAAAAAATATTTTTTCCAGTTACATTTGAATTAAGTTATCAAAAAAATTGAAAATTAACATCTTAATCGAAATGTCTTCTAGAACTAGAACTCACCGGTACTCGTGAATCAGTTTAAAAAATACATTTTTATCAAAAAGTTTATCCTGTTACATGTATAAGGTAAAAATTGAAAAAAAACAGTAGAAACCAACAACAAAAAAAACACTTTAAACTACTTACATAATACTCATATTTTACGTTTTAGACTCAAAGGCACATAGGAAAATTCTGCACCTGCTTCTAACATTAATGAATGTATCCATGTATCCATAAAATAGGATCGCTACACTTCTTTTTAACAACTGCACAAAATTTATAGCGATTATGAATTTAATGATAAATCAAACGATCTGTTTCAATGCCGACTATTCACTGGTCGTCTCTGTAGGTACGTTTCAAATTCAGTGATGGTAACTGCAATTTCAAAAACCACTAAATTAAAACAAAAACTCCCCAACTATCTATTTATTTCCATTTAAATCAATAAAATATATTTAGTGTAATAAATAATTGAATAAATCTCTCATTCGCCACGCTTTTATGCAAAACACAATACTTTTAGTGGTTATACAACACAATTAACAATGAAACGTATATAGTGTTGCATAAGTCATCGTTTCGCTTTTATGCAACACGCAATACTTTTGGTCATTCGCCACGCTTTTATGCAACACAATTAACAATGAAGCGTATATAGTGTTGCATAAATAATCGCCACGCTTTCCATGAGCTATATATGTATACTTTGTATATGTGTGTGTTTTTTTGTACTGATCGTCTCTGTAGAGGTACGTTTCAAATTCGGTGATGGTAACTGCAATTTCAAAAACCACTAAATTAAAACAAAAACTCCCCAACTATCTATTTATTTCCATTTAAATTAATAATATATATTTAGTGTAATAAATAATTGAATAAATATTCTCAAAGATATAAAATAAAATTTTTCCCCCAAAAATAAAGATTCTACAACATTAAAATCTCCCTATACAGATTTTTTTCCTTATCTATTTTTGGCTTTTATTCAGAATATGTTTGATTATTATTCATATAAAAAGAAATTAAATCGCACTTGAAACAAAATGTATTAAAATTCTTACCAAATATGTACAACTTTTTGATTAATCAAATTCTCTCAAATTAATTATAACTAAAGAACACTGCTTATTATAAATTACTACATCTTATAGAAACGAAAATGGAACAAAGAGAATGAATAATTGTGATTCATTCGAAGTAAACAATTTTATAACTCATCGCTGATATATTATTATATGTCTTCGTAGCCGAGTGGTATAGAGTTTGTCTGCGAAAATTATGAATTGTAGGTTTATTAACCAAGCCATTGTATATAAACCATATGATATTATGTGGCTGAACTATGAATTACTTTTATTTTTAGCAAATATCTCGGTTTCTATTGCAAATACGTCAAAAGTGATTGGACATGTTTGAAGTGAAAACTTCTTTAGGCACGTTTAGCACTTTTTTGGATGAAGAAAAAACACGGATCTTTTGTCTTAGTCACGCTTTTATGCAACACACAATACTTTTGGTCATTCGTCATACTTTTGGTTATGCAACACAATTAACAATGAAGCGTATAAAGTGTTTCATAAATCATCGGTTCGCTTTTAGGCAACACACAATACTTTTGGTCATTCGCCACGCTTTTATGCAAAACATAATACTGCTAGTGGTTATACAACACAATTAACAATGAAACGTATATAGTGTTGCATAAATCATCGGTTCGCTTTTAGGCAACACACAATACTTTTGGTCATTCGCCACGCTTTTATGCAACACAATTAACAATGAAGCGTATATAGTGTTGCATAAATCATCGCCATGCTTTCCATGTGCTATATTTATGTATATGTGTGTACTTCTTTTGTAAAAAATTCCATTTACGATGGGCTTACGATAAAATTTTCAAAAGGAATTTATTTATTGATGTTCACACTTCTGAATGGTCTTCTACGTTTTTTTTACCCCCTAAATGCTTCAAATTTATGTCAAAACGAACTTACATTCAAAAATGAAGGCTTTCGTTTTGAACGGTAGTTTGAATATTCATTTTACTGGACTAACTTTGAACTAACTATTTAGTTATTTCCATATAAATTGATAATAGCATTGTTTAATAATAAAGAGATAGTTAGTCGAGGTTAGGGGGCGTCCATTAATTACGTGAGGCATTATTGAGGATTTTATTACCCCCCCTTCCCCCTTGGTGAGATGTAGTAAGATTTTTCTCGACCCCTTCCCCTAATCTTACGTGAGATTTTTCAAAATTTGTGATTTGGGTATAAAAGCGTCGTTTTAGAAAAAAATAATTTGCTTCAGTTATTTTCATGTAAGACTAGCAAAGACTAGTATTTGTGAATATTACCGTAATCTAAAATCATAGTTATAAAATTAAATCATAAATACACGTTTTTTATTTTAATGTAACTTAACTTTGGCGCAATTTTACATCGTTTTCTCATAGAAAAAAATTACGTGATATTTGCCCCCCCTCGCCCCTCAAGTGACATTTGGTAAGATTCGGTTAGATCCCCCCCCCCCTTAACACCTCACCCAATTAATGGACGCCTCTATACGGGTAATAGATTTGAAGAAAATGGGATACAGCAATAGATGGCGACTGTGTTTGCAGGTATTAGTTAATAATGAATATCTTCCTGACTATATGTATATATATATATATATATGCTGATAAATGCTGATAAATGGAAAACAGAATTTCCGCGTACTGTATTATTCATTAACCGATGGAGTATTGATATATTCCTGCTTTTATTATTTGGCAAAAGGTGAAACAAAGATGATTAATTTCAGCGTTGCCAATATTGAGCCAAACGTTGAGCGAAACAATGTATTCGTATTAAAATGGTTTGTTCATTATGCAAGCAACACAATTCCACAGAGGATTCTGCTGTTTCCATGATGAGGCGAAATTTCGTTATTTATTACACTTTTCTTCACTACCTACTGAATACGGTTATTGAATATTTTAGTTGGTCTTTTTTTTTATTGTTAGTTGATCATTGTGTATTGATGTTCTTTTATTTTGATCATAGTTGAAAATAAAATTTAGTTGAACTCCATTCATAATTTACATATGAAAGTATCCAATTTTGGAAAAATTCAAAAAATGAGTGCGTTTCTGTCGCAAATACACTCGCGCTCAGTAAAAAAATTGTAGAGGCCATAATAATGGGAATTTTGAGATGAAATTTGAAAGACACACTCTCAGATAGTGGATAAATATGAAAAAAAATCAGCGAGAAAGTATCCAATATATTTTGTATACAGGGGTAGCGGATAGTGAGGGTATCGATATGAGTTTGCCTATCTGTCGCAAATACACACCCATTAAGTAAAAAAATTGTAGAGGCCATAATAATGGGAATTTTGAGATGAAATTTTAAAGACACACTTTCAGATAATGGATAAACATGGAAAAAAATCAGCGAGAAAGTATCCAAAATATTCTGTACACAGGGGTAGCGGATAGTGGGGGTATCGAAATGAGTTTGCCTATCTGTCCCAAATACACACCCGTTAAGTAAAAAAAGTGTAGAGGCAATAATAATGGGAATTTTGAGATGAAATTTTAGAGACACACTCTCAGATATTGGATAAATATGAAAAAAAATCAGCGAGAAAGTATCCAGAATATTTTGTATACAGGGGTAGCGGATAGTGAGGGTATCGAAATGAGTTTGCCTATCTGTCGCAAATACACTCGCGCTCAGTAAAAAAATTGTGGAGGCCATAATAATGGGAATTTTGAGCTGAAATTTGGAAGACACACTCTCAGATAATGGGTTAATATGAAAAAAAAATTCAGCGAGAAAGTATCCAATATATTTTGTAAACAGGGGTAGCCGATAGTGAGGTTATCGAAATGAGTTTGCCTATCTGTCGGAAATACACACCCATTAAGTAAAAAAATTGTAGAGGCCATAATAATGGGAATTTTGAGCTGAAATTTGGAAGACACACTCTCAGATAATGGGTTAATATGAAAAAAAAATCAGCGAGAAAGTATCCATAATATTTTGTATACAGGGGTAGCGGATAGTGAGGGTATCGAAATGAGTTTGCCTATCTGTCGCAAATACACGCGCTAAGTAAAAAAAATGTGGAGGCCATAATAATGGGAATTTTGAGCTAAAATTTGGAAGACACACCCCCAGATAATGGGTTAATATGCAAAAAAAAACAGCGAGAAAGTATCCAAAATGTTTTGTGTACAGGGGTAGCGGATAGTGAGGGTATCGAAATGAGTTTGCCTATCTGTCGCAAATACACACCCATTAAGTAAAAAAATTGTAGTGGCCATAATAATGGGAATTTTGGGATGAAATTTGAAAGACACACTCTCAGATAATGAATGAATATGAAAAAAAAATCACCGAGGAAGTATCCAAAATATTTTGTATACAGGGGTAGCCGATAGTGAGGTTATCGAAATGAGTTTGCCTATCTGTCGGAAATACACACCCATTAAGTAAAAAAAATTGTAGAGGCCATAATAATGGGAATTTTGAGCTGAAATTTGGAAGACACACTCTCAGATAATGGGTTAATATGAAAAAAAAATCAGCGAGAAAGTATCCATAATATTTTGTAAACAGGGGTAGCGGATAGTGAGGGTATCGAAATGAGTTTGCCTATCTGTGGCAAATACACGCGCTAAGTAAAAAAATTGTGGAGGCTATAATAATGGGAATTTTGAGCTGAAATTTGAAAGACACATTCTCAGATAATGGATAAATATGAAAAAAAATCAGCGAGGAAGTATACAGAATATTTTGTATACAGGGGTAGCGGATAGTGAGGGTATCGAAATGAGTTTGCCTATCTGTCGTAAATACACACGCGTTCAGTAAAAAAATTGTAGAGGCTATAATAATGGGAATTTTGAGATGAAATTTGAAAGACACACTCTCAGATAATGGATAAATATGAAAAAAAATCAGCGAGAAAGTATCCAGAATATTTTGTATACAGGGGTAGCGGATAGTGAGGGTATCGAAATGAGTTTGCCTATCTGTCGTAAATACACACGCGTTCAGTAAAACAATTGTAGAGGTCATAATAATGGGAATTTTGAGATGAAATTTTAAAGACACACTTTCAGATAATGGATGAATATGGAAAAAAATCAGCGAGAAAGTATCTGAGATATTTTGTATACAGGGTTAGCGGATAGTGAGGGTATCGAAATGAGTTTGCCCATCTGTCGCAAATACACTCGCTAAGTAAAAAAATGTAGAGGTCATAATAATGAGAATTTTGAGCTGAAATTTGGAAGACACACCCTCAGATAATGAATGAATATGAAACAAAAATCACCGAGAAAGTATCCATAATATTTTGTATACAGGGGTAGCGGATAGTGAGGGTATCGAAATGAGTTTGCCTGTCTGTCGTAAATACACACCCATTAAGTAAAAAAATTGTAGAGGCCATAATAATGGGAATTTTGTAATGAAATTTGGAAGACACACTTTCAGATAATGGATAAATATGAAAAAAAAATCAGCGAGAAAGTATCCAGAATATTTTGTATACTGGGGTAGCGGATAGTGAGGGTATCGAAATGAGCTTGCCTATCTGTCGCAAATACACGCGCTAAGTAAAAAAAATGTAGAGGTCATAATAATGAGAATTTTGAGCTGAAATTTGGAAAACACACCCTCAGATAATGAATGAATATGAAACAAAAATCACCGAGAAAGTATCCATAATATTTTGTATACAGGGGTAGCGGATAGTGAGGGTATCGAAATGAGTTTGCCTATCTGTCGCAAATACACACCCATTAAGTAAAAAAATTGTAGAGGCCATAATAATGGGAATCTTGAGATAAAATTTGAAAGACACACTCTCAGAGAATAAATAAATATGAAAAAAATCAGCGAGGAAGTATCCAAAATATTTTATATACAGGGGTAGCGGATAGTGAGGGTATCGAAATGAATTTGCCTATTTGTCGCAAATACACACCCATTAAGTAAAAAAATTGTAGAGGCCATAATAATGGGAATTTTGTAATGAAATTTGGAAGACACACTTTCAGATAATGGATAAATATGAAAAAAAATCAGCGAGAAAGTATCCAGAATATTTTGTATACAGGGGTAGCGGATAGTGAGGGTATCGAAATGAGTTTGCCTATCTGTCGTAAATACACACGCGTTCAGTAAAACAATTGTAGAGGTCATAATAATGAGAATTTTGAGCTGAAATTTGGAAGACACACCCTCAGATAATGAATGAATATGAAACAAAAATCACCGAGAAAGTATCCATAATATTTTGTATACAGGGGTAGCGGATAGTGAGGGTATCGAAATGAATTTGCCTATTTGTCGCAAATACACACCCATTAAGTAAAAAAATTGTAGAGGCCATAATAATGGGAATTTTGTAATGAAATTTGGAAGACACACTTTCAGATAATGGATAAATATGAAAAAAAATCAGCGAGAAAGTATCCAGAATATTTTGTATACAGGGGTAGCGGATAGTGAGGGTATCGAAATGAGTTTGCCTATCTGTCGTAAATACACACGCGTTCAGTAAAAAAATGTAGAGGTCATAATAATGAGAATTTTGAGCTGAAATTTGGAAGACACACCCTCAGATAATGAATGAATATGAAACAAAAATCACCGAGAAAGTATCCATAATATTTTGTATACAGGGGTAGCGGATAGTGAGGGTATCGAAATGAGTTTGCCTGTCTGTCGTAAATACACACCCATTAAGTAAAAAAATTGTAGAGGCCATAATAATGGGAATTTTGTAATGAAATTTGGAAGACACACTTTCAGATAATGGATAAATATGAAAAAAAAATCAGCGAGAAAGTATCCAGAATATTTTGTATACTGGGGTAGCGGATAGTGAGGGTATCGAAATGAGCTTGCCTATCTGTCGCAAATACACGCGCTAAGTAAAAAAAATGTAGAGGTCATAATAATGAGAATTTTGAGCTGAAATTTGGAAAACACACCCTCAGATAATGAATGAATATGAAACAAAAATCACCGAGAAAGTATCCATAATATTTTGTATACAGGGGTAGCGGATAGTGAGGGTATCGAAATGAGTTTGCCTATCTGTCGCAAATACACACCCATTAAGTAAAAAAATTGTAGAGGCCATAATAATGGGAATCTTGAGATAAAATTTGAAAGACACACTCTCAGAGAATAAATAAATATGAAAAAAATCAGCGAGGAAGTATCCAAAATATTTTATATACAGGGGTAGCGGATAGTGAGGGTATCGAAATGAATTTGCCTATTTGTCGCAAATACACACCCATTAAGTAAAAAAATTGTAGAGGCCATAATAATGGGAATTTTGTAATGAAATTTGGAAGACACACTTTCAGATAATGGATAAATATGAAAAAAAATCAGCGAGAAAGTATCCAGAATATTTTGTATACTGGGGTAGCGGATAGTGAGGGTATCGAAATGAGCTTGCCTATCTGTCGCAAATACGCGCGCTAAGTAAAAAAAATGTAGAGGTCATAATAATGAGAATTTTGAGCTGAAATTTGGAAGACACACCCTCAGATAATGAATGAATATGAAACAAAAATCACCGAGAAAGTATCCATAATATTTTGTATACAGGGGTAGCGGATAGTGAGGGTATCGAAATGAGTTTGCCTATCTGTCGCAAATACACACCCATTAAGTAAAAAAATTGTAGTGGCCATAATAATGGGAATTTTGAGCTGAAATTTGGAAGTCACACTCTCAGAGAATGAATGAATATGAAAAAAAAATCAGCGACGAAGTATCCAAAATATTTTGTATACAGGGGTAGCAAATAGTGAGGGTATCGAAATGAGTTTGACTATCTGTCGCAAATACACTCGCGCTCAGTAAAAAAATTGTAGAGACCATAATAATGGGAATTTTGAGATGAAATTTTAAAGACACACTTTCAGATAATGGATGAATATGGAAAAAAATCAGCGAGAAAGTATCCAAAATATTTTGTATTGAGGGGTAGCGGATAGTGAGGGTATCGAAATGAGTTTGCCTATCTGTCGTAAATACACACCCGTTAAGTAAAAAAATTGTAGAGGCCATAATAATGGGAATTTTGTAATGAAATTTGAAAGACACATTTTTAGATAATGGATAAATATGAAAAAAATTCAGCGAGAAAGTATCCAAAATATTTTGTATACAGGGGTAGCGGATAGTGAGGGTATCGAAATGAGTTTTCCTATCTGTCGTAAATACACACCCGTTAAGTAAAAAAATTGTAGAGGCAATAATAATGGGAATTTTGTAATGAAATTTGAAAGACACACTCTCAGATAATGGATAAATATGAAAAAAATCAGCGAGAAAGTATCCAGAATATTTTGTATACAAGGATAGCGGATAGTGAGGGTATCGAAATGAGTTTGCCTATCTGTCGCAAATACACTCGCGCTAAGTAAAACAATTGTAGAGGTCATAATAATGAGAATTTTGAGCTGAAATTTGGAAGACACACCCTCAGATAATGAATGAATATGAAACAAAAATCACCGAGAAAGTATCCATAATATTTTGTATACAGGGGTAGCGGATAGTGAGGGTATCGAAATGAGTTTGCCTATCTGTCGCAAATACACACCCATTAAGTAAAAAAATTGTAGAGGCCATAATAATGGAAATCTTTAGATAAAATTTGAAAGACACACTCTCAGAGAATAAATAAATATGAAAAAAATCAGCGAGGAAGTATCCAAAATATTTTGTATACAGGGTAGCGGATAGTGAGGGTATCGAAATGAGTTTGCCTATTTGTCGCAAATACACACCCATTAAGTAAAAAAATTGTAGAGGCCATAATAATGGGAATTTTGAGCTGAAATTTGGGAGACACAATTTCAGATAATGAGCAAATGCGGAAAAAAATCAGCAAAAATGTATCTATAATATTTTGTATACAGGGAAACCTGAAAGTGAGAATATCGAAATTTCGGAAAATACATTGTTTTTTATTAAAGACATAAGAAAATTTTTATGAAAATTTTCGTGGGTCAAATTAGTGGTTTTTTATATATAAAACTATGTGTGGAGAATGGTTATTGCTGTAAAGACTCCCTCACTATCCAGGAAAGGTAGACCAAGTACTCGGTGCCACAAGGTGTTTTTAGATGTCTCATCTGAGTTGAAACAATCAAACTGGAGACATTTCTTGAAATACATCAATTTTGTGGTTCACAAACTAAAATTTATAACATTTACTTCCCAGTTCCCATCTTTTTCCCTAGATAACGTACGTGTTTGGAAAAGAAGCACGAACCGAGACACGCCCTGATATTTTTTGTCCTCGTAAATACCCGTTAACACCTTCCGTATCTCCAACACGAACGAAACATCAATTTAAAGTAAACTAATACTGCTCTCTGGTCTTCGAGAAATGTATCTTACCGTTGGCAGATACGGCGATCGATATTAAATTAAAGGAAACGAATTTAGAAGGCTTGGGTTGCCATCAGTGGCTTAATTTCGTTCCTATAACACTTATGATCTATGATGACAGCCAGTTGCCGAAGCTCCTCCAACTTGTGTCGGTAATTACTGTTTCTTTTCACTCTTCTTTCCAGATGATTTATATTCAGATATCAATAGCGTCATCGCCTGAGAAACTGTCATTGCTATTGAGATATTTACCGACATCTTAAGAAAATTAAATGTATATCGAATAAATTAGATTCTCACATTTTACTTATAAAAGTATTAACGTAAACAAAAAGAGAAAAAGAGAAAAAGAGAAGAAAGAGAAAAAGAGAAAAAGAGAAAAAGAGAAAAAGAGAAAAAGAGAAAAAGAGAAAAAGAGAAAAAGAGAAAAAGAGAAAAAGAGAAAAAAGAGAAAAGAGAAAAAGAGAAAAAGAGAAAAAGAGAAAAAGAGAAAAAGAGAAAAAGAGAAAAAGAGAAAAAGAGAAAAAAGAGAAAAAGAGAAAAAGAGAAAAAGAGAAAAAGAGAAAAAGAGAAAAAGAGAAAAAGACAAAAAGAGAAAAAGACAAAAAGACAAAAAGAGAAAAAGACAAAAAGAGAAAAAGAGAAAAGAGAAAAAGAGAAAAAGAGAAAAAGAGAAAAAGAGAAAAAGAGAAAAAGAGAAAAAGAGAAAAAGAGAAAAAGAGAAAAAGAGAAAAAAGAGAAAAGAGAAAAGAGAAAAAGACAAAAAGACAAAAGACAAAAAGACAAAAGACAAAAAGACAAAAAGACAAAAAGACAAAAAGACAAAAAGACAAAAAAGACAAAAAGACAAAAAGACAAAAGACAAAAAGACAAAAGACAAAAAGACAAAAAGACAAAAAGACAAAAAGACAAAAAGACAAAAAGACAAAAAGACAAAAAGACAAAAAGACAAAAAGACAAAAAGACAAAAAGACAAAAGACAAAAAGACAAAAGACAAAAAGACAAAAAGACAAAAAGACAAAAGACAAAAAGACAAAAAGACAAAAAGACAAAAAGACAAAAAGACAAAAAGACAAAAAGACAAAAAGACAAAAAGACAAAAAGACAAAAAGACAAAAAGACAAAAAGACAAAAAGACAAAAAGACAAAAAGACAAAAAGACAAAAAGACAAAAAGACAAAAAGACAACACAATTTACTATCGTTCGACCCTGTAGATTACTCCGTGAATACAGGGTACTTTTTTTTAACAAAACATATCCTAGAATATGAAATTTGGTTTACCAGTTCCATATTATTATAATTATTATATTGTGTGGTATAGCGTTATTCTCATGATAATTTTCATGAATAAATTAAATTAGTTTTCTGCTTTATATTTAAATTTGTTATATAATTCAAATGAGAAAATATTAAATTTCTCTGTAGGTAGTTATTGTTTCCACTATATATTTACAATGCAAATCGACAAAGAATTGTTTTTATAGAACATTTCACAAACTTTTATTGGTGGATTAATTTCCCAATTTACAAAGGTCTAAACTAACTTCAGACCGATCCTGCTCGGTTATCGTCAAGCGAACGTAAACTTTGATCTACCGGCAGCACGTTATACGCAGTCAAGGTCATCCTATCCGTCTCACAAAGCTTCAAAGAAGCCTCTCTAAATTATTCTACTAGTTCTATTTCTATACTATGATAAAACGTAATCAAACTTGACATTTCATGTTCAGTTGTGTGTTAAGGGATGGTTACACTTTAAAAATGTACAAACACATTATGGCAACTCTCGTGAGACATTCAAGATATATGAATTTGATAACTTTAGACGCCTATAGTTCGTTAACGGAGTGATTAGGTCATACATTTCATATGGTTCATATGGTTACATATAGTTACTTTTAGACCAATTTGTTGGTTCGAATTCCTGTATATTGAAAGAAGATCCCGACACCTTTGGGATTTTCCACTAAAAAATTCCCATTCCTTTTAGTTCTGACCAATGGACGATTGAACTTTTCGACCTATCGCCCTGTATTTTGCGACTCTAGGGCTTGCAACGTTCACAGCACCATAACTCCCCTTTGGTTAAAGGTATTTGCGAACCGTGTATCGAATATGTATTTCAATTACTGAAAATGATGAAAGAGATTTAATCAACGGATTTAACGATGATTGATATACGGCCTTTTGCAATAACTTTTTGCGAACAGTTTTGGAAACATTGCAGACTGAAGCGTACATAGAGAAAGAGAGAGAGAGAGATGTATTAATGTAAAATTTATTCATAAAATCAGTATGTACCTACTTAGCACGCCAATTATTTATTGGTGAGTAATGAGATAACAAATTCGCCCGGATGGTATTTATTATATATAAATTATATTCATAACATTTATATGAGAGTTGTTTTTTTATATTTTGCATAGATATAGAGCTGGGAAAAAAACAGTAGGTAGAGAAATGCATTTTTGCATCCTTTGAAACCAATTCTGGAAAGAGTTATTCCACTCGCTTCTTGGTACATGAAAAATAGAGTTTTTGAAGGCGTTGATTGCTTCTACTGGGGACTGGAACTTCTGACCACGAAGTTCATTCTTAATTTTTGAAAACTTTAAAATTTTCATTTATGGTGTTTGAACAAAATTAGACAACATCCTGATCCTGATCTCAATTATGTATTGTTTACTTCTCGTCGGTCTTGATTCTCTCTGTATATTTACATACTAGAAACTGATCCACCTGCTAAATGATATACCCTGCTTTCTGCAGGTTAGTTTGATTAATTGCCTAAATCCAAACTGATTGTCGGATACATCTGTCTAACGCCTAATGCCCTTCTTAGTTATACTACCCATAATTTAATCTGTTGTCACAGTTCCATCCTCTCTTAGTATTTAGATTGCTATTGAATCCAATAACAAAAATCATTAAAAAAAAGAAAAGGGTTATCAATATAAATCGACTTCTTTTATTCGGGTGGTTAATCATTCATGTGAATTCGAGCCAATAGATTTTTCTATTATTTTTTAAATAGACTTCCTGCAGTAATGCTTACTAATTAATTTAAACCAACGTATACGCTCGGCAAGCTGATTGAAAACGCGGTTTCTGTTATAATCACAACCCCTAGGCGTATTAATTCATAATGTTATAAGACTTCTGTTCTTCCATACTATCTAATATATTTATACAAATACACATCATTTTCACTCACCTCTTACGTAAATTTTTAAGTATAAAAACAGAAAAAGTGAAAACAAACTAAGGAGTAGAGCAATGTGACCCAATCCTTATCTATCTTCAATATTCCACCGGAAGGTATTGAGGAGGAAACATTTTTACTACCCCTGTATAAGTAGTAGATGATACAACCATGCATGACATCAGAGAGGATGAGTTGAATTTTTTGATAAGTTGGTGTTGGTGTTGGTGTTGGTGTTGGTGTTGGTGTTGGTGTTGGTGTTGGTGTTGGTGTTAGTGTGTGTGTGTGTGTTTTTTTCGAGATTGAGTTTTGTGAAATAAAAATATTATTTAAAATCTCTAATGTCTTGAAAAACTTTTTTTACTCTTGAAGTTTTTTCCTAGATTCAATAGATTCGGAGAAAAAAAATGAAATTTCTAAATCCATTGTATATCTAGGAAAAAACTTTAAAAGTAAAAAAAGTTTTTCAAGACAATAGAGATTTTAAATAATAATTTTATTTCACAAAACTCAATCTCGGAAAAAAAATTGATATTAAATAAAGCAAGGGTTGATAATTTCACTCCATTATAATGTAACAGAAATGTTGAGAACATACCTGTGGTTAGTAATTGCGAGTGCACGAAATTTACAAAATTTAAAGTTTCCATCTTTACCTAATTTAATATTTCCCATAGGTGCCCCAGTACGAGGTAGAAAAATCTACAATTTATCATGACTAACCACTTATATACGAACAATTTGTCATAGCTAGTAATATAATATACTGGCCCCCTTTTCAGTATTTTAAATATTTTGGTATAAAAAAATAGTAAGAGAGAGCAAAAATGGATTAAAGCAGATCTAAAATCTAATAAACAATTGTTTATAGTAATAAAATTGTTCGTATGTGATTTAAAATATTAAAAAAAAAACAGTATTACCAATAACTACCAGTAAATAAAATGAAAACTTACCGTAAATGTATCAGATTGTAATCCAAGTAATCCATATAGGAACTATTCACTACACTTCACGATACACGTTAATTTCGAACGATATTTCCGATATTTCCTATTCGAAAGTCTATCTATGATTAATATTTATATATGTATACCGGCCGTCCTAGAAGTGAATATAAATTTATGTTATTTTGAAAACCTTATTTATTAGTCTTTTTGAGTATTTTAATGAAAAAGTAAAAGTAAAGGATATAAATAAAACTGTATTTCTGTTTTTAAGGATGTTCGAAGAATTTTCAAGAAAATTTTTCAGGATACTTTTTGCATTGTCTAAAAAAATAAATAGCCTGTCATCCTAATGAGAAGAACAGAGACCCCAAAAAGAGAGATGCATATATACTGCGCTGGACAAAATAGCGCTGGGTTAAAATAGCGTCAGTCAAAATAGCGCAGTATAAAACCAGCTGAAGACAAAATAGCTTATTTCCCTCCTCTTTTGGGAAAACTTCATGCGGAATACAAATTCTTTGATATATTTTCGACAAGGGGAAAGGAATAAGCTATTTTGTTTGCCGTTGTTTTTGTTCTGCGTTATTTTGTCCGCCGCTGTTTTTGTTCTACGTTATTTTGTGCGGCGCTATTTTGACTGACGCCATTCTAATCTCTCCTATTCCCAATATTGTGGAGGTACCCTACTCTCCACCCATGTCCAGTGAACACCTGTGTCAAGAAGTAGTGCCGGTCCATCCAATCTCTCCTATTCCCAATCACTCCTTTTAGCGCGCCCTCATACTCCTCCCACCTTCTCTCCATTTCCTCCTCCATCCATTCCTGTATATCCTCTCTGGTCGCACCCCTCCAGCGTTTGTTCCTAGCTCTAGCCATACATACATAAATCCATACAAGACCACTGAAAACATCAAACTCTGGCTCTGAAATCATACAGATAGAGATTTTTTCCAGATTTTATTTATTTTGCTTTTAAAATGTCGTAGAGAGAGCGATCATGAACAACACATAAACTTAATATATACCTTTTTATTTCACGTAATATGAGTAATGTATTGTTTTATATTTATCAAGCTTATGTACCCTAAAGGTTCATTATTCTACATTATATATTCTAGGCAGCGGTAGAACACATCCTGATCCTTCCAGAAAGATCTTGCACATTAATCTTACTCCCTTTAAAACATGAATATCCATAGGATTTATAACCACAAAAAAAAGACAATGGTCCGAGGGCTTTTCAGTTTTAACCATACTTTTACAACGTTTATATAATATTTAATACGTTACATTAAATACCCACCATCTAGAGCTCTAATTGTGCACAAAAATTCTAAACGACTTACTTCTCTATTTGGGCCCAACTAGCTAATAATTTCTCCAAATTCCCAATCAACCCACAAGTATTTATCCTATGGACTACTTATTGACTAGACCAAGGATAAGTTTACTCCAAACATTTTCAAACTACAACTTTTCTTCTTTTTTTTGCAGGTATGAAGCCAAGGATGAAAAATCATTTCCGTGCTCATCAGCTGAGCGTCTGGTTGCGTCTCATACCCGAACTGCATAGAGCTGGAATGGAAGACGTTGTAGCGAAGCACAATCTATTCCGAAACCACAACAGTGCTGATTTATACGAAGGAGCAGTTCGACCAGATCCTCTATCTAGAATAAGCTACTACGACCCAACCATGGAACTTGTCAGACGAAGACCAAATTCCAGTTTATCTACGCTAGAAGCACCAACGACTATAGAAACAATCGTTACTACTTGTGTTAATATCGTTTCATCTGGTAACTACAATCATCAAATATTCCAGAATCACAATTCTTCCGATACTTTAGCTAGCTTGGAAGCAGCTGGATATGCTGCTTACAGTACTGCGTTAAGTGTAACAATAGCAATCGGTTGTTCTTTATTAATTCTAAACGTTCTTATTTTTGCTGGTGTTTATTACCAAAGAGATAAGACCAGGATGGAAGTTAAGAACTTGCAGCAACAGCAAAACAGAAACCAAGCTGCTTTCGAAACAATCTCCAAGCATCAATATCATTTGGGACATTCTCAAAGCACAAATGTGATTGTAGACGTAGAACAAGATACCTCGGCATTAATTTTAACCAACGCACAACAAGATAATATGAACAAGATACACCAGCTCTGTCCTACGACTGTATCGAACACCTTAAAAGCACCACCGCCTAGTCCGAATGTAATGCTGCAAAATTGTATGACTCTTCCTAAAAATATGTCGTATGGAGGATACCAACATCAAGGTTGTATTACACTGCCAAAAAATGCAACTATGTTGAACAACACTGCTTGTATAATAGCCGAGATGCAACAACAGGGTTACGTGCAACCACCAAATGGTAATGCTACTATGCCTTTAGGTGTTCCGAAGCCTCCTCCACCGCCCAGAGCTAAAAGCCCAGAAAGTCAGCCGCTTCTAACTCATAATAACACCGGGAAATGTAATATGAGACTTCCGCATGCTGCCATGAGTGAGATGAGGGTGTGATAAATTGTGCACAAGTGACTTTTTATATTCGTCCGAAAAAAACAATTCTTTGTTTAGTTAGTAGGATATTCTCATTTGGAAACTGTCATATAAACTTCGATTTGACATATTTTTTGATATCTTAGGCGGTCGAAACAACAAAGACCGCCGATGATGTAAAAAATAATGCGAATCGAGAATATTTCTTTCTTTGTGTGCTAAACAAATTCAGATTTAAATATTGATTGTCATATTCGAATGGTTCTGACAAAGAAGTGAGTTGTTACAAATAATAACATCTCGTTTCGTAAACAGAGTATTTATTCGACATTTTCATACAAAGTGCATATCAATTCTCTGCTTTGTTACACTCCATGACGTAGGCTTTTATAATTTCATTCCCCTCAAACCAATTCTGGAATCCTCGGCGATATTCTGTACCGATCACAAGTTGCATTACCAATGCTAACCCTACACACTTTACACTATCTGACGTGCGTTTACTTAGTGTAAAGTATGTAGTGCCACTGTTGGTCTAGTGGTAGCGTAATCGGTATACAAAAAATTAATGTGTGCCTAATTTCAATTTATCATCAAGTGAAAACATTTCAATTAAATCCATGTGGAAATCACCAGAGTCTCTTTGAATCTTGGTCAGGAAAGCTGAACACCATAGTTTTCTCCATCCTCTTCAGCCAACATTGGGAGGAAATAGGAATGAGAGTGGAGGAAACAGTGGTAGGTGCCTAATAGGTGTGTTCTGACCCAGAAATCCTTATAACCTCGGAAAAAAACTCATAGTAGATCGGACCAGGGATTCGAACCCTTCCGAATGCTCTGTAACTCTTCAAGTGATTCTGACTCTCTTTAAACTCATGTTACTTTGCTATCGACATATTCGGCTCGTTCCAAAAACTTTTCTTCAAGTATTAGATCATGAAGAATGTGGAAATCCGTTCCAGCAGGACCAAGTTCAGATACTCATCAAAAGTTTTGCGTTCCAGCAAAAATGTTTCTTTAAAACTAAAATTTGTTAGTTAATAAAAATTAGAAGACAGAAAATGGTCGAAGGAAAATGATTCTTCTCTTCCTGACTTGATGTGAGATGCGTTTCAGCAAAAATTGTTTGGTCTACGCATGCTCAGAGCGTACATGTTCAAAATATCAAAGGACCAACCTGCTGGAACAATCCTATTACTAACCTGGCAACGCTTTTTAGTATTTTCTTCTTTAACTGAGTCTGCGATTCAATTTGCAAACATCTTTGCGTGGTGGACTTCCATCGACTTGGCTTACGTAACTGTGGCTGAAGCTTTTTTATGTCGATGGGTTCCATTTGGAAAGCTGTAAAGTCGTATGGGTTAATTGAATGTATAGTACGTCTAGCTAGAGGCTTAGAGTCCTCGGTACCAAACCCTTGGGGTTTTTTGTGCTCTTGGTTGTACCGTTTATGTAAAGAGACATGTCAGGCTAGAGATTCTTCTAACTAGATCCTTCTTGGAGAAATTCTCACTTGGTCATTCTAGTCCCAAGAGTTTATATCTCCAATTAATCAAGTTCTTGTGTGGGAATGTACAGGAAAGCTCAATAAACTGGGAGACAGCATCATCGTCACCTTACTGAGGGTTCCAGGACACACTGGAATAGATGGACGTGAAATAACAAAAGGTATCTGCCTTACAATATCCTTGTGTCCCAGGACTCACTTAAGTATTACTTTATTGTCGTTTGTTAGGGTTAAGAGCAGCTGTAAGCCCTGGCCAGTCCGGATCTGATCCGGGGACATACTAAGGATTTCAGTGGTGCTTGACTATCAGAAAGACAAGGTATCTTTAGGACTCTATACATCCTCGAAGCTCAGTTCCGAATATGCGTCGATAGCGTAGATTTTCTCTTGGGTACGGATGCATACTTCTCTTAACATTACATCTAGGACTTGGTGTTAGATTTGTCAAAGCACCTCATCAACGGTCTATCCTGATTGCTACTTTCAGAACACACTGGAATATATGGACATGGAATAGCAGTAAACTAGCAAAAAGAACAGCTAAGGTATCTGCCGTTCAATTGCTTACAATATCTTTTTGTCCCAGGACCAACCTAAGTGTTACTCTATTGTGGTTAGCCAGAGTTAAGAGTCTTTGTAAGCCTTGACCAATCTGTATCCGATCTGGGGACATGCTAAGGATTTCATACTTTTCTAAACATTGCACCTTTGGACTATAGCTCCTGTTTCTATATTAGTCTTGAATCAGTCAGTGCACCACAACAACGGTCTATCCTAACCGAATGTCCACATTCCAGTTTAACTGGAGATTGTATGGTTAGTTGTCCATAATTTTGGTCAACATGTTATCACATCTCATTTCAAGAATCCAGTTAGTGATAACTTCTATTATTCTGGAGAGACTGTGTGTGCCAGTTTCCATTGCTTTCCAGTCTGGATGCATCTATTCTCGTCGAATGGGAGATCAAAATGTTCAATTCCAGCAATAATTCTTTTGTTAACATACTGGTAGTGACGAAAGTTTATTTCCAGGATGTAGCGGCTAAGTTTGGTGCTGATACAGTTCTGGTAGTGAAATTGACATAATTGGAGTAATATACTTTCTTAATCCGAGAATTGAAAAAAAATGTTTTGTGGTAAAATTCTCCGTTCTTGTGTATGGAGGGTTTATCAAAGTTATCCTGGAAAGGGCAGTGAAAGTAGGTGATGCCGCAGTATCCTTCAACCTTTGATTTTCTGGAAAGCGGCATCGGCAAACAGAGGCTGGGAAGTTGCGGTGAATGACCCTGAAAAATCGTGTATAGATTTAATGCGGAAAATACACTGCAATGTCATATCACGGCGCCGTCACATATAAAGTTGGGGATGACATTTTATTTTTTTTTTCTAATAAAATTTAGCACATAAAGTAAAAGTGAAAAAATAAAAATAAATTTGATTGATGATGATATTCAGAAACTTTTATAAAAATCAAAAAATTCACGTATCCTTAGAAACAGGTGAATTCCAGGATAAGTAGTCCCTGAAGAATATCGGTCAGGATTGCAAACGTTCCGTTTTTTATTGTTGGATTTTCTTTCTCCCACGACGGCCATCTTGTATCAGTGTTATTGGTCTCAGCAGCTCTCTTCTTTTTTATTTTATTCCTTCAGCGTCTAAGCTAGACATTTTCTGTTCCTGAAGACTGATATATTTTTTCACACTAATTTCATGATTTCTTGTGAATTTTAAATGGGGGGGCAGGGGTAAGAAGGGGTGAAGCTTCGTACTTGTCGAACTCCAGTGAAAGTAGATGTCAGAAAAAGTGTACAGAAGAAAAATTATAGGTTATGAAAAATTCTTCTCAACCTTCTTTACCTCCGGTTTTATCACATTATTCTTTCAGTTTATATTATATTTAATAAACAAGTTCATCGTCGTTCATTGGCTTTGAAACATGTACTTGCTGTATTAAATATAAATGAACTGCTTTTATTTATTTTTTGTAGCCAAAAAGACTTCACACGAGTGAAGGGATCATAAATACGTCCCATTATTCCCTATTGCTGTAAGAAATCATTGGAAACAGTCAAGTTAATTTTTTTAAAGAAATTTTCGATTGAAAGTACGTTGGATATGATGGAATTGTAAGTATTTTTTTGGTTAATTCATTATTTTTGAAAAGATTACAAAATGTTATTAATTTAAAATTAAATAATATAAAATAGGGGATTAATAAAAGTTAATCTGCTACTAGCTTTGTCAGGATTATTCGAAACCGATAATTGTTATTAGGAGGACTATATTTAATAAAAAAAAATTATCTAAAAAATATTAATGTGTATATAAAGTAAACCTCTTGATCTCTAAAACAAATATTAACTAAATTAAATAAAAATACGGTTCTTCGAGATAATTTAGTTTTATTTGAAAATCCCAAGGAATTTTTCAGAAAAAAAACACGTTCTGTACATCTAAAATATTTCCAAATTGAACCTTATTTGATTTTAATTCCAGTTTTCCAGTCGTTTAAATGTGCAATTAAAAATAAACTCGCAAGGAAAGAAGGGGCACCCGGTATACTTTAATAATTTCTTGATGTGTGCGTATTAAAAATGCTGTTTTGAAATTAAGGCAGATCAAATTTTAATATTTTTACAACTACCTAAACTTTAACGAATATTTGTGTGGATTCATATATCAAACTTTTGCTCCTACCCTCGTAAAATATTCAAAATATATTTAAACGGTGATACGATTAATTTTAACGCTCTTTACAATTTAAGCTGAATATTAAACATAAAAACATTTCCTAAAGAAGTTTTAATACCAAACATTCATAATACATTGTTGTACTTTAGTAAACAATCCTTTGAAGAGAGGTGTTTGTCAAAGTAAGGCAAAGTTACTCACTTTATAGTTTTATTGCAAAACAAATTTTCGAACTTTATTGTTGACGGTTTCAGAAATGTCAATATGCTTTAACTTTTGTCGGCTCTAGTTTAATACTAAAAGTTTCGTTACATCTATTAATTAATAATTGTATCACTTTAGAACATTGTTTTTAAATTTCCCGCTACTCCGCTTATAGGGGTGCCATGTTTTTTTCCCGACGCCATGTTTTTTCCCGACTCGGTCAAAAGGTTGTCGATCATTACCGATCGATAGACAAGCCAAGATCAACCGTCGTCATTGTAGGGTTGCGCGATACACTAGAAAGTAACGATATTAGGTATCGATACGGATCTGAACGTAAAGTATCGATACAGTAGAATATCGAATATTAATTTATCGATACTCGAAGTATCGATACGTTAACGATCCGAAATTTTGCTAATTTTCAGGTTTTTTCGGTAAAAAACACCTTTTTGGGGGGGTGGAAAAAGACATTATTGCGATTTCCGTCCAAAGTTGAGTTCCTAGAATGAAAAGTTGATCATAAAAGTTGTAGATCTTTGGAAAATCTACAACTTTTACATCAGCGACTTTTTCACATAACCTCAAAATTAGCTCGAAAAAAGCAAAAAACTGCATTTTTCGTTTTTTATTTTTGGTTTCTTTAAAAAATGTTCGATTTTGATGAAAATTTAGTAGAAGGTAGCTTTGATAGTCACAAACCATGAAAAAAAATTTCAAATTAAAATATTTGGAAATTTTGCGAGTTATAACGTTTTTTCGGTAAAAAACACTTTTTTTTGGAGGGGTGGAAAAAGACATTATTGCGATTTCTGTCCAAAGCCGAGTTCCTAGAATAAAAAGTTGATTATAAAAGTTGTAGATCTTGAGAAAATCTACAACTTTTTTATCAGTTACTTTTTCACATAACCTCAAAATTAGCTCGAAAAACGCAAAAACTGCATTTTTCGTTTTTTATTTTTGGTTTCGTTAAAAAATGCTCGATTTTGATCAAAATTTAGTAGAAGGTAGCTTTGATAGTCACAAACCATGAAAAAAATTTCAAATTAAAATATTGGAAATTTTTCGGGTTATGACGTTTTTTCGATAAAAACAATTTTTTTGGGGGGTGGCAAAATACATTATTGCGATTTCTGTCCAAAGTCAAGTTCCTAGAATAAAAAGTTGACCATGAAAGTTGTAGATCTTGGGAAAATCTACAACTTTTACATAAGTGACTTTTCCACATAACCTCAAAATTAGCTCGAAAAACGCAAAAAACTGCATTTTTCGTTTTTTATTTTTGGTTTCGTTAAAAAATGTTCGATTTTGATGAAAATTTAGTAGAAGGTAGCTTTGATAGTCACAAACCACGAAAAAAAAATTCAAATTAAAATATTGGAAAATTTTCGAGTTATGACGTTTTTTCGATAAAAAACACTTTTTTTGGGGGGCGGGGGTAGAAAAAGACATTATTGCGATTTCCGGCCAAAGTTGACGTCCTAGAATAAAAAGTTGATCATAAAAGTTGTAGATCTTGAGAAAATATATAACTTTTTCATATGTGTGTTTTTCACATAACCTCAAAATTAGCTCGAAAAACGCAAGAAACTGCATTTTTCGTTTTTTATTTTTAGTTTCGTTAACAAATGTTCGATTTCGATCAAAATTTTGTAGAAGGTAGCTTTGATAGTCACAAACCATGAAAAAAAATTTCAAATTAAAATATTGGAAATTTTTCGAGTTATGACGTTTTTTCGATGAAAAACACTTTTTTTGGGGGGGTGGAAAAAGACATTATTGCGATTTCCGTCCAAAGTCGAGTTCCTAGAATGAAAAGTTGATCATAAAAGTTGTAGATCTTGAGAAAATCTACAACTTTTTGATCAGTGACTTTTTCACATAACCTCAAAATTAGCTCGAAAAACGCAAAAAACTGCATTTTTCGTTTTTTATTTTTAGTTTCGTTAAAAAATGTTCGATTTTGATCAAAATTTTGTAGAAGGTAGCTTTGATAGTCACAAACCATGAAAAAAAATTTCAAATTAAAATATTGGAAATTTTTCGAGTTATGACGGTTTTTCGATAAAAAACACTTTTTTTGGGGGGGTTGAAAAAGACATTGCGATTTCTGTCCAAAGTCGAGTTCCTAGAATAAAAAGTTGACCATGAAAGTTGTAGATCTTGAGAAAGTCTTCAACTTTTTCATTAGTGACTTTTTCACATAACCTCAAAATTAGCTCGAAAAACGCAATCCCACCCACAAACGCACCCATCTTGAAAAATGTTTTCGTTTGGTTAGAGTTACATTTCTTTTTGTAACAATTTTGAACACGTGCAAACGTAAAAGTTTTTATAATTTACAAAAAAAAAATCAAATTTCAATCTTTATTAAACATAAAAATACATCATATAATTGATATTTCATGATTCATTTGTCACGTCAAACCCTGTATCTTCTATTCTTCTATCCAGTTTAAGGTCAGAGTGGCCAACAAAAAGTGGTTTTCACGTCAATAATGACAGTTAATGTCTACCAACCAAAACATAAGATTTTTTGCGAACATCTATATTGCTTTATTAAAACAATGAATACACCCCCGAAGCGTAAATATTAAAATTTAAAATGACATTTTAGCTGAATTCTCAACGCATCGGTGGCCAATAATTCTAGGAACTTTTCACAAGTCACTTCTGTCATTATGTCACTAGTTATGTCAGTTTCATTTGTTTATGTAGTTAGTTGTATCTCTTTATTCTTCCGTTTAAGATGTCATTTTAAATTTTGAGATTTACGCTTCGCGAAATATAGATGTTCGCCAAAAATCTTATGTTTTGGTTGGTAGACATTAACTGTCATTCTTGTTATAAAAACCACTTTTTGTTGGTCACACTGATTCCTCTATTGCAGTTAAATGTAACTAGATTAACTAGTCAGAAATGATCACAATAAGTATTCATAGTTTATTAAAATATTAGTAAGTTCACAATTTATCCTATTTCTAAAATGTTAATTAATTCCTTACGCCGCACCTGATATACGTACCGAATAGTTGGCTTCTTAGAAAAAACTTTAAATAAATAAACATAGTGTGCTTTAGCATTGTTTTTTGTAACGGCGCAATCGCCGCAATCCGTCTGTCTGCCTAACAGCTTTCATCCCACCTGATACTTGTGCGAACTTGAACGATTATAATTTAAAATAAAGTGATAAAAATACTGTAATAAAAATAGTGATTATTGATAATCGTGCGGTAATAGTGGTGTTTAATTGTTTTAAATTAATTAATATTCGGTAAGTTGATAGTTTTCTTATAAATTGTTATTATATATTATAGCATGACTCTTTGGAACGCCATAATGGAAATTGATTGAAATATTATTTAAAATCTATAAATTATGTAATTATAATTTGCTAATCAACAATTTTATATACAAAATTAATCATTTTATTATTTATTTATTTCAAATTTCGAATTTCAATTGAATTGCATGGCATCGTATTTTTTGTAATGTTCTTAGGATACAACAAAATGGTGCTATGTAGAAAAAAATTGATATATTAATATAAATATATTGAGAAACTTCCTTTGTTTATATATTTGGAAGTAGGTATTGAGTTTGAGTAGTTTTTTTGGTTTAATGGTTTCTTATTTTCTTTAGTTTTTTCCATTCTCATTTGGAATAGAGATGGCGATATGGGATCGATTAATCGAAAAATCGATTTTTTGGAACCGAAAAATCGATTTTTTTGGAACGGAAAAATAGATTTCTTAAATCGATATCTTCTTCTGAATCGATCCGGTAAATTGATATTTTACTCCGATTATTGATCCTGGAAAGCTTGGATATTAAGCACTGGGTAATTTTTTTCTAACTTTTTAATATAAAATGAATGCCCTACTTCCCTTTATAAAATTAAATTCTTATGAACATGAAAGTATTGGAGTAAATCGAAAAAAGATCGATGTTTGGGAAATCGATCTTTAGGACCGCGATTTTACTATGAATCAATTTTTCGGATTTCGATTCGAGTCGATTAAAAGATCGATCTGGAAGATATGGAAGAGAGAGAGAGAGAGATAGAGAGATATGGAAGAGAGAGAGATAGGGAGATATGGAAGAGAGAGAGAGAGATAGAGAGATATGGAAGAGAGAGAGAGAGAGAGATATGGAAGAGAGAGAGAGAGATATGGAAGAGAGAGAGATAGAGAGATATGGAAGAGAGAGAGAGAGAGAGAGAGATATGGAAGATAGAGAGATATGGAAGGGAGAGAGATAGAGAGATATGGAAGAGAGAGAGATAGAGAGATATGGAAGAGAGAGAGATAGAGAGATATGGAAGAGAGAGAGATAGAGAGATATGGAAGAGAGAGAGATAGAGAGATATGGAAGAGAGAGAGAGAGAGAGAGAGAGAGAGAGAGAGAGAGAGAGAGAGAGAGAGAGAGAGAGAGAGAGAGAGAGTGAGAGAGAGAGAGAGAGAGAGAGAGAGAGAGAGAGAGAGAGAGAGAGAGAGAGAGAGAGAGAGTGAGAGAGAGAGTGAGAGAGAGAGAGTGAGAGAGAGAGAGTGAGAGAGAGAGAGAGAGTGAGAGAGAGAGAGAGAGAGAGAAAGAGAAAGATGGGACAGAGAGAGAAAGATGGGACAGAGAGAGATGTGAAAGAGAGAGAGGAGGAGAGAGAGAGAAAGAAACAAAAATGAGAGAGATATTGGAGAAAGAGAAAGAAAAACTAGAGAGAGATGGGAGAGAGAGAGAGGGAGAAGGAGAAGAAAGAGAGAAAGATGGGAGAGAAAGAGAGTGTATTGCGTGTGATTACAATCATTATTTTAAACTGTCTGAATCTAAGACGGTTTAAGTAAGGTTCACGACCCTCGGAATATTGTAAGCATTTCATTTCTTATTATACCATTTTTGACAATTTTCAAAAATATTGACCATTTTCCAAAATTTTAACAATTATTGACCATTTTTGACAATTATTGACCAATTTTGACAATTATTGTCCATTTTGGACAATGCATCAAAAATTTAGACAAGTATTGACCATTTTTCAAAAATTTATGATTATTTTTGACAATTATATTGACAATTATTGACAATTTTTCAAAAATTTTGACCAGTTTTCAAAGATTTTGACAATTATTGACCATTTTTTTCTAAAATTTTGACAATTATTGACCATTTTTTCCTAAATTTTTGAACATTTTTCCAAATTTTAACAATAATTGATCATTTTTGACAAATATTGACCAATTTTGACAGTTTTTGACAATTATTAACAATTATTGAACATTTTTTAAAATTTTGACCATTTTTAACAATTATTGACCATTTTTGACAATTATTGACCGTTATTGACAATTTTTCAAAAATTTTGACCAGCTTTCAAAGATTTTGACATTATTGACCATTTTATCTAAAATTGTGACAATTATTGACCATTTTTTCTAAATTTTTGACCATTTTTCCAAATTTTAATAATTATTGATCATTTTTGACAATTATTGACCAATTTTGACAGTTTTTGACAATTATTAGCAATTATTGACGTTTTTTTTTTAAATTTTGACCATTTTTGACAATTATAGACAATTTTTGACAATAAAATCTTGACCATTTTTCAAAAATTTTGACAATGATTGACCATTTTTCAAATTTTAACAATTTTTTTACAATTATTGACCATTCTTCCAAAATTTTGACTATTTTTGACAATTATTGACCATTCTTTCAAAATATTGACCATTTTTGACAATTATTGACCATTTTTGACAATTATTGACCATTTTTGACAATTATTGACCATTTTTGACAATTATTGACCGTTATTGACAATTTTTCAAAAATTTTGACTAGTTTTCAAAGATTTTGACAATTATTGACCATTTTTCCTAAAATTTTGACAATTATTGACCATTTTTTATAAATTTTTGACCATTTTTCCAAATTTTAATAATTATTGATCATTTTTGACAATTATTGACCAATTTTGACAGTTTTTGACAATTATTAGCAATTATTGACCATTTTTTTTAAATTTTGACCATTTTTGACAATTATAGACCATTTTTGACAATTATTGACCATTTTTGACAATAAAAATCTTGAGCATTTTTCAAAAATTTTGACAATTATTGACCATTTTTCGAAATTTTAACAATTTTTGACAATTATTGACCATTCTTCCAAAATTTTGACTATTTTTGACAATTATTGACCATTCTTTCAAAACTTTGACTATTTTTGACAATTATTGACCATTATTGACAATTTTTCAAAATTTTTGACAATTATTATTGACCATTTTTTCAAAATTTTGACCATTATTGACAATTTTTTCAAAATGTTCGACCATTTTACCAAATTTTAACAATTGTTGCCCCATTTTGACAGTTTTTGACAATTATTGACCATTTTTCGAAATTTTGACCTTTTTTGACAATTATTGACAATTTTTGACAACTATTGACCATTTTTGAAAATTTTTTCAAAAATCTTCACACCATTTTTCAAAATTTTTGACAATTATTGACCATTTTTGACAATAAAATCTTGAGCATTTTTTCAAAAATTTTGACAATTATTGACCATTTTTCGAAATTTTAACAATTTTTGACAATTATTGACCATTCTTCCAAAATTTTGACTATTTTTGACAATTATTGACCATTCTTTCAAAACTTTGACTATTTTTGACAATTATTGACCATTATTGACAATTTTTCAAAATTTTTGACAATTATTATTGACCATTTTTTCAAAATTTTGACCATTATTGACAATTTTTTCAAAATGTTCGACCATTTTACCAAATTTTAACAATTGTTGCCCCATTTTGACAGTTTTTGACAATTATTGACCAATTTTTCGAAATTTTGACCTTTTTTGACAATTATTGACAATTTTTGACAACTATTGACCCATTTTTGAAAATTTTTCAAAAATCTTCACACCATTTTTCAAAATTTTTGACAATTATTGACCATTCTTCCAAAACTTTGACCATTTTTGACGGCATTTTAAAAAATTTGACCATTTTTCAAAAAATTTTGACAATTATTGACCATTTTTCAAAAAATTTTAACAATTATTGACCATTTTTCAAAATTTTAACAATTATTGACCATTTTTAACAATTATTGACCAATTTTGACAATTATTGACTACTCTTCTAAAATTTTGACAATTTTTTACAATTGCTGACCGTTTTTCAAAATTTTTGATATTTATTGACCATTTTTCAAAATTTTGACAATTACATATAAACAACAGACTGATAGATGTCAGATGTCAACTTAACCGATGTAAAACTATCGAAAATTATCGACAATAATCGATAGTAAAAATAGCACTATCGATAAATATCGATAGTCGGGACTATCGATAGTTCTCCACCCCTACATACCGAAGGGTGTTTAGATTCCGTTGTTCATACCATCCCGTTTAACTCTGAAGTGTAATTCAGTGTTCGACGGGGCATATATCTCGGAAAGTAGTTGTTTCTTCTTGGTTAACCAGTAGTTGGTTTCCTTGTATTCTATATGATGTGAAATGTTGAGCGGATCGCATAAGTTATTCTAGGGACAATAAAGACTTGTATTTTTTGGAAATTTCACCAAATTTTTTATAAATCTTCAAATTTATCAAATAAAATCACTTTATTTTAAATTATCTTTTTAAAAAGATCCAGTGAGGACAACTTTGAGTTGAATAGATCATAATACAGGGTAAATCAGTTCTACAGTAGGTGAGTTTTTATTATTTATATTTTTTCAGGAAGAAATGTGATTTATTATACAATAACTTTTTATAATACTGGGTGTTTTAGAAAAATTTTCTTACGTTGAATATTATAATCCTAACTTTATTCACAAGGTTGTTACAGAAGGGAATATAGTTTGATGTTGCTTGTTAATTGCGAGTCTTTGTAGTTTTTTGTTGAAAATGTTTCTAATAAGTTGATATATACAGGGTGTTGGATTATTGTGATAAAGGAAGGTAAGTCTGCTACCATACAAGATATCAAAAAAAGTTATTTTAAAAAATTGTAGATAACTTTAAGCTTCATATTTCAAAATTAATTGCAATGTTACAGGGTGTTCCATAATTGGTGCCAGTTCAAAGTTATGATCCTACCTATATTTTACTTTCAAACTAAAATCCGTTTTACTTACTTTCTCATCACAATAATATGTTGTACAGGGTATTTGACTATTTATAACCAATTTCCCGTCAAAATCGTTGAATTGGCTATAACTTTTCGAATACCCTGAATAACAGATTAGATCCTTATGTTGTTGTAATGTGGAAGTGAAGCGGAATATGCTTTTCTTTTTTTTAGTACAAAAAGTTGGCAAACGTGTATTTCCAAATTTAATTCTATTTTTTTCAAAAAACAACAACAAATTAGAACAAGTGAAAGTTCGATTTATCTTCATTATATTGTAAAAGACAAAACTGAAAAAATATATCATCAACGTCAATTTTTTTTTTCTTTGTTGTCTCTTAATCACTTTTTCCAATTATTGTATCTGACAAACAACTAGAACGTTATTAAATATTATGTTCGTCTTCGATAAAAGAAAATCGATAATTTAACTGCTATCTACAGACACATTCTTTCAGACAATCGAATAAGATTTCTAGAGACCAAATAATGTGGTATTTCTCCGCGATGAAGTGAATTTTACAAAACTCACTGGTTGAGTTGAATTGAAATTGTAGGAATTCCACGATATTCATCCAAAATAACGACGTCTACAGTCGACAAAAGCAAACAAAAGCCCCGGAAAATATACGAACTAAAATTAAATTAAATTTCTAGCAACTATGGAGGGTAGAAGGAAGGAGGACCATCTGAATGTATTGAAAAGTGTCCATCGAAAGGGATATTTTTCCTCCTTTCAAAGGTTAAAGTTAAATTTTTACATTTTTTCGACGCTACAATCAAGTTTATGAAAAAATTTTTTGGGTTATTTTTTGTAGAGCGTTTTATTGTCTATAATTTATCTTTATAAATTTTTTTTATATTTTCGATGGGTCGTAAGTTATTCGCATTTTTGGTAAGGACACCCTGTATATATATATATACGTATCAAATATTTCTCCTTGTATTTAGTCTAGCATGAATTTCGTATTTGCATGAATTAAGATGGAAATGATAAACACTATAAGAAGGAAGGTTGAGTTACAAGAATCCGGAAATCAAATGCTCAACATTAATTAATTGCAATTCGACTAAATTAATGAAGTTGCTTTTGCCACTGTTATTTTATACACGAACTTCAAAAAGAGAGATTCTGTGAAGTTTGCTTTATGAAAATGACTCCCTTTTATGATATAAATAATATTGTAACGTTTATTCTAATTTATATTTACAATTAATTTATATCTACAGATTTATATGTAATTCAGTCCTTATTTAATAATTTATCTAATACACTAAACACACTAATTATAATTTATATGAGAGTCACTTAATAAACACTTTATCGAGGCGCGATTACTTTCCTTCGGTATCAACACTGACTGATTGACTAATTTTCTGCAGCGATGCTCGTGGCCTATTTATACTCGCGCGTCGTGTATTCCTCGAACTCTCTCGTCGTTCTGGTGGATGCGCTGGGTATTCTGGATGTTTCTCGAAAATTGGCGGATGAGCCATAGTCGTCTCATACGGGGATTTCAATGGGGGCACTAAGTGAGCATATTAATGCAGTAGGTTGCGTAACAATATATTTCTTCTTACCGGAGAAAATTAAGAGGAAGAGTAAACCGAAGGGTTGGAGGTGGAGGTATTCAATTTTTTCATTTTAACCAAAAATTTTTTAATTCAAATTATTCTACTCAAAATAACGGAAAATCAATCTTAGTTTCATTTAAGTTGTTCTCCCTTTTGATTTATCGGTGACGTTTCTAGAAAAATTCCTACATCCGCCATCATTTTTCAGAATAAACTGTTTAAGGAAGTATCTTTTATGTTTGTAAACAGTCCGATCTATATTGAATGTCGTGTTCCCCTAAAAACAGTTCGTTACCAGCTGTGCTACGAAACGTTGTAACTTCCGATTTTCGGTAAGAACTCCACAGAAAACTTTGGAAGCTAATTTATTGTGTTTTTTTTTCATAATAGTCTTCAGCTCAGGAGGAGGTGGAGAAGTTATTCAATGAAAAATAGTGAAAGAGCTTGGAAAAATGAAAATTCCAAATCCCACAAACTCCCCTTCAATCTCCACCACTGTGTTGTTTATTGTCGATTTGTAGTTGGCCTTTAGTGTATTTCATTGTGAATTTTTATGTACGCTGTAAACAGTATATTGTCACATAAAATCCAAGTCGACGAGCTAACACGTGTTTTTGGTAACTATATAGATGAAAACGTGGGTTTGAGTTGAGTAATGATATATCGAAATCAATGTAATACCCACAAGAACACTATTGCGTCCCCAAAACCTGACCCTCGGTACCTATAACTTTGAGGCCCTAACAAAATTAATTCCGCATGATATCCAACGTCTACAAAAAAATACAGCTTGATTTATGTCCAACAAGGGTGAAGGGTGGATTTTAACGAATTTTGAGAAATATTGTAGATGAATTGATGGATTGTTTACATTTTGGAAATTTACTGAAAATTAAGACACTCTGTAAAGTGGCCAAGCACTAAATTCTTTTATATTAAAGTTGTTAAAATTTGAAAAAATGGTCAAAAATTGTCAGAAATTTTGGTAAAAAAAAAGGTCAATAATTGTCAAAAATTGTTGAATATTTTAAAAAATGGTCAAAAATGGTCAATAATTGTTAAAATTTTGAAAAAATTGTCAATAATTATAAAAACTGTCAAAAATGGCCAATAAATGTCAGAATCTGTCAAAAAGGCTCAAAAATTGTCAAAAACGGTCAATAATTGTTAAAATGTGGAAAAATGGTCTGAAATGGACAAAATTTTTGAAAAATTGTCAAAAATAGTCAATAATTGTCAGAACCTGTAAAAAAGCTCAAAAATTGATAAAAATTGTCAATAATTGTTAAAATTTGAAAAAATGGACAAAAATTTTGAAAAACTGGTCAATAATTGTCAAAAATTTTGAAAAACGGTCAAAATTTTCGAAAAATTGTCCAAAATGGTCAAAATTTTCGAAAAATTGTCCAAAATGGTCAAAATTTTCGAAAAATTGTCCAAAATGGTCAAAAATTGTCAAAATTTGAAAAAATGGCCAATAATTATAAAAAACTGTCAAAAATGGTAAATAATAATTGGTGAAAATTTTTGAAAATTTGTCAAAAATGGTCAATAATGGTTAAAATTTGAAAAAATGGTCAAAAATTGTAAGAAATTTTGAAAAAATGGGCAATAATTTTCGAAAATTGTCAAAATTTTGAAAAAATGGTCAATAATTGTAAAAATTTTGAAAAATGGTCGAAAATTGTTGAATATTTTAAAAAATTGTCAATAATTATAAAAAAATGTCAAAAATGATCAATTATTGTTAAAAATTGGTCAATAATTGTTAAAATTTGAAAAAATGGTCAAAAATTGTCAGAAGTTTTGAAAAAAAAATAATCAATAATTGTCAAAAATTGTCAAAATTTTGAAAATATGGTCAATAGTTGTAAAAATTTTGAAAAATGGTCAAAAATAGTCAATAATTGTTACAATTTGGAAAAAATGGTCAATCATTATAAAAAAATGTCAAAAATGGTCAATAATTGTTAAAAAAATGTCAAAAATGGTGAATAATTGTTAAAAGTTGTTAAAATTGATCAATAATTGTCCAAAATGGTCAATAATTGTTAAAATTTGAAAAAATGGTCAAAAATTGTTAGAAATTTAAAAAAAAAGGTCAATAATTGTCAAAAATTGTTGAATATTTTGAAAAATGGTCGAAAGTAGTCAATAATTGTTAAAATTTTGGAAAAATGGTCAATAATTATAAAAAAATGGTCAATAATTATAAAAACTGTCAAAAATGGTTAATAATTGTAAGAATCTGTCAAAAAGGCTCAAAAATTGTCAAAAACGATCAATTATTGTTAACATTTGGAAGTGGTCTAAAATGGACAAAACTTTGGAAAAATTGTAAAAATGGTCAATAATTGTCAGAACCTGTAAAAAAGCTCAAAAATTGTAAAATTTTTAAAAATGGTCACAAATGGTCAATAATTGTCAGAACCTGTCAAAAATGGTTAATTATTTTTTAAAATTTGGAAAAATGGTCAACATTTTTGAAAAATTGTCAAAAATGATCAATAATTGTCAAAACTGTTAAAATTGATCAATAATTGTCCAAAATGGTCAATAATTGTTAAAATTTGAAAAAATGGTCAAAAATTGTCAGAAATTTTGAAAAAAAAGGTCAATAATTGTCAAAAATTGTTGAATATTTTAAAAAGTGGTAAAAAATAGTCAATAATTGTTAAAATTTTGAAAAAATGGTCAATATATATAAAAAAATGGTCAATAATTATAAAAACTGTCAAAAATGGTTAATAATTGTCAGAATCTATTAAAAAGGCTCAAAAATTGTCAAAAACGGTCAAAAATTGTTAAAATTTGGAAAAGTGGTCTAAAATGGACAAAATTTTGGAAAAATTGTCAAAAATGGTCAATAATTGTCAGAACCTGTAAAAAAGCTCAAAAATTGTAAAAATTTTTAAAAATGGTCAAAAATTGTTGAATATTTTAAGAAATGGACAAAAATAGTCAATAATTGTTAAAATTTTGAAAAAATGGTCAATAATTATGAAAAAATGTCAAAAATGGTCAATAATTGTTGAAAATTTTAAAAATTTTTGAAAAATGGACAACAATTATAAAAAACTGTCAAAAATGGTCAATAATTGTCAAAAATGGTCAATAATTTTCAAAATTTGGAAAAATGGTCAACATTTTTGAAAAATCGTCAAAAATTATCAATAATTGTCAAAACTGTCAAAATTGGTCAATAATTGTCAAAAATGGTCAGTAATTGTTAAAATTTGAAAAAATGGTCAAAAATTGTCAGAAATTTTGAAAAAATGGTCAATAGTTATCAAACATTGTCAAAATTTTGATAAAATGGTCAATAAGATATAAAATAAGACTTAGTAGAACGTACTGGGCCTTTTTTTGTTTTTGGTTCCCCTCTATATGTTTATTTTTGTGGAAAATATACATTTAAAAAAATTCAATATCGAATTAGATTTTTAATGCCACGGTTGTTATAGATGACAACACTCTGTATATATGAAATAACTAGAACATTGTAAATTTTTGGTGGCTCAGTTTCCATTTTATTTAAATGCTCAAAATAACAGTTAAAAACGTTTTTAATTATTCTCAAAGCTCTTTTACTTTTGGTTGCACTACTATTTATTTTTTTAAAAAAACTTCTCGATTTTACCACGAAACGTATTTTAATCAGTACGACAAACTTTAGGTGATTCACAACTCAACTTTTCATATTTATTATCATAGTGAAAATCCGTCTGTAAATTAACGAACATATATATTATAAGAGAAACTCCAGGAAAACTCAATAACTCATATTTCATGTTTTGTTCTTATCGTGCTACAAGAACTTCTTGTTAATTCAAGAGCTTTTCTAGAGAAGAATAATTTTAACAATAATTTCCAAAATATGTTTGTGTTATCAGGTCCAAAATGGTATGGAACTTTACTGTGGATTCCAGGATACACTGGAATAGAAGGAAATTAACTAGCAAAGAGGGGGATTGAAAGTATTATTGGAAGAAATGGGCAAAGCTGAAAAAAAGGGAAAGGAGAGGAAAGATCTAGTAGGACTTAGACAATCAAAGATTCTTCTGGGTGACTAAAACCTGTTCAGATCAAATGAATGCATAAGTCAAAGTAAAACTGCACTAAGGGAATTAACAGGGATCCTAACGGGACATTGCCTGAATGGTCACCTGAAAAAGCTCAAAATAGTGGAGGAAGAAGAATGGAAGAAGAAACCTCCATCCACATACTTGCGAATTGCACAGTAATTCAGAATCCTAGGGCACAACACCTAGGAGATTACAGGATAGAAGAGGGACACTCTTCTAAACTGACACCTGCAGCCATCCTAAAATTCTTCAAGGAAATAGGACTAAAGAAGCTACTATTATCTGAGACTTTTCTCAGGAATTATGGGAGCACAATAGATCTTTAAGGTCTCATTGATTGTCTCCCCAATACATTCCAAAAGATGTTTTCATCGAGCCTACGCTATTTCTCTAGAACCGACCTTATCATTAGACTTCATGGTCAGACCTCATGTCATCCATATATTGGGAGGATTGCAACTTTCCCTAATCTAGTCTTAATTAGTAGCACAGTATATGTGCTGAGGTTTCCTGGTCTTCTGGGATGCTGTCAAAAGACCTATTTTATGTCTAAGAGTAAAGAGTCTGTCGTGAAAGTCGGAAAATCGGAAAACCAACCAAATCGCTAATTCTATGACTAGCTCGAAGATGCAGATGTAAAGTGCAGCAGGACATCTTAAAAATCGGGAAATCTATTCATTTTAAACTGGTTAAAGATTTCCTCTTTAATTTTTCCGGGATGGTGTGGAAAGATTCCTGTTGAGGTTGAGTTTAGAAGCAGCTAACTCTAAATATTAATATCAAATGCTCTGCCTTCAACAGGTATTTCTTTATATACGTTTCCTGTAGGATTAAAGAGAGAAAAACATCGTGTATATATCCTTATAATATAAAATTATACTTAACGTATAGACTGACTCACTGTCCATTTTATATAACAGACGGTTTAGACATATTGTAGTCTCTTCATAAACTCCTCAAAGTGGGTTTTGCATACTCAATAACCTATTAAGATATAGTTTCGACATAATCTTATATGCCCCAGTATTCAGGCTGGTTAATGAAACCTAACGACATCAAGAAGTTTGTCCTCTAAGGTACCGTCTCGAGAATAGTTCACTTAATGCCTAGACCGAGATTATATTTCTTGTATG
Source organism: Lochmaea crataegi (assembly GCA_947563755.1). Classification (NCBI taxonomy): domain Eukaryota; kingdom Metazoa; phylum Arthropoda; class Insecta; order Coleoptera; family Chrysomelidae; genus Lochmaea; species Lochmaea crataegi. Next base: position 21,229,669 of record OX387436.1, on the reverse strand, counting down.
CAACATGAATTTAAATTTAAATTTTCATCATTGTACACTGAAAGACATCAACGAATTCTCTAAATTCTTTTATTTTAATCTATTAACCGAGGAGTTTTAATGAATAAAACGTTTTTGGTATTTAATTGAAGTTTCTAATGAATTCGGCTCTAGTATCGTTAAATAATTACACATAAACATTTTATTACCCACCGCCTAGTCTAATTGAAGTTGGAGTTTAATACCGCATAAAACTTGAAATAAACAAAATATTCGAGTTCGCAGGTACACCAAAAAAATTCCACTTTTCCATCTAATCGCAAAGTTAAAATAATTGGGAAAATAGAGGCTATAAAACATTCCGACGCAGGTGAATTTACTTGTCGTTAGTTAGTGTACGGTGACCATACCTAACCTAAAATCTACAAGATTTAAACCAACCATTCTGGTTTGCAACTAGAAGGGACAACATAACTTGCAGACCGGTTTCGGCGTATTGCGCCTCATCAGTACAAGGTATATGTTATCGTCCGAGAGTTAATCCCGGACTGAAATGTGACTATAATCAACAACCATACATAATATATTTTTATTCTTCGACATCTTTACTAAATACGACAATTTTACAGGAAACTGTAATAATTCATAACTTATTTTATTTAATTTTTTCCCGAAATCTTCAATATTAATATTACGCCTATCAGGATGGTGTAACTGTATATAAAAGCAGTTACCCAACCAAACTTTTATTTATTTACTGACTGGGAATCAGATACAAAAAGAATGCCATAAATATTTATGTTTCCAATGTTAAATCCAATGCCGTTTTACGGAAATACTTCATTATGAAGTTGGTAACTTTCCTTGTCCGGAAATCTGTTACCGAAAACAAAATATATGTTTATTCATGCCGAAAATAAATGGAAACTGGCGCAAGATTGTTTTAATCGTACACAGGGTGATTCACAAAATGAATGAGAATATTTAGATGAAAAATTTCGTAGCGTAGTTCGTCCAGCAATTCGTCGGCACTCGGCAATTCTAAATGGTAATGTTGTTGTAATTTTCATTTATCATCGGCGTACCTAAGATGTTTTATAAGGAGTCGATTAATTTGGAGAAATTTCCTTTTGTCACAGGGGTACGATGAAATTTTTAAAAGAGTTTTTTGGGAAAACTTTCATCTATCATGGGCGCACGATGAAATTTGTGTTAAGGGACCAATCAATCTATTTGTCAAAATTTCCTTCCATCATAGGCGTAAGATAAAATTTTTCTAAGAGGTTGATTTATGTGAAAACATTTTCATCTATCATGGACAGACGATAGAATTTTTGTAGGGGGTTAATTTATTTTTGGAATTATTTTTTTTGTCATGGGCATATTTGTAAAGAGGTTAATTAATTTGTAAATATTTTTGAAGCTTGCTTGTTATTGCACGACATAGGACTCTTGAGAAGGCTAGTGAACTCGTTAAACGTGTAACCGTTACGAAAAGTCCGTCACGCAACAGTGTTGCTAGATTTCTGAATAATCCACAAATCTAATGAAATTTAAATTGAAGCTTGCTTCTTATTGCATGACATATAGGACTTTTGGGAAGGCTAGTGAACTCGTGAAACGTGTGATGTTACGAAAAAGCGTTCGTCACGTGATAACTCATTCAAGCGACTGTGCGCAATCTCTCTTGCCGCACTAAGCTCGCACACCTATAGGTGTGAAAAATTGTCAAAAATGGTCAAATATTGTCAAAATTAAAAAAAAAATGGTTAATAATTGCCAAATATTTTCAAAAGTTGTCGAAAATTGTCAAAAATTGCCAAAAACTGTCAAAAATGGTCAATAATTGTCAAAAATTTTGAAAAATATTTGAAATTTTTGAAAAATTGTCAAAAATGATCAATAATTGTCAAAACCAATCAAAATTCGTCAAAAATGGTCCAAAAGGATCAATAATTGGTAAAATTTTGAAAAATGGTCAAAAATTGTCAAAATTTTGAAAAAATGGTCAATAATTGCCAAATAAGTTAGAATTTTTGAAAAATTGTCAAAAATGGTCAATAATTGTCAAAGACGGTCAATAATTGTCTAAATTCGTCAAAAACTATCAAAATTGATCAATAATTGTTGAAATTTTTGAAAAATTGTCAATTTTTTTTTTAAATATGGTCAAAAATAGTCAAGAATTTGGAAAAATCGTCAAAAGCTGTCAAAAATTTGAGAAAATGGTTAATAATTGTCAAAAATGTTTAAAATTTTTGAAAAATTTCAAAGGCGGTCAATAATTGTCAAAACCAATCAAAATTTGTCAAAAATGGTCCAAAAGGATCAATAATTGTTAAAATTTTGAAAAATGGTCAAAAATTGTCAAAATTTTGAAAAAATGGTCAATAATTGCCAAATATGTTAAAATTTTTGAAGAATTGTCAAAAATGGTCAAAAATGATCTATAATTGTTAAAATTTTTGAAAAATTGTCAAAAACTGTCAAAAATGATCTATAATTGTTAAAATTTTTGAAAAATTGTCTAAAATTTTTAAATATGGTCAAAAATTGTCAAAATTTTGAAAAAATGGTCAATAATTGCCAAATGAGTTAGAATTTTTGAAAAATTGTCAAAAATGGTCAATAATTGTCAAAGACGGTCAATAATTGTCTAAATTCGTCAACAACTATCAAAATTGATCAATAATTGTTGAAATTTTTGAAAAATTGTCAATTTTTTTAAAAATATGGTACAAAATTGTCAAGAATCTCGAAAAATCGTCAAAAACTGTCAGAATTTTGAAAAAATGGTTAATAATTGCCAAATATTTCCAAAAATTGTCAAAAATTCGGAAAAATGGTCAATAATTGTCAAAATTTTGAAAAAATGGTCAATCATTATAAAAAACTGTAAAAATGGTCAATAATTATTAAAAATTGTCAAAATTTTTAAAAAATTCTCAAAAATTGTCAATAATTGTCAGAACCTGTCAAAAATCCTCAAAAATGGTCAAAATTTTTGAAAAATTATCAAAACTGTCAAAATTGGTCAATATTTGTCAAAAATGATCAATAATTATTATAATTTGAAAAAGTTGTCAAAATCTTTGAGAAATTGTCAAAAATGGTCAATAATTGTCAAAGACGGTGAATAATTGTCAAAATTCGTCAAAAACTGTAAGAAATGGTCAAAATTTTTGAAAAATGGTGAGAAATTCACGAAAAATGGTCATTCTATTGTGCATAAGAAGCAAGCTTCTGTCGGTGTTCCGACGACCGCTCACCTTTTTTTTTTCATGGGCGTATGCTACAATTTTTATAAGGGGTCTATTTTTTTGGAAAAATTCCCATATATCATGGGAATACGATGAAAATTTTGTACGAGGTTCATTTATTTGTGAAAAATTTCTTTTATCATAGGAGTATAATAACATTTTTATAAAGGGTTTTTTTGTTTGTAAAAATTTTCATCTATCATGGGCTTACGATGACATTTTTGAAAGGGGTGAATTTATTTCTAGAAATTCCCTTTTATCATAGGCATAGGTATGATGAAATTTTTATAATTGTTTTTGAAAATTTTTAATTTAATTATTATCATTCACCATGTTCGTACGAATTTTTTTAAAGAGTGGTTTATTATTTTACCTTCTCACTTCTATCGTCTGTCTAATGTCTATGAAAATTTAGTAATTGATTATTCACCCAATTATCCAGAAATTAGATAAAAATAACCTCATTTCTTTAATGGTTTCTCCAAAAAACTCGATAATCTAAAGTACAATGTCAACGTTTTTTAATATATAAGAGATACCTACTCCAAATTCCAAAATCACTTTAATAAATCTACCGACAGGAAATTATTTTCCTTAACATGCCCTGGAAATATATTTCAGAATATTCATCCTTAAAATGTAGTGACACATTTATTAACGCTTTTGGTACTCATACGGAAAATGCTGTCGTAATAACTCTTCAAAGTAGAAGATCAATAATTTGAAGCTTTCTGCAATGTCATCCGCTTGTCATATAATAGAAAAATAAGGAAAAAAATATAGTACACCCAACGAATTAGGAAAAATTTCACACGCATTTATTTTATATGAAAAACATAAGTAACTCCTTTGGATTCACAAATTATAAGATTTGCATCACCCTTAAAATTGAACATCCCAATATCGCGAAACAATAAGACACCCCTGTAATAATAAATCTCAACTTATCTCCGCTTTTATCAATATGTTTAGATCCATCGTACCAGAAACAAAAATTATTAAGTTCATTGGAACGGCAATATCGGAGGGAAGAACATTTTCTTGCCATCATTTATTACATTATTTTAAGGGTGGTTTAGATGAGAATCAGTGGTCGGATCGACTTAAATTGGCCATTGGGGAAAGAGATGCCTTCAAGGGCTACTGTTTATCGCTGGTTCGTCGAATTTAAACAAGCTTAGAGAGTTCTGTGTAGTCCTGAGTATTCTGAGCCCGAGTTGAAACTGTCAACTCTGTAAAACATTAATCGTGTACAGCATGATTAACGAAGATTCGAACTGTACGCGTACAACTTGACGAAGTGGTCTGTGGGGAGTTCATATACAGTGATTTTAGGAACTTAATTGTTAAATTATTGTTTGAATCAATTCACGAATATTTTCTATTTCTCTGATTGAGAGTCTAAAGGATAACTAAAGTGTACAGTATTTTGTATTTGGCACAATTCATTCGTTACTTATTTATGCGGTTCACTATGTCGTGAAAATGCTTTACAACATTAATTCTACCGCCAAAGATGCTTTACTTGTTATGTTTAGATGAGTAGAGCAGTATCTATGAATACACTTGAACTTTTATCATTATTAATATCGTATATGTATATGTTAAAATTTTTGAAAAATTGTCAAAAATGGTCAAAGACGGTCAATAATTGTCAAAATTCGTCAAAAACTGTCAAAATTAGTCAATAATTGTTAAAATTTTTGAAAAATTGTCAAAAATGGTCCAAAAGAATCAATAATTGTTAAAATTTTGAAAAATGGTCAAAAATTGTCAAAATTTTGAAAAAATGGTCAATTATTTGCCAAATATGTTAAAATCTTTGAAAAATTGTCGAAAATGGTCAAAAACTGTCAAAAATGATCAATAATTGTTAACATTTTGAAAAATTGTCAAAAATTTTAAGTACGGTCAAACATTGGCAAGAATTTGGAAAAATCGTAAAAAATTGTCAAAAACTGTCAAAATTTTGAAAAAATGGTTAATAATTGCAAATATTTTCAAAAATTCTCAAAATTTTTGAAAAATGGTCATATTTTTCGAAAAAATTGCCAAAAATGGTTAAAAATTGTCAAAATTTTGAAAAAATGATCAATAATTATAAGAAACTGTCAAAAATGGTCAATACTCATTAAAAATTGTCAAAATTTTAGAAAAATGGTCGAAATTTTTGAAAAATTGTCAAAAATGGTCAATAATTGTCAAAACCTGTAAAAATGCTCAAAAATGGTCAACATTTTTGAAAAATTGTCAAAAGTGATCAATAATTGTCAAAACTGTTAAAATTGGTCAATAATTGTCAAAAATGGTCAATAATTATCAAAATTTGAAAATATTGTCAAAAATGGTCAATAATTGTCAAAGACGGTCAATAATTGTCAAAAATTCGTCAAAAATGGTCCAAATTTTTGAAAAATGGCGAAAAATTCACGAAAAATGGTCATTCTATTGTGCATAAGAAGCAAGCTTCTGTCGGCGGTCCACGAATACAGAGTGCTGGTTCTTTATAGATACTGTAACTATTTCTCTGATTGAGAGTCTAAAAGGATAACTAAAGTGTACAGTATTTTGCATTTGCCTCAATTCATTCGTTACTTATTTATGCGATTCACTATGTCGTGAAAATGCTTTTTAACATTAATTCTACCGCCAAAGATGCCTTTACTTGTGTTATGTTTAGATGAGTAGAGCAGTATCTATGAATACACTTGAACTTTTATCATTATTAATATCGTATATGTATATGTTAAAATTTTGAAAAATTGTCAAAAATGGTCAAAGACGGTCAATAATTGTCAAAATTCGTCAAAAACTGTCAAAATTGGTCAATAATTGTTGAAATTTTGAAAAATTGTCAAAAATTTTTAAATATGGTCAAAATTGACAAGAATTTGGAAAAATGGTTAATAATGGCCAAATATTTTCAAAAATTGTCAAAATTTTGAAAAATGTTTAAAATTTTTGAAAAATTGTCAAAAATGGTCAATAATTGTCAAAGACGGTCAATAATTGTCAAAACCAATCAAAATTCGTCAAAAATTGTCAAAAATGATCCAAAAAGATCAATAATGTTGAAATTTCGAAAATGGTGAAAAATTTTGAAAAAATGGTTAATAACAGCCAAATATGTTAAAATTCTTGAAAAATTGTCAAAAATTTTTAAATATGGTCAAAAATTGTCAAAAATTTGGAAAAATGATCAATAATTGTCAAAAACTGTCAAAATTTTGGAAAAATGGCTAATAATTGCCAAATATTTTCAAAAATTATCAAAAACTGTCAAAAATGATCAATAATTGTCAAAAATTTTGAAAAATGTTTAAACTTTTTGAAAAATTGTCAAAAATGGTCAATAATTGTCAAAGACGGTCAATAATTGTCAAAACCAATCAAAATTCGTCAAAAATTGTCAAAAATGTTCCAAAAAGATCAATAATGTTAAAATTTCGAAAAATGGTGAAAAATTGTCAAAATTTTGAAAAAATGGTCAATAATAGCCAAATATGTTAAAATTTTTGAAATATTGTCAAAATTTTTAAATATGGTCAAAAATTGTCAAAAATTTGGAAAAATCGTCAAAAATTGTCAAAAACTGTCAAAAATTTTGAAAATGGTTAATGATGGCCAAATATTTTCAAAAATTGTCAAAAATGGTCAATAATTGTCAAAATTTTGAAAAATGTTTAAAATTTTTGAAAAATTGTCAAAAATGGTCAATAATTGTCAAAGACGGTCAATAATTGTCAAAACCAATCGAAATTTGTCAAAAATTGTCAAAAATGGTCCAAAAGAATCAATAATTGTTAAAATTTTGAAAAATGGTCAAAAATTGTCAAAATTTTGAAAAATGGTCAATAATTGCCAAATATGTTAAAATCTTTGAAAAATTGTCGAAACTGGTCAAAAACTGTCAAAAATGATCAATAATTGTTAACATTTTTTGAAAAATTGTCAAAAAATTTCAAGTACGGTCAAACATTGGCAAGAATTGGGAAAATCGTAAAAAATTATCAAAAACTGTCAAAATTTGAAAAAATGGTTAATAATTGCAAAATATTTTCAAAAATTGGGGAAAATGGTCAATAATTCTCAAAATTTTTGAAAAATGGTTACATTTTTCGAAAAATTGCCAAAAATGGTTAAAAACTGTCAAAAATGATCAATAATTGTTAACATTTTGAAAAATTGTCAAAAAATTTTAAGTACGGTCAAACATTGGCAAGAATTTGGAAAAATCGTAAAAAATTGTCAAAAACTGTCAAAATTTTGAAAAAATGGTTAATAATTGCAAAATATTTTAAAAATTGTCGAAAATTGTTAAAAATGGTCAATAATTCTCAAAATTTTTGAAAAATGGTCATATTTTTCGAAAAATTGATCAATAAAAATGGTTAAAAATTGTCAAAATTTTGAAAAAATGATCAATAATTATAAGAAACTGTCAAAAATGGTCAATACTTATTGAAAATTGTCAAAATTTTAGAAAAATGGTCGAAATTTTTGAAAAATTCTCAAAAATGGTCAATAATTGTCAAAACCTGTCAAAAATGCTCAAAAATGGTCAAAATTTTTGAAAAATTGTCAAAAGTGATCAATAATTGTCAAAACTGTTAAAATTGGTCAATAATTGTCAAAAATGGTCAATAATTATTAAAATTTGAAAATATTGTCAAAAATGGTCAATAATTATTAAAATTTGAAAATATTGTCAAAAATGGTCAATAATTGTCAAAATTCGTCAAAAACTGTCAAAAATGGTCAAAATTTTTGAAAAATGGTGAAAAATTCACGAAAAATGGTCATTCTATTGTGCATAAGAAGCAAGCTTCTGTCGGCGGTCCACGAATACAGAGTGTTGGTTCTTTATAGATACTGTAACTATTTCTCTGATTGAGAGTCTAAAGGATAACTAAAGTGTACAGTATTTTGCATTTGCCTTAATTCATTCGTTACTTATTTATGCGGTTCACTATGTCGTGAAAATGCTTTACAACATTAATTCTACCGCCAAAGATGCCTTTACTTGTGTTATGTTTAGATGAGTAGAGCAGTATCTATGAATACACTTGAACTTTTATCATTATTAATATCGTATATGTATATGTTAAAATTTTTGAAAAATTGTCAAAAATGGTCAAAGACGGTCAATAATTGTCAAAATTCGTCAAAAACTGTCAAAATCGGTCAATAATTGTTAAAATTTTTGAAAAATTGTCAAAAATTTTTAAATATGGTCAATAATTGTCAAGAATTTGGAAAAATCGTCAAACATTGTCAAAAACTGTCAAAATTTCGAAAAATGGTTAATAATGGCCAAATATTTTCAAAAATTGTCAAAAACTGTCAAAAATGGTCAATAATTGTCAAAATTTTGAAAAATGTTTAAAATTTTTGAAAAGTGGTCAATAATTGTCAAAGACGGTCAATAATTGTCAGAACCAATCGAAATTCGTCAAAAATTGTCCAAAAGAATCAATAATTGTTAAAATTTTGAAAAATGGTCAAAAATTGTCAAAATTTTGAAAAAATGGTCAATAATTGCCGTATATGTTAAAATCTTTGAAAAATTATCGAAAATGGTCAAAAACTGTCAAAAATGATCAATAATTGTTAACATTTTTGAAAATTGTCAAAAAATTTTAAGTACGGTCAAACATTGGCAAGAATTTGGAAAAATCGTAAAAAATTGTCAAAAACTGTCAAAATTTTGAAAAAATGGTTAATAATTGCAAAATATTTTCAAAAATTGTCGAAAATTGGGAAAAATGGTTAATAATTCTCAAAATTTTTGAAAAATGGTCATATTTTTCGAAAAATTGCCAAAAATGGTTAAAAATTGTCAAAATTTTGAAAAAATGATCAATAATTATAAGAAACTGTCAAAAATGGTCAATACTCATTAAAAATTGTCAAAATTTTAGAAAAATGGTCGAAATTTTTGAAAAATTGTCAAAAGTGATCAATAATTGTCAAAACTGTTAAAATTGGTCAATAATTGTCAAAATTTTTGAAAATTGTCAAAAATGATCAATAATTGTCAAAACTGTTAAAATTGGTCAATAATTGTCAAAAATGGTCAATAATTATTAAAATTTGAAAATATTGTCAAAAATGGTCAATAATTGTCAAAATTCGTCAAAAACTGTTAAAAATGGTCAAAGTTTTTGAAAAATGGTTAATAATGGCCAAATATTTTCAAAAATGGTCAAAAATGGTCAATAATTGTCAAAATTTTGAAAAATTGTCAAAAATGGTCAATAATTTTCAAAGACGGTCAATAATTGTCAAAACCAATCGAAATTCGTCAAAAATTGTCACAAATTGTCCAAAAGAATCAATAATTGTTAAAATTTTGAAAAATGGTCAAAAATTGTCAAAATTTTGAAAAAATGGTCAATAATTGCCAAATATGTTAAAATCTTTGAAAAATTGTCGAAAATGGTCAAAATCTTTGAAAAATTGTCGAAAATGGTCAAAAACTGTCAAAAATGATCAATAATTGTTAACATTTTTGAAAAATTGTCAAAAAATTTCAAGTACGGTCAAACATTGGCAAGAATTGGGAAAATCGTAAAAAATTGCCAAAAACTGTCAAAATTTTGAAAAAATGGTTAATAATTGCAAAATATTTTCAAAAATTGTCAAAAATTGGGAAAAATGGTCAATAATTCTCAAAATTTTTGAAAAATGGTCATATTTTTCGAAAAATTGCCAAAAATGGTTAAAAATTGTCAAAATTTTGAAAAAATGATCAATAATTATAAGAAACTGTCAAAAATGGTCAATACTTATTAAAAATTGTCAAAATTTTATAAAAATGGTCAAAATTTTTGAAAAATTGTCAAAAATGATCAATAATTGTCAAAACTGTTAAAATTGGTCACTAAATGTCAAAAATGGTCAATAATTATTAAAATTTGAAAATATTGTCAAAAATGGTCAATAATTACAATAATTATTAAAATTTGAAAATATTGTCAAAAATGGTCAATAATAGTCAAAATTCGTCAAAAACTGTCAAAAATGGTCAAAATTTTTGAAAAATGGTGAAAAATTCACGAAAAATGGTCATTCTATTGTGTATAAGAAGCAAGCTTCTGTCGGAGGTCCACGAATACAGAGTGTTGGTTCTTTATAGATACTGTAACTATTTCTCTGATTGAGAGTCTAAAGGATAACTAAAGTGTACAGTATTTTGCATTTGCCACAATTCATTCGTTACTTATTTATGCGGTTCACTATGTCGTGGAAATGATTTACAACATTAATTCTACCGCCAAAGATGCCTTTACTTGTGTTATGTTTAGATGAGTAGAGCAGTATCTATGAATACACTTGAACTTTTTTTTAATATCGTATATGTATGTTAAAATTTTTGAAAAATTGTCAAAGACGGTCAATAATTGTCAAAATTCGTCAAAAACTGTCAAAATTTTGAAAAATGTTTAAAATTTTTGAAAAATTGTCAAAAATGGTCAATAATTGTCAAAGACGGTCAATATTTGTCAAAACCAATCGAAATTCGTCAAAAATTGTCAAAAATGGTCCAAAAGAATCAATAATTGTTAAAATTTTGAAAAATGGTCAAAAATCGTCAAAATTTTGAAAAAATGGTCAATAATTGCCAAATATGTTAAAATCTTTGAAAAATTGTCGAAAATGGTCAAACACTGTCAAAAATGATCAATAATTGTTAACATTTTTGAAAAATTGTCAAAAAATTTTAAGTACGGTCAAACATTGGCAAGAATTTGGAAAAATCGTAAAAAATTGTCAAAAACTGTCAAAATTTTGAAAAAATGGTTAATAATTGCAAAATATTTTCAAAAATTGTCGAAAATTGGGAAAAATGGTCAATAATTCTCAAAATTTTTGAAAAATGGTCATATTTTTCGAAAAATTGCCAAAAATGGTTAAAAATTGTCAAAATTTGAAAAAATGATCAATACTTATTAAAAATTGTCAAAATTTTAGAAAAATGGTCAATACTTATTAAAAATTGTCAAAATTCTAGAAAAATGGTCGAAATTTTTGAAAAATTCTCAAAAATGGTCAATAATTGTCAAAACCTGTCAAAAATGCTCAAAAATGCTCAAAATTTTTGAAAAATGGTCAAAAGTGATCAATAATTGTCAAAACTGTTAAAATTGGTCAATAATTGTCAAAAATGGTCAATAATTATTAAAATTTGAAAATATTGTCAAAAATGGTCAATAATTATTAAAATTTGAAAATATTGTCAAAAATGGTCAATAATTGTCAAAGACGGTCAATAATTGTCAAAATTCGTCAAAAACTGTCAAAAATGGTCAAAATTTTTGAAAAATGGTGAAAAATTCACGAAAAATGGTCATTCTATTGTGCATTAGAAGCAAGCTTCTGTCGGCGGTCCACGAATACAGAGTGTTGGTTCTTTATAGATACTGTAACTATTTCTCTGATTGAGAGTCTAAAGGATAACTAAAGTGTACAGTATTTTGCATTTGCCTCAATTCATTCGTTACTTATTTATGCGGTTCACTATGTCGTGGAAACGATTTACAACATTAATTCTACCGCTAAAGATGCCTTTACTTGTGTTATGTTTAGATGAGTAGAGCAGTATCTATGAATACACTTGAACTTTTATCATTATTAATATCGTATATGTATATGTTAAAATTTTTGAAAAATTGTCAAAAATGGTCAAAGACGGTCAATAATGGTCAAAATTCGTCAAAATTCGTCAAAAACTGTCAAAATTGGTCAATAATTGTTAAAATTTCTGAAAAATTGCCAAAAATTTTTAAATATGGTCAAAAATTGTCAAGAATTTGGAAAAATCGTCAAAAATTGTCAAATACTGTCAAAATTTTGAAAAATGGTTAATGATGGCCAAATATTTTCAAAAATTGTCAAAAACTGTCAAAAATGGTCAATAATTTTCAAAATTTTGAAAAATGTTTAAAATTTTTGAAAATGGTCAATAATTGTCTAAGACGGTCAATAATTGTCAGAACCAATCGAAATTCGTCAAAAATTGTCGAAAATTGTCCAAAAGAATCAATAATTGTTAAAATTTTGAAAAATGGTCAAAAATTGTCAAAATTTTGAAAAAAATGGTCAATAATTGCCAATATGTTAAAATCTTTGAAAAATGGTCGAAAATGGTCAAAAACTGTCAAAAATGATCAATAATTGTTAACATTTTGAAAAATTGTCAAAAAATTTTAAGTACGGTCAAACATTGGCAAGAATTTGGAAAAATCGTAAAAATTTCTCAAAAACTGTCAAAATTTTGAAAAAATGGTTAATAATTGCAAACTATTTTCAAAAATTGTCGAAAATTGGGAAAAATGGTCAATAATTCTCAAAATTTTTGAAAAATGGTCATATTTTTCGAAAAATTGCCAAAAATGGTTAAAAATTGTCAAAATTTTGAAAAAATGATCAATAATTGTAAGAAACTGTCAAAAATGGTCAATACTTATTAAAATTGTAAAAATTTTAGAAAAATGGTCGAAATTTTTGAAAAATTGTCAAAAATGGTCAATAATTGTCAAAACCTGTCAAAAATGGTCAAAATTTTTGAAAAATTGTCAAAAATGATCAATAATTGTCAAAACTGTTAAAATTGGTCAATAATTGTCAAAAATGGTAAATAATTATTAAAATTTGAAAATATTGTCAAAAATGGTCAATAATTATTAAATTTGAAAATATTGTCAAAAATGGTCAATAATTGTCAAAATTCGTCAAAAACTGTCAAAAATGGTCAAAAATTTTGAAAAATGGTGAAAAATTCACGAAAAATGGTCATTCTATTGTGTATAAGAAGCAAGCTTCTGTCGGCGGTCCACGAATACAGAGTGTTGGTTCTTTATAGATACTGTAACTATTTCTCTGATTGAGAGTCTAAAAGGATAACTAAAGTGTACAGTATTTTGCATTTGCCTCAATTCATTCGTTACTTATTTATGCGGTTCACTATGTCGTGAAAATGCTTTACAACATTAATTCTACCGCCAAAGATGCCTTTACTTGTGTTATGTTTAGATGAGTAGAGCAGTATCTATGAATACACTTGGACTTTTATCATTATTGATACCGTAAGCTCACGAACTGTATTCTCGGATTGTAAGCCCAGTATGTGTCCAGGAATGAATGAGCTCAAAAACTGTATGTGATCAGGAACAGTATAATAGTATCTCCCAGGAAATATTGATTATCCTGGAGAATATTTGATACACTAGGGGTGTCATATATCCAAGATCTTTAGTTTATCTTTGTACTCACTAAAGCAATAGCGACATATCGTGAATTAATGAATATTCAGTGAGCAATCGAACAAAACAAACTTTTCAAACAATATTAAACTACGCATTTCACCGTGAATTAAGTTGCGAACAAAATGTAGATCGATATTTGCGATATACAACATTAATCTTTATCGAAACGTCGATGGGTTTAGAGACACTAAAAAATGCCGTTTTAATACGGCAGAGGCTAAAGAATACTAAAATGTGAAAACTGACGGATATGCATGCCAGATTAGCGTGAATATATGGCAGTGTAGATATAAACTGCTCTACAAAAGTTGGGGAAAATTATTGACTGTTTTATTCAGCTGTTTAGAATTTTGCCTATTTTTGAAGAGGCCTAGACGAAAACACTTTTGTGTAGTGTTTCATTTATTTGTTTTGTAACTAAATTTATCGCTCCCGAATGAAATAAACCGAATTTAGTGTAAACAGTAGAATAAATTGAATGTACCCCGTATGTACTTAATGTGTAAAGTGACAAAAGGGTGTTGAGAACATCGTACAGTTTGATTTTATGTGCTCCTTCCTTACCCATTCACTATGGCCCGAGTCTTACATCAGAACCAATATGTATGGAAATCTCGGGATCGTATCTGTAAAAAGTCAAATACGTGAAGTTTACGCTTTTGTGAAAACGTTATTTGGCTGATTTCTTCCAGGAGACTGTTACGTGTTATAGAACCTCTGATTACTCACCAAACTGATTTTCATTCCATGTTGACGGAAGCTTGACTTAGTGAACGCTTTAAATTCGTTTTCTACGACAGAAAACTCTAACCGAACGGAATTTATAGTATTCTAGCCAACCGGGACACGCGTTGCTGGTCTTCAGCTATAATACGTCGAATTCATCATCATCTTAGATGCTTCCTACGTTTTATAATCTAGTCCTGGCCGGTCTCGTCTTTTTTCAATTTATCCTTTCCTTACAAGTAATTTTTCACTCCTTTGTTTCCTCGTACATAGTTTCCTTCTTGGTCTTCCTCCTTATCTAGACGACCGGTCATTAGGCGTGACTCAAAAATTCTGGGATTTTTCGACATTATGAGTATCTATAATATCATTAATTTGACAGCACTTCCGGTTATACTAAAAGTTGTGTAGTAAATACCTACTGAGAAACGTGTCCATAACTTTAGCCTCAACAACCCAGCGTAATCAGGTCTAAAATACCAGATAATTTAGTGCTTTTTCTGTGCTAATTAGCTGCCCTAATCATGAATTTGTTGCTTATATAGCAACAGAGAAAATGATGACAATACTAACTCTCAAAAGCGTCTAAAATGACGAAATGACGAATTAATTGCTAATTAGTTGTTCCATGGACAATGATCAGAACAATCAAATTATAGCAGAAAAGTAACTTTTAAATGTCTTGTTTTTCTGATTAGACACTAAAGCATCTCAAATGACTTTGGAAAATTAGCTGCTAATTAGTTGCTAATCAGTTGCTCCATGGACAATGATTAGAGCAATCAAATTATAGTAGAAAAATGACTTTTAAATGTATTGTTTTTCTAAATGGACCCAAAAACGTCTCAAATGACTTTGTAAAATTAGCTGCTAATTAATTGCTATTCAGTTTCTCCATGGACAATGATTAGAGCGATCAAATTATAGCAGAAAAGCTACTTTTAAATGTCTTATTTTTATGAATAGACTCAAAAGCGTCTCAAATGACTTTGTAAAATTAGCTGCTAATTAGTTGCTAATTAATTGCTTTATGGACAATGATTAGAGCAATAAATTTATAGCAGAAAAGTGACTTTTAAGTATCTCATTTTTCTGAATAGACACGAAAGCGTCTCAAATCACTTTGGAAAATTAGCTGCTAATTAGTTGCTAATTAATAGCTTTATGGACAATGATTATAGCGATCAACTTATAGCAGAAAAGTGACTTTTAAGTATCTCATTTTTCTGAATAGACATGAAAACGTCTCAAATGACTGGAAAATTAGCTGCTAATTAGTTGCTAATCAGTTTATCCATGGACAATGATAAGAGCGATCAAATTATAGCAGAAAAGTGACTTTTAAATATCTCATTTTCCTTAATGGACACGAAAGCCTCTCAAATGACTTTGGAAAATTAGCTGCTAATTAATTGCTTTATGGACAATGATTAGAGCGATCAAATTATAGCAGAAAAATTACTTTTAAATGTCTTGTTTTTCTGAATAGACACGAAAGCGTCTCAAATGACTTTGGAAAATTAGCTGCTAATTGGTTGCTAATCATTTGCTCAATGGAAAATGATTATAGCAATAAATTTATAGCAGAAAAGTGACTTTTAAGTATCTCATTTTTCTGATTAGACACGAAAGCGTCTTGTATGACTTTGGAAAATTAGCTGCTAATTAGTTGCTAATCATGGACAATGATTAGAGCAATTAAATTATAGCAGAAAAGTGACTTTTCAATATCTCATTTTCCTAAATAGACACGAAAGCCTCTCAAATGACTTTGTAAAATTAGCTGCTAATTAGTTGCTAATCATGGACAATGATTGGAGGAATTAAATTATAGCAGAAAAGTGACTTTTACATGTCTTCTTTTCTTGAATAGACACGAAAGAATCTCAAATGACTTTGGAAAATTAGCTGCTAATTAGTTGCTAATCAGTTGCTCCATGGACAATGATCAGAGCGATCAATTTATAGCAGAAAAGTGACTTAAATATCTTGGTTTCCTGAATAGACACGAAAGCGTCTCGAATGACTTTGGAAAATTAGCTGCTAATCAGTTGCTTCATTGACAATGATCGGATCAATCAATTTATAGCAGAAAAGTGACTTTTAAATGTCTTGTTTTCCTGAATAGACACGGAAGCGTCTCAAATGACTTTGGAAAATTAGCTGCTAATCAGTTGCTTCATTGACAATGATCGGATCAATCAATTTATAGCAGAAAAGTGACTTTTAAATGTCTTGTTTTCCTGAATAGACACGGAAGCGTCTCAAATGACTTTATAAAATTAGCTGCTAATTAGTTGCTAATCAGTTGATCAATGGACAATGATTAGAGCAATCAATTTATTGCAGAAAAGTGACTTTTAAGTATCTCAGTTTCCTGAATAGACACGAAAGCGTCTCAAATGACTTTGTAAAATTAGCTGCTAATTAGTTGCTAATCAGTTGCTCAATGGACAATGATCACAGCAATAAATTTATAGCAGAAAAGTGATTTTTAAGTATTTTGTTTTCCTGAATAGACACGAAAGCGTCTCAAATGTCCTTGGAAAATTAGCTGCTAATTAGTTGCCAATCAGTTGTTCCATGGACAATGATCAGAGCAATCAATTTATAGCAGAAAAGTGACTTTTAAGTATCTCGTTTTCCTGAATAGACACGAAAGCGTCCAAAATGACTTTGGAAAATTAGCTGCTAATTAGTTGCTAATTAATTGCTTTATGGACAATGATCAGAGCGATCAATTTATAGCAGAAAAGTGACTTTTGAGTATCTCGTTTTCCTGAATAGACTCGAAAGTGTCTAAAATGACTTTGGAAAATTAGCTGCTAATTAGCTGCTAATTAGTTGCTAATCATTTGCTCAAAGGACACTGATTAGAGCAATCAAATTATAGCAGAAAAGTGACTTTTAAGTATCTTGTTTTCCTGAATAGAAACGAAAGTATCTCAAATGACTTTTGGAAAATTAGCTGCTAATTAGTTGCTAATGATTTGCTTAATGGAAAATGATTAGAGCAATAAATTTATAGCAGAAAAGTGACTTTTGAGTATCTTGTTTTCCTTAATAGACACGAAAGCGTCTCAAATTACTTAAGAAAATTAGCTGCTAATCAGTTGCTCCATGGACAATGATCAGAGCAATAAATTTATAGCAGAAAAGTGACTTTTAAATATATTCTTTTCCTGAATATACTCAAAAGCGTCTCTGCTATAATTTGATTGCTCTGATCATTGTCCATGGAGCAACTAATTTTTCAAATAGCAACTAATTAGCTCATGAAAAGTACTAAATTCTTAGGTATTTTAGACCTGATCAGGCTGGGTTGTTGAGGCTAATTTTATGGACATTCTCGAAACAACCGAACACCAACTTCATCAAACACCCAGTATATGGCGTTTTAATGAATTTCTGTAAACGAATGAATTTTTTTCTCAACACAAATTGTATTTTATTTAAAGTAAAAGTCTCTTTTTTCCTTCATAACCTGTTAGAGTATTGTTTTTCTCTCTAGGATTATCATTTAATCCTTGACCATAATTCGGGTAGGGTCAACCGTGGCTAAATTTCTTGTTCGAGGATCATCGAGCTAATTGGACCAATGAACGCAAAATTTACAATTTACGATCTTTACTTTGTTTGGAATTATACAGGGAAACCGTAGAAGATTTGCATTAATAACTATGTACATTTTTGGTTCGAAGTGAATTACACCCTGTATTATTACTTATACTGTTAAAATGTACTTTTTACGGGCTTTCCAACGACATGTTACAAGTAGGGAGTTGTCGGTTTTCGTCGGAAAGTATACAGGGTGTTACATTTAAAAAAGTTGATAATCAAAATTTTGCTTTTTGATGAGATGAGAAGTATTTTAATGGAAACAGTATGACTCGTTAAAAAGTTATAAGCCAAATATAATGGGAAACTCGGTATAAAAATTGGCATTGAAGAAAGACTTATTTATTCCAAAAACGAGTATTGCTTGATTTCCTAAATAGAAGACAGTTTAACTGGCCAAATTCCATTTTGTGTTCAACGTAAATTTAATTTAAAAAAATCTGTTCCAAGTAGGTCTCGTCTTTTACTTCGGAAGTTATTTGATTTAATTTCACAGTTGTATAAAGATGCATCTCTCGACGAACTGGAAAAAAAAATATAATTCGTTTTGCTCGCCACAATTTCAAATCACCGTCTCCGCTGGAATTTTTCGGGAAAAAAATGAAAAAACAAATGAGCGTTTCAACCCTTTTTAAATTTATTCAGCGTAATAAGAATTTTTGTTATTTTATAATTACAGTCGTATGAATTTTTGAAAGTGGAAAAAAAATTCCAGACGAATAATTACCTGGATAAGTACATTTTTGAAGTGAAAATTTCTTTAGGTTGAAGAAAAAACATGGATTTTTTGACGTTGTCACGCTTTTATGCAACACACAATACTTTTGGTTATGCAACACGCTTTCCATGAGCTATAATATGTATACTGTGTATATATGTGTACTTTTTTTATAAACAATTTTTAAAAGGGATTCATTTATTGGTGTTTTCACTTCTGTCGGCAGTCCCATGACTGGACTCGTTTTTCTTCTTCTTGTACTCTCAACTAAAAAATAATTAATAATTATTAATATAATCTTTTGAAATACAGGGTGTCTCAGTTGAGACACAAATTTAAAGCGTATTTAATAAGATAAAGGTTTTCAAAGAAACCACAACGTATAATTAACTTTAAATCCGAGTCACTGATAATCTCAGATCATGAAATACAGGGTGTCCCAGTTAAAACTCAATATTTTTCAAACGTGATAATAATGACGAATTCAAATTTTTTTTGTTCGTTTTCAAGCAATGCATATGACTTACCTTTTCTTTCTTTTTTTTCACAGATTTTACCGCTCTCGTTTCGGCTCAAAGAAATGCGATATGCCTAAAGGTAGGAGATTGTTGTGACGAATAACAAAAATAGAAATAATTTTGA
Organism: Lochmaea crataegi; assembly: GCA_947563755.1. Taxonomy (NCBI): domain Eukaryota; kingdom Metazoa; phylum Arthropoda; class Insecta; order Coleoptera; family Chrysomelidae; genus Lochmaea; species Lochmaea crataegi. The sequence goes on along the minus strand of OX387436.1, from coordinate 21,210,458 downwards.
TAATGATAATTTAGGATGATGAATTACAAAAATTACAGTCGCAAAATTTTTTTTTTATTTTCTCTCTTAAATATTAAACTTTTAAAATAATAAATAATTACGTAACTATAGGATAATTATTTTTTAAATTTTATAAATATATTAAATAATGGAAACACCCCAGCAAGAGGATATTTTTGTTTCGATTTTATTTGTGTTTCTTCTTTTTCAGGTGAATATTTTTTCAGCGTCTGTGAGCAAATCGGTCAATCGTTAAACATACAGCTCAGCTTCAGAAATATTTTAATAAACTTCCAATTTTTTCTCAGATTTTAAGCATATTAGATATTAAATATGAAAATTAAATTTTTTCTAATGATGAAATAAAACAATTTAATTTGATTAAATCTCCATTATAATGTGAATTAACGTTCAATTTAATATTAGTGACGCCTTTCGCTCTACAGTAGCTTTATCAAACTAGTGAAGATATAATGAAAATTTTTTAATTTATACAGTGCATTAAAAAAATTTATTTTCATTATATCTTCACTAGTTTGATAAAGCTACTGTAGAGCGAAACGCGTCACTAATTTTAAATTTAAATTTAAATTGTACGTTAGTTCACATTATAATGGAGATTTAAGCAAATTAAATTGTTTTATTTCATCAATTAGTATGGATCTTTATCAAGTAAAAGCCTCATTTATTCAATTTTTAAATTTTATCAAATAATATTGAAAAAAATTGCTAAAAAAATTTTTCCATTCAGATTAAGAAATATTCTAATTACCCCCAATTTTTTCCCTTTTTTGAAACATTTATTTAGTCGAATCAAATATAACCAATTTTTCAGAAAAACGCTTGCTCCAGACAACTGAGAAATTATAATTTAGTTCTGGGAGCCAATATAGGGTAAATATTTATCGAAATAGAGATAATAAAAAAAATACAAAAAATAAATTTTATCGAATAAAAAAAGAAAAATTACATAAAAATACCAATATCTTAAGATCTAAAAATTTCTTTTTTAGTTTGAAATATTTAGTTAGCCTAGCATGTTATTGAATATAAAAAATTAATTTAATAAAATAATATAAAAAGGAAAATTCCTTAGAAAATTAATATTTTTATTTTTAGGATCCCAATTTTTTTTTCCAAATTTAAAACATTTATTTAGTTTAGCATATTTTTATTTAGCATAGACACTCCCAGAACGCACTAGATACAACGAGATCTTCCAGACAACTCTGAGACAACAATTTATTATTTCGGGTGTTTCCAATTTTTTACACTTTCATTTTTTCCAAATTTTTTTTATATTTAAATAGATATAATGGTGTATACTGTTACATCATTAATTTACTTTTTTAATCAACAGAGAAATTTTTTTGTGGTTACACAAATTTTTTTAAATTGTCGTATGCCTGTATGTGATCACAGAAACTTCCTTGGGGACAATAAAGACTTGTAGTTTTGCAGAATCTTCTTTTTTAACGTAAATCATTTCAAACTAATTTTTATATTTTTAATTTCTCTTAATTTGTTTAAAAATTTTAATATTTCACTAAAGACACTTTTTGTGCCCAGATTACTTGGACTACTCGCTAACTTAAGGTACTTTGGTTAACAAGTTTTTCCAAAATTTTTATAAAGATTCCTTTAAATCTGGATACAGCACTGGATTGGAGATCAACAATATACATTTTAGTTTCATTTTTAGTACAAACTTCTCATTGTAACAATTTTTTTCATTCCCATAATTTTTCCCATCAAAATTTTTTCTGAAACTTGTTAATTTTTGTATTACTTAAAAGAGTGTTTGGGTAAATATGGTAAGATTTCACGAGCTACAAGGACAAGGCTGTCGGGTTACGCTCATCTTCTCTATACTTATCGAATTGTATGATTTATTTAATTTAGTAAATTACAAAATGAGATGTGTATTTATATACAGTACTCTAAAATGTAATCTATTTTGAATGAAACATGCAACCGATTTTTATGGATAGATGAGTTTCTCTATAAACACAGGTACTGGCTCGAGGTTGCTCTAACGTAGTGGACTTAGAGCCAGTATCATGGGGAAACTATGTGATGTATGCTTTTGATGTAAATGATGATAAATGTGGTGGCAATCGCCGGCCGGTAAATGGATATGGTCGAATTCGGTTTTTTAGTGGATGGTTAATGGAAATATGGTGCAATCCAAATAGAAGAAGATGGACACCGTGAATTGTTCAAAAAGGTAAGTGTTACTTTTACCGAACGTCCAATTTCTGCTGTTTAGCTGCCATAACACTAACGATAATCGCACAATTGTTAATGTTACGATTAACTATCCTGGGTCCGTCCAATAACAACCCCTGGTATAACTTTTACCACTAAACTTATCTTTACAATAGCTCGTTAACTAAACTAACTTATATAATGCTAAATCCGCCTCTTAGAAGTTTCCCTTATAAATGTGGCAACGTCGCTCACCGGGCGTTCAAAATGCCGAGAATCACTTGCTCGTGTCTTCTCTTTTCTAGAAACGTTCCGTCGCGGTCGCGTCGCTCTAGCCTGGCCTGCCATCACTTTGCTCCGTCGAGCTACGTTGCCAGCTTGTGTACAATTCCGTAGATTATCCCTAAAAATAAATCTTTATTTTTTTGCTCATTTTAAAATTTAATACACCAAACTTCACAAAGTTATGCCGAAGGTTGCCTTATTATTATTATTCATCATTATATTTATTATAAATTTGAATAATTCAGAACATGCGGAACTAATTTAATAAAGTACTTATTCTTAGTTGTGTGACATCCCCTTTTGCTTTTATAACAATGGTTACAACTTCGCTTTTGGTCAAAGATAGTTTGCATGTTTTGCCTAACTTTTGATTCAGTTAAATTGGAGTGGAATAACCTCGAACAATTTCGCAATTAGAGCAAAGGCTTCAATTCGCCACAGTCGATTAGGCATTTACTGATTCAACAAATGTTTCATGGTTACTGAATATATCTACAGGATGTACCGTAGATGGAAAATACCTAGATAAAATTTCGTTAGTTTGTGAGATACAGGCTGATAAATGGCGCACATACATAATTGCATACTGTTTTCCAGAAAAACACATTAAAAGTACACTTTTATTATTCTTAAATAAAAATAAATAATATAAATTATGTACCAGTACAATCTGAAGTTGCGAAGGAAACTATATCCAAATTTTAAATCGTGTAATAATTAATACAGATCACTTAGATAAATATAAATACTTTGAGGGCGCGTCAAAACATTAACCAGCATGGGGGTTAGAAGAGCCACCGGGTAATAATTTAACTACTATCTTTTTCTCAAGAATCAAATAATGTTATAACAAATACAATTAAAGGTCGAAACACTTGTCAGCACAGCACCTGACAAGCATCGTCACAGCACCGTCGAGTGGTCAACTCGATTACTTAACGCATCGACACGGAATCAGCACCGCCGCGATACTCGACTATAGGCTTCACTATATATTGTCAGAGATATTGTATTGTGGTTGAGGCGTTGACGTGCCTTGTCGGTGCTGTGCTGATGCTGTTAGGTATACGCGCTTAAATACACATAAGAGATAAAATCTGGTGGTGATGATCAGTCGCTGTTCCTATGAGGTGCTGATAAGTGTGTTTCGACAAACATTCTCCAGACTGAAAATAGTAATAACTGTGTGTTCATTATTGTTTCTTATTAGTTCAATACCGAAAAACAAAATCTATCAACTAAACCTATCCTTGTTCGATAAAAGATCTTAAATTTTTTTAACAACAGTTCCAGTATCGGATTCTTCAGAAGTGGGAGTAGAATCTGAACTAACCGATGCTTGGTTAACTCTTATAACGGGAATTTTCACTAACATGGGAATCTGCGACTTCTTCTCCACCGAATCTTTACTTTCAGTCTTAGTTTCTGGTACACGCGGCTGTATATAGGGTTGGTTATCTGGTACGACCACCCTTGCGACGTTCTTGGTAACCTTATCGTCACTAGGTTTCCGATTGGGAGTGGGTTTTATAATAACTTTGGGATCCACTCTTTTAACATTCGATTTTGCATAAATTGGTTCTTTTTTAACTTCAGGCTCTTCTTTATTTCTATCTTTGTTTGGTTCAGTCTTATTTTTGGGTATAAGAGGTCCTATGTAGAGATTGTTACAAACAGTTTCAGGCTCATCTTCTGGTTCTTCTGCTAACGTCGGCTCGGATATGAAGACTGGATGAGGAGCGCTGGATTGCTTCGTAAGAGTGGAAGTTCTTGGAGGTGGAACTGGAGGGAATTTGTTAAAATCCGGATGTATAGGCATGGATCGTCTTTTGGTCATAAAAGCTGCTCTTCCTGGATGATCCGGTAATACTTTAGGAAAATTCCTTCTTTTTATTATATTTAAAGATTCTTCCGGAGATAGAGGAGTAGCTTTTCCAATATAATCATCTCTTGATGTGACATTTACATCAGCATTGGAATCAAACGTTTTTAACTTTCTCTTATTTGAGTATTCCAGATCTTGTACGGGATCTGAAGCTGAATGTTTGTGCTGTATCCTTATTATAGTAGGTTCAATATCAGCGGTATTCACACTTATACTACTGGTACTTTTCGCAAGTTCTCTCATATTTTCTAAAGGTCTTGAAGAAAAATCTTCCAGAGTTAACGATCTTCTTAAAGGCATTTCAGGTTCATACATTAAATGCGAATAGTCTAAAGATTTCGACAACTCGATAGGTTGTTGCATCAGCACGCTCGGTCCTCTTCCAGATGGTGTAGCATCAACTTCCACCGAAACTTTAGGAGGTTTTGGTCTTCGTATGGTTGAAGTTTTAACAATAACTTCTGCCGGAGTTCTTCCTAAAGTTGCCGATTTTCCAGTTTCCAAGTGTGTGTGATTTTTTCTAAATATTCTAGGACTATATTTTTGGATTATTTCTTGTGTGATCCATTCGCGTACTTTTGTATGAGCATCGATGGTACTACCGGACATTTGTCTCGAAAGTTTGTAATTAGGGGATGATTCCGGTCTAACTGCTTCATATGTATCATCGCTTTTTGTTGATCTATTCATCATCCTTACTATATTGCATCCATCTAAAAATAAAGCTTCATTGTCCTTTTCATTTTTGTCTGGAATTGTCGGTAAACTGGCATCATCAGGTTTCAATGATTGTTTTCTCTTTTTATAGCATTTAAAGTATAAAACTACGAATAAAATGAGATTTGCTAGAAGAAATAAACTACCAGCAACCGTTACGATGTTCATCGTGGAATTTTGCTTCAACTCCTTAGATGGCGCTTCGATAATTTTTCCATAAGTTGTTTCAACCATATTACCAGGTCGATCACTACCTTGAGTAAGTACCACTCCGTACTCCTCGCTGGGTTTTTTGTAAACTTTATTGAAATTTTCATAATTTTTCTTAGCCTCCTCAGTCATTTTTTTCGGAAGACGTTCATAGATCCATGCTGGTGGTGTCCTACGAGGTGCTGATACGGTTGTAGATGCTGGTCTGGGGTGATAAATCGGGTGTATTTTGTAGGTCATATTTTCCGTTACTGAGGGAAATATATCGTTCCAGTATTTCATTTTTTCTTTTTTATAATGCATCAGGGGTTGTGGAGGGATTTCTGAAACAAAAAACGGTAAGTTATAATTTGCGAGAGGGGATAAAATACGACTAAATTTGAAACATATCATGTTTTTTATGTAGGACAGGATTCTTGCACATTAAACCCTTGAAGTACTATCTAAACCCTGGATTGGTCGTGGTAGGTTTTTTTCTTGACCACCACGCAGTCTAGAATATAACCCCTTGGAATATGGGGCACAATGGAAGAAATAGTGGAATATTGTGTTCACCCTACCACCGACGTATAGTTTAATTCGTCACGAGCTGCACATAAAATCCTACTAACATAGCAATATCTTAATAAATCTAGTGTATTTACAACTGCCGGATTATATGATTATTAAATTGTAACTATTGATACCACAAATTAGAGTGACTACTCTGTAATCTAAAGTGAATGTTTGGTTTTACGTTATTCACTACACGTAATCTATTTTGTGGCAAAAATCCAAAAACTGAGCAGCTCCATCCGAACAGAATGTTGTCGTTTGAAGTTGAGGTTCGCTTTTTTTTACTTTTTCCGTGAACGTCCAACTACTTTAATCTTACTTTAACTGAATAAACAACCTGCAAAGACGACGGAATTCCCAATAAAATCTCTCCAAATATTGTACGAGTTTCGATAAAAACATTTAAAAAGTCTGCAAAAGCAGATATTTCATTCATAGCACCATATAAAATGTTGTGGACGGTTGAATGAAGTGTATAACCAAACCTGAAGCTTGGAACGCAACATTTCGTTGCGCAACGCAGTGCGTGAAACGTTGCGCAATGTCTAGCAACAATAGGCGGCGCCTATGACCAATGCAACTGTCTCTTCACATCGTTTGTCACTGTTCCACTCGTCACTTCGTCACATACATTATTTTGTTGTAAGAAAACCATGAACCATGAAACATCAAAATTGTTTTGTGTAAGTTATATGCATAAAAGAACAGATTTAAAAATTGAGTTATGGAAGAGAGAGGGAAGTGTATTGCGTGTGATTGCAATCATCTTTTTTTTTAAATTGTTAGAATCTGAGATGGATTCGACAAGGTTCGCGTCCCTCGGAATATTGTGAGACTTTTTTTTCTTATTTCACAATTTATGGCCATTTTTCAAAATTTCATGATTATTGACCATTTTTTCAAAATTTTTGACATTTTTTGACCCGTTTTTCAAAATTTTAACCATTTTAGACCATTTTTTCAAATTTTAACAATTATTGACCAATTTTGACAGTTTTGACATTTATTGGTCATTTTTGACAATTTTTCAAAAATTTTGACCATTTTAGACCATTTTTCCAAATTTTAAGAATCATTGACCATTTCTGACAATTTTCAACAATTATTGACCAATTTTGACAGGTTCTGACAATTATTGACCATTTTTGACAATTTTTCGAAAATTTTGACCATTTTTCAAAAATTTTGACAATTTTTAACAATTATTGACCATTTTTGACAGTTTCTAACAATTATTGACCATTTTTGTCAGTTTCTGACAATTATTGACCATTTTTATTGTACATCTTTCAAAATATTTAACAATTTTTGACCATTTTTCAAAATTTTAACAATTATCGACCAATTTTTGGCCATTTTTGGCAGTTTTTGACAATTTTTGAGCATTTTTGACAATTTTTCAAAATTTTTAATAGTTTTTAACAATTATTGACAGTTTTTTATAATTGACCATTTTTTCAAAATTTTGACCATTTTTGACAATTTTCCAAAAATTTTGACGAATCATTGACCATTTTTTTAAATATTTAACCATTTTTGACCATTTTTCAAAATTTTTACAATATTTAACAATTTTTGACCACTTTTGACAATTTTTGAGCATTTTTGACAATTTTTCAAAAATGTTGATAATCATTGACCACTTTTTTAAATATTTAACAATTTTTGACCATTTTCTTGAATATTTAACAATTTTTGACCATTTTCCAAAATTTTAACAATTTTTGACCATTTTTGACAGCTTTTGACGATTTTTGATTGGTTTTGACAATTATTGACCGTATTTGACAATTATTGACCATTTTTTACAATTTTCCAAAATATTTAGCAATTATTAACCATTTATTAAAAATTTTGACAATTTTTCCAAATTTTTGACCATATTTTGAAATTTTTAACAATTTTTCAAAAATTTTGACATATTTGGCAATTATTAACCATTTTTTCAGAATTTTGACATTTTTTGACCATTTTTGATAGTTTTTGACAATTATTGACCATTTTTGACAATTTTTTAAAAATTTTGATAATTTTTAACAATTATTGACCATTTTTGAAATTTTTTTATAATTATTGACCATTTTTTCAAAATTTTGACCATTTTTGACAATTTTCCAAAAAATTTGGGCAATCATTGACCATTATTTTGAATATTCAACAATTTTTGACCATTTTCCAAAATTTTTACAATATTCAACAATTTTTGACCATTTTTGACAATTTTTCAAAAATTATGATAATTTTTAACAATTATTGACCATTTTTGACATTTTTTCATAATTATTGACCATTTTTTAAAAATTTTGACCATTTTTGACAATCATTGACCCCTTTTTTAAATATTTAACAATTTTTGACCATTTTCTTAAATATTTAACAATTTTTAACCATTTTCCAAAATTTTAATTATTTTTGACCATTTTTGACAGCTTTTGACGATTTTTGATTGGTTTTGACAATTATTGACCGTATTTGACAATTATTGACCGTATTTGACAATTATTGACCATTTTTGACAATTTTTCAAAAATTTAAACCATTTTTCAAAATTATTGACCATTGTTTTCGAAAGTTTTACAAATATTGACCATTTTGGACAATTTTACAAAAATTTTAACATATTTGGTAATTATAAACCATTTTTCAAAATTTTGACAATTTTTGACCATTTTTGACAATTATTGACCATTTTTGACAATTTTTCAAAAATTTAAACCATTTTTCAAAATTATTGACCATTTTTCGAAAGTTTTACAAATATTAACCATTTTTGACAATTTTTGAAAATATTTAGCAATTATTAACCATTTTTTCAAAATTTTGACAATTTTTGACCATTTCCGATAGTTTTTGACAATTATTGACCATTTTTGACAATTTTTCAAAAATTTTGATAATTTTTAACAATTATTGACAGTTTTTTATAATTATTGACCATTTTTTCAAAGTTTTGACAATCATTCACCATTTTTTTAAATATTTAACAATTTTTGACAATTTTTGACCATTTTTGACATTTTTTCATAATTATTGACTATTTTTTCAAAATTTTGACCATTTTTGACAATTTTTTAAAAAAATTGACAATCATTGACCACTTTTTTAAATATTTAACAATTTTTGACCATTTTCTTAAATATTTAACAATTTTTGATCATCTCCCAAAATTTTAACAATTTTTGACCAATTTTGACAGCTTTTGACGATTTTAGATTGGTTTCGACAATTATTGACCGTATTCGACAATTATTGACCATTTTGACAATTTTTCAAAATTATTGACCATTTTTTCGAAAGTTTTACAAATATTGACCATTTTTGACAATTTTTCAAAAATTTTAACATATCTGGCAATTAACCATTTTTTCAAAATTTTGACAGTTTTTGACCATTTTTGATAGTTTTTGACAATTATTGGTGCATTTGAAGCTTACTACACCAGTTTTGGCTCTGTCACTCCATCATCAGGAAAATAATAGTAATCTCCACGTAAGTAACACCTTTATAGATCGAAATAAGACGTGTCACAAATCTAGCTAGTGATTCCAGACTGACAATACTCTATTTACGGTAATCTCAATTATCTTATAAGAAAAATCGACTATTATTATTCAGCTGAAAGCCGTACCTGAATATACGGTTACAAGTTTAATTCGTAGTGCTGAGATTTCTCCGATATCGTAACACGATGGTAGAGCTAAACACGAGAGATACCACCTCAATTAGATACCCTTGTTTCGAGACAATTATCGTTGTTTCTATCTGAAATACAAACATTACACACAACATTGACAATGAATTAAATTGCGTGTAACTATATTACTGGGAGAGTCAATGTTTCATTTCTATTGGAATAATTGTGAATTACCGGATATAAAAGGGGGGATAAAAATTATCACGAGGCAGTAGAAAAAACTGCATTTAAAATATGTGGAAACTGCGTTTCTGGGAAGATCGGGAGTTTTTAGTTGGTGCCAATGCAAAATACTATAAATGTCGAAACACACTTATCTGCACAGCACCTGACAAGCATCGTCACAGCACCGTCGAGTGGTCAACTCGACGGTTGTCTATGGGTTCACTTAATGCAAAATATTCTCTCTGAGAAATGTGTTGTGGTTGAGGCGTTGACGTGCCTTGTCAGTGCTGTGCTGATGTTGTTAGGTATGCGCGCTTACATTTAAATACACATAAGAAATAAAATCTGTCATAAGATCAGTCGCTGATCTTGTGAGGTGCTGATAAGTGTGTTTTAACCTTTATAAGTTCTTTAGTTCTTCTTTTAATGACCAATTAATATTTTTAAATTTTTACCTAATTCCAGGAATCTTTCTTCTTTCGCATCGAATTCTGGCCATTCGACATCGAATTGTGCCCAATATGCTGCACTTAAACTGCTAAAACGTTCTCTCCTAGGTACGTTAGGATTCCTAAAACAAAAATTAAATCTCAATTTCTATAGATAACTTTTTTGTTTTTTTTTTTTAATATTTTTAACCAAAAATTAACTCATCGTAATCTTTTTTTTATCACGTTTCTTACGAAACGCACTTCAAGACGTGATAAACACCGGGCTAACAATTTAAACGGTTCAGAAACATTAGACAAGCTACGTGCGAAATTTGTTAGTCACGAAAACTCCCAGCGAATAAAGCGATCTCAAGTTGACAGTCGAGGTACATTTCATACTTTTTTTCGTGGTTATATTTCCGGACTAGCTTTCTAAGTACATCACGAACTAAGATTTGTATAGTGAGCTTAACAGTAGATATAAAATGAGAGTGCAAAGGTGCTAAGTACGAAATCGGCAGGGATAATGACCGCAGTTGACCTTGGAGGATAATCATATACAGAAAGCAGCGGAAGTTAGTATGCAGTACACGGAAAATGTATACTAATAAAAATTTGATTATACAGGGTGCAGCGAAAGTATGTGAGCTCCGACATATCATAGAAGTGGGGTGAGGTAGTATATGTGGGGTAGAATAAAAATTTCATTAGAGAGAATGAATGTTATTAAATTACTATGAATGACAGTTCAAAATGAGCCAGGGTGATGACTGTAGTTCTAATTATACAGGGTGTAACAATAAAGCAGAAAAAAGTTTTAAAATTGATATCCTGTAATGCCAGCTCGATAAAATTGTAAAAACAAAATAAATTTTTGAAAGAAGTAAGAAGTTGTCTATTTTATGAATTAAGTTCGTTTTCTCCTAAAAATAATTAAGTTCAGGTAATCTGATTGTACCAAAAACATTTAATGTGATCTTCAAAAAATCCACATTTTTTCCTGGAGTCTAAGGGAAAATTTAATTTTCTACGCTATTTAGTCAAACCATTTTACTGGTTTCCCAGTTATGGGCTAATTAAATGTGTCGGACTTCAAACGATCATCCTGTATTTATGAGTCGCACGATTTTAACAATTTATTCAAATCTTCAGACAACGAGATTCTTGTTTGTATTATTAGAATCGGTTCCAATTTCTGGCACAGCCAGTATGTCTTTCTTGTATTACTCTTTTCTTTATTGGGAATGAAAAGCGTGACCCGGAGAGACAGATTTTCAGGATTTTCTGTGATTGTGCAAAATAACAAATATATGTATGTCGCCTTTTTCTTGTTTTCTGAATAATTCAAAAATAAAAGAAGACTTTTGTATTTAAATTGTAACTCTTTGTTCAATTTCAAACCAAAATGCATTCAGATGAAAATAATTAATTGGCCCCAAGACATAAACAGATATTATATACATTTTCGAAACATTTGACTCATTAGAACGACTTAAAACATCGTTTTTCTCATAAAGTTCCTCCTAACAAAAGCAAAGCTAACACAAATTCATACATAAAAGCTAATTTTGAATTAATAAACAACACAACATTACTTACCCGGTTTCCGCAAAGTTGGAGAAATACATCATAACTATTTCCGAGAACAAGCGCTCCTGCTCGGTGTAGGAGTCGACAAAATGAAACTTTGGCCCATCTAATGGTACCCCAAAAACGTACGGCAACTCTTCACCATTGTAAGTCTTGTCTCTCTAAATAAATTTTAAAATTAGAAGACAAAAATAGACTGCATAAAGACCCGTACAATTTTTAAACCCCTTTTTTCGTTTTTGCTTTATTAAGAAAAGAAGAAACATCGTCTGCTTCGATGCGGATACATAAATAGAGTACGAAATTTACCGAGAAATGAAAACGCTTGAAAGAAAAGGAGTGTCTTTACCGAGATTCAATATTAAGTATAATTGTTTCATATTTCTGTGATTATTTTAAAAGACTGTCTGGAAGCAGTAAAATCAAACCGTTTTATCCTCATTATTATACATACAGGGTTAAAAGCTTATATCTTCCAAACTAATGAGATGCGATCTCCCGACCTCACTGTGCTGGATTTTTATCTATGAGGTCGAATTAAAAATTTATTATTTCAGAAAAGACCTCTGATGGTAAAACGGATGATTGAGGTGAACTTTTTATTCAGTGGAGCTTCCGAAAGCTTTTAGAAATCTCTTCGTAGTCGAAAGAACTATTGGTAGTATTAGCCTCAAAAGTAGCATCGTGGGGTGATAATCTTCACAAAATAACGAGAAGGACGATGGTAAGGAAGCATAAGTATAAGGAATAAAAATAAAAATCAATTATCTCGGTGCAATTTCAACAGAAAATATATAAAAAACCTGCTTATAATTGTATAATTTGTAGATACATTTAATTGGAAATGGAATTGAATTTTATGAACGTCATAAGCGAACTTTTCTGACCGACTCCGGTTTCATTTTTATTATAGCTCCGTTTTCCTCTAACAAGCGAGGTTGGTTTCCTATACAAGTCAATAAAGAAGTTAATGTTTCCGGAACTGATTCGCTTTATTCGAAGTTTGGAATTAGAACTGATAAACACCGTTCGTTTTTTTTTTCATAGGAATCTAACTACTTGTGTGTTGTATATAAACATTAGTTGAAACTTTTTATGAATTAGTTTAAACGTACAGGTCAGTTGAAACAAATGGGAAAAGTTGATAAAATCTACAAATACAACTCAAAATTTATGTGAAATTTTTTTATAGTTCTATAATTATTTTTAGTCTCTCTATAATCTCCCAGGTTTTGGTACAAAGTCCTGGGTCACTATCTATAATCTCCCAGGTTTTAGTACAAAGTCCTTAGCCACTCTCTATAATCTCCCAGGCTTTGGTACAAGTCCTGGGTCACTCTATATAATCTCCCTGGTTTTGGTACAAAGTCCTGGGCTACTCTCTATAATCTCCTAGGTTTTGGTACAAAGTCCTGCGTCACTCTATATAATCTCCCAGGTTTTTGTTCAAAGTCCTGGGCTACTCTCTGTAATCTTCTAAGTTTTGGTACAAAATCCTGGGCTACTTTCTATAATCTCCCAGGTTTTGGTACAAAGTCCTGGGACACTCCATCTATAATCTTCCAGGTTTTGTTACAAAGTCTTGGGCTACTCTCTATAATCTCCCAGGTTTTGGTACAAAGTCCTGGGTCACTCCATCTATAATCTCCCAGGTTTTGTTATAAAATCCTAGGCTACTCTCTATAATCTCCCAGGTTTTGGTACAAAGTCCTGGGCTACTCTCTATAATCCCCCAGGTTTTGGTACAATGTCCTGGGTCACTCCATATAATCTCCCAGCCTTTGCTACAAAGTCCTGGGCTACTCTCTATAATCTCCCAGGTTTTGGTATAAAGATCTGGGTCACTCTCTGTAATCTTCTAAGTTTTGGTACAAAGACCTGGGCTACTCTCTATAATCTCCCAGGTTTTGTTACAAAGTCCTGGGCTACTCTCTATAATCTCCCAGGTTTTGGTACAAAGTTCTGGGTCACTCTCGGTAATCTTCCAAGTTTTGGTACAAAGTACTGGGTCACTCTATATAATTTCCAAAATTTTGGTACAAAGTCCTGGGTCACTCCATCTATAATCTCCCAGGTTTTGTTACAAAGTCCTGTGCTACTCTCTATTATCTCCCAGGTTTTGGTACAAAGTCCTGGGTCACCTCATCTATAATCTCCCAGGTTTTGGTACAAAGGCTTGGGCCACTCACTATAATCTACCAGGTTTTGGTACAAAGGCCTGGGCCACTCACTATAATCTACCAGGTTTTGGTACACAGTCCTGGGCTACTCTCTATAATCTCCCAGGTTTTGGTACAAAGTCCTGGGCTACTCTCTATAATCTCCCAGGTTTTGGTACAAAGTCCTGGGCTACTCTCTATAATCTCCCAGGTTTTGGTACAAAGTCCTGGGTCACCTCATCTATAATCTCCCAGGTTTTGGTACACAGTCCTGGGCTACTCTCTATAATCTCCCAGGTTTTGGTACAAAGTCCTGGGTCACTCTCTATAATCTTCTAAGTTTTGGTACAAAGACCTGGGCTACACTCTATAATCTCCCAGGTTTTGGTACAAAGTCCTGGGTCACTCCATATAATCTCCCAGCTTTTGCTACAAAGTCCTGGGCTACTCTCTATAATCTCCCAGGTTTTGGTACAAAGTCCTGGGCCACTATCTATCATCTACCAGGTTTTGATACAAAGTCCTGGGCTACTCTGTATAATCTCCCAGGTTTTGGTACAAAGTTCTGGGTCACTCTCTGTAATCTTCTAAGTTTTGGTACAAAGACCTGGGCTACTCTCTATAATCTCCCAGGTTTTGTTACAAAGTCCTGGGTCACTCTCTATAATCTTCTAAGTTTTGGTACAAAGACCTGGGCTACTCTCTATAATCTCCCAGGTTTTGGTACAAAGTCCTGGGTCACTCTCTATAATCTTCTAAGTTTTGTTACAAAGACCTGGGTTACTCTCTATAATCTCCCAGGTTTTGGTACAAAGTACTGGGTCACTCCATATAATCTCCCAGCTTTTGCTACAAAGTCCTGGGCTACTCTCTATAATCTCCCAGGTTTTGGTACAAAGTCCTGGGCCACTATCTATAATCTACCAGGTTTTGGTACAAAGTCCTGGGCTACTCTGTATAATCTACCAGGTTTTGGTACAAAGTTCTGGGTCACTCTCTGTAATCTTCTAAGTTTTGGTACAAAGACCTGGGCTACTCTCTATAATCTCCCAGGTTTTGTTACAAAGTCCTGGGTCACTCTCTATAATCTTCTAAGTTTTGGTACAAAGACCTGGGCTACTCTCTATAATCTCCCAGGTTTTGGTACAAAGTCCTGGGTCACTCCATATAATCTCCCAGCTTTTGCTACAAAGTCCTGGGCTACTCTCTATAATCTCCCAGGTTTTGGTACAAAGTCCGGGGCCGCTATCTATAATCTACCAGGTTTTGGTACAAAGTCCTGGGCTACTCTGTATAATCTCCCAGGTTTTGGTACAAAGTCCTGGGTCACACTCTATAATCTTCTAAGTTTTGGTACAAAGACCTGGGCTACTCTCTATAATCTCCCAGGTTTTGGTACAAAGTACTGGGTCACTCCATATAATCTCCCAGCTTTTGCTACAAAGTCCTGGGCTACTCTCTATAATCTCCCAGGTTTTGGTACAAAGTCCTGGGCCACTATCTATAATCTACCAGGTTTTGGTACAAAGTCCTGGGCTATTCTGTATAATCTCCCAGGTTTTGGTACAAAGTTCTGGGTCACTCTCTGTAATCTTCTAAGTTTTGGTACAAAGACCTGGGCTACTCTCTATCATCTCCCAGGTTTTGTTAGAAAGTCCTGGGTCATCCTCTATAAACACTTGGTGACCAAAAATCATAATTTGTTAAAACATTTCCTAAACTTTTATGGACTCACTGTACAATATAATTGTCATGAACTACAAATACCATTATCGATTTTGGTATTAGATTTGATAAACATCTTACTTTTAATGATCATATCGAGAGTGGTACATCGTCAGCATTTCATGTCGCGGTAGACGTGATTTCAAAGCCGTTAATACTTTGAAAACCCTCTGCGACACGCTTTGTCAGATCGAAGTTCGGAATATGCTTCGATTGCTCGGAAACCCCACTATTCCAATGGTATTGCTAGAATCGGTATAGCCCCGCTTTTTTTGATAAGTTTTCAAATCGATATCACTCATCTTCGATGGGGTACATCGCACGAGATCGTATTAGAGAGACATAAATTTGGTCTGGAAAAATGCCACTTTACCGCCTAGGTATACAATATACTATTTTTCCACAAAAGTATCATAACGCCTTACAAACTTTTCGAAACATATTTTTCAAAGAATAGAAACCTTTTAGTAAGAAGAAACAACTACTTCTCGGGCTATATGCTCCGACAGACATTAAATTTCTCTTCAAAGTTGAACAATTCTGGTTTGTATTTACGCCTCATCAGTACAAAGTAGATGTCATCCGTCCAGAAGCTCTGAGAGCATCATTCTGGACTGGAGACAACGCTGAAACCACATCAATACTTTAATCCCGGTAAAGGAAATGCTAAGAATGCGATAACAGAGATATCCCCACTTCTAACCACAAACCAAAAGTCTATATTGACAAAAAACCATTTCGGTTTTGTAGTTATTCACTTAATTACAGTTACCTGTAAAAATTGCCATATTTCAGTAAAGCGTGTTATCAATACTATTATAACGCCTTAAACAAATAATTTTCAAAGAACAGAGACCGTTCACTAAGAAGAAACAACTACTTTTCGAGCTACATTGAATTACACTTCTAAGTTAAACATAGCCAATTTTTACAGGAAACTGTAATTATGTGCCAACCCTATCCTGTATTAGTTTGGATATACATTGGAGTTAACGAGAAATGTTTTTATTGTAACCTCATTATCAAAGAATTTCTTTCGAGTCAACTTCATTGCAACCACCCTTTTTTTTTTCATTATACTCACGATATATTCCCGAGAATGCGTTTTATGTTTGAATACATAAAAATAAGACTGCATGTTGACTGTAGCGTGATATCTCGCCATTTGCACCAGCGGCGCCACCGAACGAGCGTCGGATAAGATATCGAGCAGAGTATCTCTCGCCTGCGACGCTTGATCTGGTTCGTAAGCTCTATAGTCGTAAACTTGATCGTTCGCCATATTTGTCTGAGAAATGTCGTTTGCTCCGTACTCATCAAGCGTTCGTTGCAAACAGAGTTCCGGTTTCATTTCGCACCGAGACCGGAAGTATGTGCGGAGCTCTTGATCGCGCTCTTTCAACAGGAGTCCTTGACTTAGAGCTACCGGATCTAATAAATGGATGCTTTCGATTTCTGTTACTCCGTATAGTAATTCAAATCTGAAATAAATAAAAATTATATATATATATATATATATATATATATATATATACTGTATGATCCAAATACAAGGAATACATTCATTATTTAGTGGAGAATATAAGTTTAGTATCATCTTAACACTCAGGGCGAGCAAAGACAAAAGGATGTCCACAGGGAGGAGAAGCATCCCCATTAATGTGGAGCCAGATAGCCTTCACTGGGAAATGAAACCTCAACCTCAAAACCATTAAACTTGATGGGAGTGAGGTTGAATGAAGACAAGTATCTAGACTGTAAACTCCTGTGGAGCAAACACGAAAAGGAGATTATATACAAAGCAAAAATGGCTCTAATGGTGTGCAGGAATCTGGAAGGGTGAAATTGGGGTTGCAACCCAAAAATCTTGAGCTGGATGTATAATGAGACCAATTATCACTTATGGAGCCATTGCGTGGAATAGTAGAACTAGCCTAATGACGACGAGATAAAACCTCTCCAAAATTCAAAGATTAGCCTGTATGTGGATTACCCCAACAGCAACCATGGAAGTGATTCTCAACTTCACACCACTATATACGGTGGTGGAAAGGACAAGATACAGACTAAGTAGAAAAGGTATCATTGAACAAAAACACCTCCTCACTTCTTAGTAATCAGAAAATCTGGGACATGCCACAAGATGGTATGATGATGTTTTCAAAGTCATTCATTACGAAATTAAGCAACAAGAAGGAATGGGATCCAAATACCATTAGCAGACTTGGAAATAATGCCATCCAATGGTACTCAGACGGCTCAAAAGCAATAGAACAAACTGGGATAGGAGTGTACTGACCAGGAACCCAAAACTCTGAAAGCTTGGGAAAAACCCCGAGTATATTTCAAGCGGAAATTCACGCCATAAGAAAGTGTGCCCAGTTCAATATTGATAAAGGATATAGAAGGTAAAGGATCAAGCAGCCATTAAAGCACTGATCTCTAGTGTGATCCGTTCTAAAATGGTGTGGGAATGCCTAGGCAAACTCAAGAGCTAGGCAAGAACAATATAGTCACCTTACTGTGGATTCCAGGACACACTGGAATAGAAGGAAATGAAATAGCAGATGAACTAGCAAAGAGGGGGACTGAAACACCCTTTTGGAGGCCGGAACAGATTTGCAGTATCAGTTCCAATGTAATATTAGTAGAAAAAAAGAGAAGATCTGACCATTGGAAAGATCTAGTAGGACTTAGACAATCAAAGATTCTTCTGTGAAATTTTGGAACAAATTTTTCAATATTGTAACCATAAATACTAGATTTGCAATACCTTCATAAAAAATCCAAAGGAGACAAATCTGGGGATCATACGGGTCAGAAAATAGTTTCCCTACAAGTTTTTAAACAACAAGTTAATCTAATAGTAGTAGTGGTAGTAGGGATAGGGGAGTATCGACCACGCTAAAATTTGAAACCTGCCAAGCAATTTTAATGAAATTTTGTAACTCCCAATATTTATCACTCGAAATTTATGTTTTCCATCGTGGTTTAGACTATTAAAATCAATAGTTTCAGCTCTGCTTGAGGTGAAAGTAAGGGACGGATATCATAATTTTCAGTGGCGCTCTACTGAAATTAATTGATGATTGATGAAGCCATTCATTTTTCAGTATCCGCAACAATATTTCGCTTCAATAGGGCAAAATACACGGGTTTACATACTTCAATACTGACACAGTCTAGTTAAATTTTCGTTTTCCTGTGAATTATTTAAAAGAATTCCTACGTATCCTGAATAAAAAAACTTCACCCAATTTGTACTGTGTTAGTCTAATTTGGTTAAACGTAAGTTGTGTAGGATGTTTGTGGTGTCCTGATTAATTTCAGGATAACGTTTATCGGAATGTGGCGGTTGTCAGGAGGTTTGCCGAATCGCTGAAGATTAAACGTCGGACTGGAAATTAGTAGATTGCAGGACAACTACACAATTACCACTAAGCTTGCAAATCGTGCCAATATTTTGTCATCATAATATAGTTGAACATTTTAGAAATATCCAGTGGTTGATGCTTAATTGGGATACTGTAGATAATTACATTATTATGACTTTTGGTGTTAATTCTAATGCAGTTCCTTCGTTTAGTCCTGAATTAAATTTTTACACATTTGATGTTTTGGGTTGGATCCTTTAGATCACTCTATTACAGCTAGTCATTGAAATTTGATGTGGAGCAATTTTTGAAGAGCAGGATTTCTCAGTAGTAGATGGTGGTTAGCTCTACATCCAACCTAATATCCTGTAGCTTCTCCAGCTGTATAATTCAACTGAAGAGACTGGAAACGAATGAAATTTAATTCTTTTTACAGTCAAGAGGTCCAGCAATACATAAGAACCATATAGAGCGGATTCCAAGTGCAATTCCATTCCAAACTTGACATGGACCACCGGAAATGATGATTTAGGATGTTTTTGATTCGAAATGGATTCTAAAAAAATGTTGAACTGGAAAATTGAAGCTGAGGTCAGTTTAATAGGAAGATATATCTCTGACTTCTACTTTAAGGTAGAGATAAGAGAAAAAATAACAGCATTAATGCGTGTCTGATCTCATTAGTCATTGAAATTTGATGTGGAGCAATTTTAGTAGAGCAGGATTTCTCAGTAGTAGATGATGGTTAGCTCTGCATCCAACCTAATATCCTGTAGCTTCCCCAGCTGTATAATTCAACTGAACAGACTGGAAACGAATGAAATTTAATTCTTTTTGCAGTCAAGAGGTCCTGCAATACATAAGAACTATATAGAGAGGATTCCAAGTGCAATTCCATTCTAAACTTGACCTGGACCACCGCAAATTATTATTTAGGATGTTTTTGATTCGAAATGGCTTCTAAAAAAATGTTGAACTGGAAAATTGAAGCTGAGGTCAGTTTAATAGGAAGAAATATATCTCTGACTTCTACTTTAAGGAAGAGATAAGAGAAAAAATAGCAGCATTAATTCGTGTCTGATCTCATCAGTCATTGAAATTTGATGTGGAGCAATTTTTGAAAAGCAGGATTTCTCAGCAATAGATGATGGTTAGCTCTGCATCCAACCTAATATCCTGTAGCTTCCCCAGCTGTATAATTCAACTGAACAGACTGGAAACGAATGAAATTTAATTCTTTTTGCAGTCAAGAGGTCCAGCAATACATAAGAACCATATAGAGCGGATTCCAAGTGCAATTCCATTCCAAACTTGACATGGACCACCGGAAATGATGATTTAGGATGTTTTTGATTCGAAATGGATTCTAAAAAAATGTTGAACTGGAAAATTGAAGCTGAGGTCAGTTTAATAGGAAGAAATATATCTCTGACTTCTACTTTAAGGTAGAGATAAGAGAAAAAATAGCAGCATTAATGCGTGTCTGATCTCATTAGTCATTGAAATTTGATGTGGAGCAATTTTAGTAGAGCAGGATTTCTCAGTAGTAGATGATGGTTAGCTCTGCATCCAACCTAATATCCTGTAGCTTCCCCAGCTGTATAATTCAACTGAACAGACTGGAAACGAATGAAATTTAATTCTTTTTGCAGTCAAGAGGTCCAGCAATACATAAGAACCATATAGAGCGGATTCCAAGTGCAATTCCATTCCAAACTTGACATGGACCACCGGAAATGATGATTTAGGATATTTTTGATTCGGAATGGCTTCTAAAAAAATGTTGAACTGGAAAATTGAAGCTGAGGTCAGTTTAATAGGAAGAAATATATCTCTGACTTCTACTTTAAGGTAGAGATAAGAGAAAAAATAGCAGCATTAATGCATGTCTGATCTCATTAGTCATTGAAATTTGATGTGGAGCAATTTCAGAAGAGCAGGATTTCTCAGTAGTAGATGATGGTTAGCTCTACATCCAACCTAATATCCTGTAGCTTCCCCAGCTGTATAATTCAACTGAACAGACTGGAAACGAATGAAATTTAATTATTTTTGCAGTCAATACATAAGAACTATATAGAGAGGATCACAAGTGCAATTCCATTCCAAACTTGACCTGGACCACCGGAAATGATGATTTAGGATGTTTTTGATTCGAAATGGCTTCTAAAAAAATTTTGAACTGGAAAATTGAAGCTGAGGTCAGTTGAATAGGAAGAAATATATCTCTGACTTCTACTTTAAGGTAGAGATAAGAGAAAAAATAGCAGCATTAATGCGTGTCTGATGTCATTAGTCATTGAAATTTGATGTGGAGCAATTTTAGTAGAGCAGGATTTCTCAGTAGTAGATGATGGTTAGCTCTGCATCCAACCTAATATCCTGTAGCTTCCCCAGCTGTATAATTCAACTGAACAGACTGGAAACGAATGAAATTTAATTCTTTTTGCAGTCAAGAGGTCCAGCAATACATAAGAACCATATAGAGCGGATTCCAAGTGCAATTCCATTCCAAACTTGACATGGACCACCGGAAATGATGATTTAGGATGTTTTTGATTCGAAATGGCTTCTAAAAAAATGTTGAACTGGAAAATTGAAGCTGAGGTCAGTTTAATAGGAAGATATATCTCTGACTTCTACTTTAAGGTAGAGATAAGAGAAAAAATAGCAGCATTAATGCGTGTCTGATCTCATTAGTCATTGAAATTTGATGTGGAGCAATTTTAGTAGAGCAGGATTTCTCAGTAGTAGATGATGGTTAGCTCTGCATCCAACCTAATATCCTGTAGCTTCCCCAGCTGTATAATTCAACTGAACAGACTGGAAACGAATGAAATTCAATTATTTTTGCAGTCAAGAGGTCCTGCAATACATAAGAACCATATAGAGCGGATTCCAAGTGCAATTCCATTCCAAACTTGACCTGGACCACCAGAAATTATGATTAAGGATGTTTTTGATTCGAAATGGCTTCTAAAAAAAAGTTTAACTGGAAAATTGAAGCTGAGGTCAGTTTAATAGGAAGAAATATATCTCTGACTTCTACTTTAAGGTAGAGATAAGAGAAAAAATAGCAGCATTAATGCATGTCTGATCTCATTAGTCATTGAAATTTGATGTGGAGCAATTTCAGAAGAGCAGGATTTCTCAGTAGTAGATGATGGTTAGCTCTACATCCAACCTAATATCCTGTAGCTTCCCCAGCTGTATAATTCAACTGAACAGACTGAAAACGAATGAAATTTAATTCTTTTTGCAGTCAAGAGGTCCTGCAATACATAAGAACTATATAGAGAGGATTCCAAGTGCAATTCCATTCCAAACTTGACCTGGACCACCGGAAATGATGATTTAGGATGTTTTTGATTCGAAATGGCTTCTAAAAAAATGTTGAACTGGAAAATTGAAGCTGAGGTCAGTTTAATAGGAAGAAATATATCTCTGACTTCTACTTTAAGGAAGAGATAAGAGAAAAAATAGCAGCATTAATTCGTGTCTGATCTCATCAGTCATTGAAATTTGATGTGGAGCAATTTTTGAAAAGCAGGATTTCTCAGCAATAGATGATGGTTAGCTCTGCATCCAACCTAATATCCTGTAGCTTCCCCAGCTGTATAATTCAACTGAACAGACTGGAAACGAATGAAATTTAATTCTTTTTGCAGTCAAGAGGTCCAGCAATACATAAGAACCATATAGAGCGGATTCCAAGTGCAATTCCATTCCAAACTTGACATGAACCACCGGAAATGATGATTTAGGATGTTTTTGATTCGAAATGGCTTCTAAAAAAATGTTGAACTGGAAAATTGAAGCTGAGGTCAGTTTAATAGGAAGATATATCTCTGACTTCTACTTTAAGGTAGAGATAAGAGAAAAAATAGCAGCATTAATGCGTGTCTGATCTCATTAGTCATTGAAATTTGATGTGGAGCAATTTTAGTAGAGCAGGATTTCTCAGTAGTAGATGATGGTTAGCTCTGCATCCAACCTAATATCCTGTAGCTTCCCCAGCTGTATAATTCAACTGAACAGACTGGAAACGAATGAAATTTAATTCTTTTTGCAGTCAAGAGGTCCAGCAATACATAAGAACCATATAGAGCGGATTCCAAGTGCAATTCCATTCCAAACTTGACATGAACCACCGGAAATGATGATTTAGGATATTTTTGATTCGGAATGGCTTCTAAAAAAATGTTGAACTGGAAAATTGAAGCTGAGGTCAGTTTAATAGGAAGAAATATATCTCTGACTTCTACTTTAAGGTAGAGATAAGAGAAAAAATAGCAGCATTAATGCGTGTCTGATCTCATTAGTCATTGAAATTTGATGTGGAGCAATTTCAGAAGAGCAGGATTTCTCAGTAGTAGATGATGGTTAGCTCTACATCCAACCTAATATCCTGTGGCTTCCCCAGCTGTATAATTCAACTGAAGAGACTGGAAACGAATGAAATTTAATTCCTTTTACAGTCAAGGGGTCCTGCAATACATAATAACCATATAGAGCGGATTCCAAGTGCAATTCCATTCCAAAGTTGACCTGGACCACCAGAAATTATGATTTAGGATGTTTTTGATTCGAAATGGCTTCTAAAAAAAGTTTAACTGGAAAATTGAAGCTGAGGTCAGTTTAATAGGAAGAAATATATCTTTGACTTCTACTTTAAGGTAGAGATAAGAGAAAAAATAGCAGCATTAATGCGTGTCTGATCTCATTAGTCATTGAAATTTGATGTGGAGCAATTTTAGAAGAGCAGGATTTCTCAGCAATAGATGATGGTTAGCTCTGCATCCAACCTAATATCCTGTAGCTTCCCCAGCTGTATAATTCAACTGAACAGACTGGAAACGAATGAAATTTAATTCTTTTTACAGTCAAGAGGTCCTGCAATACATAAGAACTATATAGAGAGGATTCCAAGTGCAATTCCATTCCAAACTTGACCTGGACCACCAGAAATTATGATTAAGGATGTTTTTGATTCGAAATGGCTTCTAAAAAAAGTTTAACTGGAAAATTGAAGCTGAGGTCAGTTTAATAGGAAGAAATATATCTCTGACTTCTACTTTAAGGTAGAGATAAGAGAAAAAATAGCAGCATTAATGCGTGTCTGATCTCATTAGTCATTGATATTTGATGTGGAGCAATTTTTGAAGAGCAGGATTTCTCAGTAATAGATGATGGTTAGCTCTACATCCAACCTAATATCCTGTAGCTTCCCCAGCTGTATAATTCAACTGAACAGACTGGAAACGAATGAAATTTAATTCTGTTTGCAGTCAAGAGGTCCTGCAATACATAAGAACCATATAGAAAGGATTCCAAGTGCAATTCCATTCCAAACTTGACCTGGTCCACCGGAAATGATGATTTAGAATGTGTTTGATTCGAAATGGCTTCTAAAAAAATGTTTAACTGGAAAATTGGAGCTGAGGTCAGTTTAATAGGAAGAAATATATCAGTGACTTCTACTTTAAGGTAGAGATAAGAGAAAAAATAGCAGCATTAACGCGTGTCTGATCTCATTAGTCATTGAAATTTGATGTGGAGCAATTTTAGAAGAGCAGGATTTCTCAGCAATAGATGATGGTTAGCTCTGCATCCAACCTAATATCCTGTAGCTTCCCCAGCTGTATAATTCAACTGAACAGACTGGAAACGAATGAAATTTAATTCTTTTTACAGTCAAGAGGTCCTGCAATACATAAGAACTATATAGAGAGGATTCCAAGTGCAATTCCATTCCAAACTTGACCTGGACCACCAGAAATTATGATTAAGGATGTTTTTGATTCGAAATGGCTTCTAAAAAAAGTTTAACTGGAAAATTGAAGCTGAGGTCAGTTTAATAGGAAGAAATATATCTCTGACTTCTACTTTAAGGTAGAGATAAGAGAAAAAATAGCAGCATTAATGCGTGTCTGATCTCATTAGTCATTGATATTTGATGTGGAGCAATTTTTGAAGAGCAGGATTTCTCAGTAATAGATGATGGTTAGCTCTACATCCAACCTAATATCCTGTAGCTTCCCCAGCTGTATAATTCAACTGAACAGACTGGAAACGAATGAAATTTAATTCTGTTTGCAGTCAAGAGGTCCTGCAATACATAAGAACCATATAGAAAGGATTCCAAGTGCAATTCCATTCCAAACTTGACCTGGTCCACCGGAAATGATGATTTAGAATGTGTTTGATTCGAAATGGCTTCTAAAAAAATGTTTAACTGGAAAATTGGAGCTGAGGTCAGTTTAATAGGAAGAAATATATCAGTGACTTCTACTTTAAGGTAGAGATAAGAGAAAAAATAGCAGCATTAACGCGTGTCTGATCTCATTAGTCATTGAAATTTGATGTGGAGCAATTTTAGTAGAGCAGGATTTCTCAGTAGATGATGGTTAGCTCTGCATCCAACCTAATATCCTGTAGCTTCCCCAGCTGTATAATTCAACTGAACAGACTGAAAACGAATGAAATTTAATTATTTTTACAGTCAAGAGGTCCTGCAATACATAAGAACCATATAGAGCGGATTCCAAGTGCAATTCCATTCCAAACTTGACCTGGACCACCGGAAATGATGATTTAGGATGCTTTTGATTCGGAATGGCTTCCAAAAAAAAGTTTACTGGAAAATTGAAGCTGAGGTCAGTTTAATAGGAAGAAATATATCAGTGACTTCTACTTTAAGGTAGAGATAAGAGAAAAAATAGCAGCATTAATGCGTGTCTGATCTCGTTATCAACTCTATTATCTAGTTGGAATAATTTATGAAATCGCAGGTATTAGGTTAGGTAAAAGTATCTCACTTGGGAGTGAATAAATAATGAGTTTTGTGTGGGAGTAATTATTAGAGAGTTACAAAAGAGATTTATGAACATTGTGACGGTAAATATACGTTATCATGAATTAAACTTATAATTGTTACATCCATTTAAACAATTTTGCTACTATAAAGTTTTATCTCCCCGTGTGTGTGACATAAACTTAATCGTTTTAAATGTATGTTGTGGGAGAAGATCTAAAGATTAAAATGCGATCTTATTTTCTCTTGTTGTCTAAATATATCCAGGGAATTCAGATACAATTGGAATAGTAAACTAATAATTTTATTATTTTGAACTTTAAAATTATCAATTTATTTTAATTTGCGCAATTAACGTAGAAACAATTTTGAAAATTTATCTAAAACCGAAATTTAATAAAGCCGTTAATGAACGAGTAAAAGCTAATGGAGTGTAACCAGCGTGAGTGATTAAGTAATTTTATGATTTCATATTTTTGACCAATTTTGTTTATTACCGTAGCCTGTCCAAAACGTATAATTTAGTCCGAGAGCTGGGACCACGTCACGTAAAAATTCCATTTTAGTATGGCTAGTTTTTCGATATGTTTTCTTTACCCCAATTGAATAGCGACACCGTGAGACCGTGACACCTGTGAGCATAATTTTCTACAAATTTCCCCTTATTTAACTGTACACTCCTTTTAGAACTTTAGTTCTTTACGTTAGGTTGGAGCGAGGGGGATCGCGCAGCAAAAAGTCTGACCTTTACGTTATGTTATGTTGTGAAACATCTATAGGTGGATGGTAGTGTGTGAGATGGGGCAACGCGATTGTGCGCAATCTCTCTTGCCGCACTGAGCTCGCACACCTATAGATGTGAAAAATTGTCAAAAATGGTCAATAATTGTCAAAGATGGTCAAATATTGTCAAAATTTTGAAAAAATGGTTGATAATTGCCAATATGTTAAAATTTTTGAAAAATTGTCAAAAATTTTGAAAAAAGGTCAATGATTGTCATGATTATTTTCAAAAATAATATTTTCAAAAATTGTCAAAAATTTGGAAAATTGGTCAATAATTGTCAAAAACTATCAAACAGGGTCAATATTTGTAAAAATTTAAAAAAAATGGTCAATAATTGACAAAAATTATGAAAAATGGTAAAAATTTTCGAAAAATCGTCAAAAATGGTCAATAATCGTCAAAAACGGTCAATACTTGTCAAAACCAATCAAAAATCGTCAAAAACTGTCAAAAATTGTTAAATATTTTTAAAAATGTTCAAAAATAGTCAATAATTGTTGAAATTTTGAAAAATGGTCAAATATTGTTAAATCTTTTGAAAAATGTACAATAATTGCCACAATTCTTGGAAAATGTACAATAATTGTCAAAATTTTTGAAAAATTGTCAAAAATGGTCAATAATTGTTAAAATTTTGAAAAATGGTCAAAAATTGTAAAAATTTTGAAAAAATGGTCAATAATTGTCAGAACCTGTCGAAAATGCTCAAAAATTGTTAAAGATTTAAAAAAATGGTCAAATATAGTCAATAATTGTTAAAATTTTGAAAAATGGTCAAAGATTGTTAAATATTTTGAAAAATGTACATCAATTGTAAAAATTTTTGAAAAAACTGTCAACATTTTGGAAAAATGGCCAATAATTATAAAAAACTGTCAAAAATGGTCAATAAATTGTTAAGAACTATCAAAATTTTTAAAAAATGGTCAACATTTTTGAAAAATTGTCAAAGATGGTCAATAATTGTCAGAACCTGTCCAAAATGGTCAAAAATTGTCAAAAAAAATATTTTAAAAAATAGTCAATAATTGTTAAAATTTTGAAAAATGGTCAAATATTGTGAAATCTTTTGAAAAATGTACAATAATTGTCAAAA
Organism: Lochmaea crataegi; assembly: GCA_947563755.1. NCBI lineage: Eukaryota > Metazoa > Arthropoda > Insecta > Coleoptera > Chrysomelidae > Lochmaea > Lochmaea crataegi. Next base: position 21,182,763 of record OX387436.1, on the reverse strand, counting down.
CTTTTGAAAAATGTATAATAATTGTCAAAATTTTTTAAAAATTGTCAAAAATGGTCAATAATTGTCAGAAACTGTCAAAAATGGTCAGTAGTTGTTAAAATTTCGAAAAATGGTCAAAAATTGTCAAAATTTTGTAAAAATGGTCAATAATTATAAAAAACTGTCAATAATTGTTAAAAATTGTTAACATTTTAAAAAAATTGTCAAGAATGATCAACAATTGTCAGAACCTGTCAAAAATGGTCAATAATCATTGAAATTTGGAAAAATGGTCTGAAATGGTCAAAATTTTTGAAAAATTGTCAAAAACGATCAATAATTCCTAAAATTTTGAAAACATGGTCAATAATTGTCAGAACCTGTCAAAAATGCTCAAAAATTGTTAAATATTTTTAAAAATGGTCAAATATAGTCAATAATTGTTGAAATTTTGGATAATGGTTAAAAATTGTTAAATATTTTGAAAAATGTACATAAATTGTCAAAATTTTGGAAAAATGGCCAATAATTATAAAAAACTGTCAAAAATGGTTAATAAATGTCAGAACCTGTCCAAAATGGTCGAAAATTGTCAAAAAAATATTTTAAAAAATATATAAAAATTTTGAGAGATTATCAAAAATGGTCTAATAAGAAAGAGAAAAATTGTCAAAACTTATCAAAAATGGTCAATATTTGTAAAAATTAAAAAAAAAGGGTCAATAATTGTCAAAAATTTTGAAAAATGGTTAAAATTTTTGAAAAATTGTCAAAAATGGTCGATAATTGTCAGAACCTGTCAAAAATGCTCAAAAATTGTTAAATATTTCAAAAAATGGTCAAATATAGTCAATAATTGTTAAAATTTTGAAAAATGGTCAAAAATTGTTAAATATTTTGAAAAATGTACATCAATTGTAAAATTTTTAGAAAAAATGTCAAAAATGGTCAACTATTGTCAGAAACTGTCAAAAATGGTCAAAAATTGTCAAAATTTTGGAAAAATGGCCAATAATTATAAAAAACTCAAAAATGGTCAATAAATTGTTAAGAATTATCAAAATTTTTGAGAAATGGTCAACATTTTTGAAAAATTGTCAAAGATGGTCAATAATTGTCAGAACCTGTCCAAAATGGTCAAAAATTGTCAAAAAAATATTTTAACAAATGGTCAAAAATAGTCAATAATTGTTAAAATTTTGAAAAATGTAAAATAATTGTCAAAATTTTTTAAAAATGTATAATTGTCAAATTTTTTTAAAAATTGTCAAAAATGGTCAATAATTGTCAGAAACTGTCAAAAATGGTCAATAATTAACGGAAACTGTCAAAAATGGTCAATAATTGTCAGAAACTGTCAAAAATGGTCAATAATTGTCAGAAACTGTCAAAAATGGTCAATAATTGTTGAAATTTTGAAAAATGGTCGAAATTTTGGAAAAATGGTCAATAATTATAGAAAACTGTCAAAAATGGTCAATAATTGTCAAAATTTTCGAAAAATGCTCAAATTTTTTGAAAAATTGTCAAAAATGGTATATAATTGTCAGAAACTGTCAAAAATGGTCAATAATTGTTAAAATTTTGAAAAATGGTCAAAAATTGTCAAAATTTTGTGAAAATGGTCAATAATTATAAAAAACTGTCAATAATTGTTAAAAATTGTCAACATTTTTGAAAAATTGTCAAGAATGGTCAATAATTGTCAGAACCTGTCAAAAATGGTCAATAATTGTTAAAATTTGGAAAAATGGTCTAAAATGGTCAGAATTTTTGAAAAATTGTCAAAAACGATCAATTATTGTCAAAACTGTCAAAATTGGTCATTAATTGTCAAAAATGGTAAATAATTGTAAAACTTTTTGAAAAATGTTCAAGAATTGTCAACATTTTTTAAAAAATGGTCAATAATTGTCAGAACCTGTCAAAAATGGTCAAAAAATGTTAATTATTTTAAAAAATGGTCAAAAATAGTTAATAATTGCTAAAATTTAAAAAAAATGGTGAATAATTATAAAAACCTGCCAAAAATGATCAATAATTGTCAAAAACTGTCAAAAGTGGTCAATAATTGTTGAAAATTTTCAAATTTTTTGAAAAATGCTCAAAATTTTTGAAGAATTATCAAAAATGGTCTAATAAGAAAAAAAGTCTTACAATATTCCGAGGGTCGCGAACCTTACCGAATCCATCTTAGATTCTGACAATTTAAAACAATAATTGTAATCACACGCAATACACTTTCTTTCTCTCTCTCTCTTCCATCTTTCTCTCCCATTTCCCTCTCTTTTCCATATCTCACTTTTTTAATCTGTTTTCTTATGCATATAACTCAGGTATACAAAACAATTTCGATGTTTCACATCTGCCAGGCGTCCCGTGAGGTCTCACACATTTTTGTTTGTTAAATTAAGTTTCATTCAGAGTCAAATAAATTCTTTTATTAATATGTGTGTATCTATTTATTGATTCAATCAGTCAATTAAAAATATTAGAGATCTTACAACATTAAAAGGAACTAAAGTTCTTACCGTGTGTCCCGCGACAAGTTCTACTTTTTTATATATACAAACGGGATGCGCTCAGGTAAATGCAATGGATTCCAGGTGTCTTTATACATTGTGTAAAATCCAAGTATAGGCTTGTGATATATGGTTTGAAAGGTCTCTTCATTCTCTATTCAAAAATGTTATCGTTTCAAAGTTAATTGCAACAATTAAGATAGAATAACATAAAATCATGTGGTTACTGATACTCGCTATAATATACTCAAAATTTATTACAATATACTCTAAACTTATATCCCGTTTAGGTCTTGATAATAAGAAAGTATGCAAAAACCAACAGCTATACGTAAATCGATAAACAAAAGTGTTGCCAGCTTCGGAACTAGGCTCAAACTATTTTTGTCTCTAATAAGATTTTCTGGAAATGTTTCCGAAAAAAAAAATTGCGATCGAATAATTTCTCCAGCTCTGGCGTCCAGACCACGTAGTCTATAGTTTGGAACAATTTATTTGCATGAAAGAATTTCTAAGGAAATATGTATATATGTGCCAAATATTACTTTTCCACTTTGTTGCTGTTGGCTCACTTTTAGAAACATTTTTGTTGGTTCTTTTAAACGAACAACGTTACAAAGAATTCTCTCCGTTTCTCAGTTGCAGAAAAGACGTTTTATTCCATTTTCAGCGGAGCTTTCTCAATTGAATTGCATTTTAAGTTTTCGCTTTAGTAATATTTTACCGAATAATATTCAACTTTGGATAGTTCTCGAACTATTTTTTGATATTCCTGTATCGTAATTAATAATAATGCAAAGTCAATCCATCATAAGACGAATCTAAACAAAAATGAATCCCTAAAAACTGTTTACATAATTCAAAGGATCCTCTCAAAAGTTATACGTATCGACCTTAAAGCCTTATTTAAATTTCAGGAGTCGTTCATTTCATTGCTTAAGGGTTAACACGATGAAAAAGTCCTTGTAAAGAGAAGAAATTATGAAGTTCAGCGTTTACATTATTTGCTTTAAATTATAACATACCTGCGAAATATATCGTTATACTGGGTCATGGATTTTTTCGGATCATTAGGCACAACTAGAGAATCGACTAAAGGACCGAAACGCGTTTTGTAATCCGGCGTGTTCGCTGCCGCCGCCATGATTTCGTCCAGTCTTTTCCTTCTTAGACATTCGGCGAAATCGTCGTGTATTTGACAGTTGAGAGCTTTCGCTATTTGATAAGTTACTTCGCCAGGATTACCCGCTAGAGCCCAATCTGCTAACGCTGTACCTCCCATAAGGATAGCTCGGTGAAATAAACCTACAAGAAAAAACTAATAGTAAGCTGAAGCTGAATAATGTAGGGAAATTGCCCCTGACATTTTTCTCCTTTATATTTTATATGATAGTAAAGACTTCTTGTTATACTTACGATCATTTCCCATGATGATCATCGGACTTATCATCAACAAACTAGCACAAACAGCGCCAGTTCCGTGTCCAAACAAAGTTACCGAATTGCTGTCTCCTCCAAAAGCTGCGATATTATCTTTTATCCAAATAAGTGCAGCTATTTGATCCACCAATCCGAAATTGCTTCTCGACGTATCTTCTGTGCCAGCTTTCAAAAAACCTGGAAAAAAATTTCCGATGAAATATGATCTGATCAGGTTTGCTAGGGTTAAGAGTTTTTCAGTCCCAGACCAGTCTAGATCTGCTAGATCTGATGTGGTTTGCCAGGGTTAATAGTTTTTGAAGGCAGTCCCGGACCAGTTTAGATCTGATCTTGTTTGCCAGGGATAAGAGATTTTGAAGGCAGTCCCAGACCAGTCTAGGTCTGATCTGGTTTGCCAGGGATAAGAGTTTTTGGAAGGCAGTCCCAGACCAGTCTGGTTTACCAGGGTTAAGAGTTTTTCAGTCCCAGACCAGTCTAGATCTGATCTGGTTTGCCAGGGATAAGAGTTTTTGGAAGGCAGTCCCAGACCAGTCTGGTTTGCCAGGGTTAAGAGTTTTTCAGTCCCAGACCAATCTAGATCTGATCTGGTTTGTCAGGGTTGAGTTTTTGAAGCAGTCCCAGGCAGATTTTTCTAATATTTTTTATTCGCTAAGCTCTGTTTTTTAAACACTGCTTCTTAGTGCATGACATAGGACTTTTGGGAAGGCTAGTGAACTCGTGAAACATGTGTTGTTACGAAAAAGTGTTCGTCACGCGATGACTCACTCTCTTTCTCGGCCGCCCGCTGCGCTAACTCTCTCCCCTCTCTTCCTCTCTTTCTCAGCCGCCTTCTTCTTCTCTCTTTCGTAGGCTAGACAGCGGCACGCCTCTCTCTCTCGCTCTCTCTCTCATACACGCCAGCACGAGGGATTCCCAAACGGTCGGAAGAGACACACAGAGACAGAGAGAGAGAGAGAGAGAGAGCAGAGAGAGAGAGAGAGAGAGTATCGCGCGCCTCTCTCTATAATTGTCAAATATGTTAAAATTTTTGAAAAATTGTAAAAAATTTTGAGATATGGTCAAAAATTCGGAAAAATGGTCAATAATTGTCAAAAACTGTCAAGATATTGGAAAAATGGTTAATAATTGCCAAATATTTTCAAAAATCGTCAAAAATTTGGAAAGATGGTCAATAATTGTCAAAAATGGTCAATATTTGTAAAAATTTTGAAAAAATGGTCAGTAATTGTCAAAATTTAAAAAAAATGTTTAAAATTTTTGAAAAATTATCAAAAATTGTCAAAGCCAATCAAAAATCGTCAAAAATTGTCAAAAACTGTCCAAATAGGTCAAAAACTGTTAACATTTTCAAAAATGGTCAATAATTGTTGAAATTTAAAAAAATGGTCAAAAATTGTCAATCATTATAAAAAGTCAGAAATGGTCAATAATTGTTGAAAATTGTCAAAAATTTTGAAAAATGGTCAAATATGGTCAATAATTGTCAGAAACTGTCAAAAATTGTCAATAATTGTCAAATTTTTTGAAAAATGGACAAAAATGGTCAATAATTGTCAGAACCTGTCAAAAATGCTCAAAAATTGTCAAAAATGGTCAATAATTGTTAAAATTTGGAAAATGGTCTAAAATGGTCAAAATTTTTGAAAAATTGTCAAAAATGATCAATAATTGTCCAAACGGTCAAAATTGGTCCATAATTATCAAAAATGGTCAATAATTGTTGAAAATTGAAAAAATGGTAAAAAATTGTAAAAATTTTTAAAAAATGGTGAAAAATCCTCAAAATTTAAAAAAAAGGTCAATTATTATAAAAAAATATCAAAAATTGTCAATAATTGTTAAGAATTGTCAAAATTTCTGAAAAATGGACATTTTTGAAAAATGGTCGATAATTGTCAGAACCTGTCAAAAATGCTTAATAATTGTTAAAATTTGGAGAAATGGTCTAGAATGGTCAACATTTTTGAAAAATTGTCAAAAATGATCAATAATTGTCAAAACTGTCAAAATTGGTCAATAATTGTCAAAAATGGTCAATAATTGTCAAAAATGGTCAATAATTGTTAAAATTTGAAAAAATTGTCAGAAATTTTGAGAAAAGGTCAATAATTGTCAAAATTTTGGAAAAATGGTCAAAAATTCTGAAAAAATGATCAATAATTATCAAAAATTTTTGAAAAAATGGTCAATAAAATATAAAAAGAAACTTAGTAGAACGTACTGGGCCTAATATAATTCCCAACATCGCATTCTATTGCGCGTATTTTTATTGATGGTTTTCCCAGCCTCGCATTCTATTGTACATAAGAAGCAAGCTTCTGTCGGCGGTCCGACGACCGCTCACCTTTTTGTTTTTCCAACGCTTTGGCATTGGAAGGTCTACTGGTGGTACTGGAATCAAAATTTTTCTTTTGACTGGCCCATTGAATATTTTAACTGTAACACCTCGTATATAAAAGTTCTTAAACAATAAAATGTAGGCTAAGTAATTGTAAAGGTGATTCATAAATGAAATAAAATTTTCGATCGAGAAGAGATAGAACGACGATTTATTATGATCGAATTAATTCGAATAAGATCAGCTTGTGCTGACAAGACTGAAGTTTTCATCTTTTTTCCTTTGGGGATTCGAGAACATTCGAGTTTATTGCTTTGTTTGTGCATAGGTCGGGCGCGGAAGGTACTGGAATTTTCTAGAGTCGAGGAGGACTATATATACGCGGGTTTTTGAGCAAGTTAACAGTCAGTTCGGAAGAATTAGTGAAACGAAGACAAAGAGTTAGTTCACAGACAGTTTACCGAAGTTCTTAGTAATCGGACAGTGAATTAAATGGTGCAGATAAATAGTGTAATATTCAAGTGGTAAAAATAAATTAGAACTATTATGCCGAGTGAAAATAAATTAGTTGACGTAGTGAAGTGTGTATATAAATTAAGTTTAATATAGTGTGTGTTTCTTTAAATAAATAAATAGTAATTAGCCAAAGTAGTGTGTATAATTTTATCCCACAAGTAAAAACCATTTAAATAAATAACAAAAACATTACAATATGGATGCAATTTGAAATTATTTTTGTATCGCATTTATATCATTATATCAATTTTATTATAATAATAATAAAAAATTTATTCATAATGAAAATTTAGACCCATTTAAACGCAGCGATGTATGTATAAATTTATTTGATCAAATTATAGAAAATTCACATTATAAACGTATATCATAGTGGAAACGGAATAAAATAGAACGGTACATTATTTTATAATAACGCCCTCTTGTCATATGATATTCGTTTCAAAATAGGTTTAAAACAAAATTAAATTTTTGTTGTTTGTCAAGTTAATTATTCAACTCTGCCTTTTTGTGCTGTAATTATCCTCTCTCATATAAATCCTAATCCTTAACACCTTATCCTGATGATCATGGTTAGAATATTGGAACAAACTTGGTAAATTATTGTACTGACATCGGTCGTTGATAAAATATGGATCTTATAAAGTGTGTAACATAAATAAACACATGCTTATTTTTCACAGGATTTCGAAAGATTTGCAAAGTAATAAAACATTGAATTGTTCGGGGATCAAAACTAGAATCCCGTGAAAGAATAAAAAATAAATGGGAAAATATTTCAAGTTGAGTGGTCTTTACCCTCCTGGGTTAGATATTGCGCAATAAGGATTTTGTATGCCTTTCTGGAAATTCTCTAGAAGCTAGTTCAGTATCGGACTTGTATTCATAAAGCCCTAAGGGTAAACGCGAACCTGCAAACTTCTTAGAAACTTTCCTGCCTAAGAGAATTCTTTTAGATAGAGGGATTTTAATGCTATTTGTCACTTCAGTTTTTCAAAATATCTTTCAGGATTTGGGAGACGTAAAATTCGATGATAAAATATTGGGTTATAGTTCATTTATTCGTTGGGGTTGTGCTCCAATCAATACCTCGACTCTCAACTGTCTTTTTAATTCCCTAATTCTAGGTTTTCCTTGGTCTTCCTCTTGCATCATATGTTTTCTTTGTTACTCTATCATTTATTGGTTTAGCCCAGACACTTGGTGCTTCCGGCTGAGTTCTTGTAAGATCTCACAGAAGCAGAGTATGTGAGAGCCCTTTATGTCTCGGCACTGCGTAGTCTTTTGCCAGCCTATTAAGGCATTCTTCAAAGTTCTCCACCAGTCCTGTCTTTGCTGATCGTTGGTCTTATCACACTTGTGTAAAGCCAGTGAACCTCCTCGGGTCGTATTCCCATGACTTTTCTGCCAGAAAAGCCTAGTTGGCCTGGTAGAAATTTTTTCCAGGTTTGTCCTGTTGTTTATTACACTAATATACGTATATACATGATGACAAATTCATTTAACGTAGTTAAATGACATTTCTGTTTGTCCTTTCTCAGAATTTACAATCTCTAGGTCAGTCCGATGCTGTCCGAAAAGAACTTTTAACGTAGTAATAGGAGTCATCCTTATTATAAGTTACAACATTTTTATCTCTGACTATCTAGGAAAAATTGTTGTTGTTAATCTTTTCCCAGGTGATTGCGGCTTGATTTCCGTCGAGGCAAATTTATTTTCAGAAGTTAAAGCTCAACTTCCTTAAACATTTTATTTAAGGCAACGTCATGAAGTCGTCGTTGTAATAACGACACTGGGGAAAGTAGTAATAAAAAATATATTCAAAGGGGAGACTGTCAGCATTGTCGAGAATGTTTACTTTGTTGTTTAGTTAAGAAGGCCGAACAATAGGTGGTAATAAGATGAACTGAGAGGAAAATGAGCGTGTTCTACTTTACTTCGGAAGCAACAAAGGCACACTGAATTGTTAGTGAACATGTTTATTGGTCCGTTTTTCAGATGGGTTTGTTTAAAGAAAATTGTGAATAAAAAATATGTCATCAATTGATTAATTCATTGCCAAGGAATTAACTGAATAAGGTGCCCAAAAGTATCTAGTTGTCCACCAGCAAAGATCAATGGAATTCTTCCTTTGTCTTGAATCTTGTTTATTTAAGGTCGAACACACCTATCAGCACCTCATAGGAACAGCGACTGATCGTCAACTCGATGGTTGTGTATGGGCTCACCTAACGCATCGACAAGGGATCAGCACCGTCGCGATACCCGACTATAGGCTTCATTTTATATTGTATTGGCACGCCGCCCCCAAAATATTCTCTCCGAGAAATGTGTTGTGGTTGAGGCGTTGACGTGCCTTGTCGGTGCTGTACTGATGTTAGGTTTGCGCGCTTACATTTAAATACACATAAGAAATAAAATCTGCTGGTGATGATCAGTCGCTGTTCCTATGAGGTGCTGAGAGGTGTGTTTCGACCTTTATTAATTTTTATAATTTATACTCCTGATTATGCAGATCTTGTAATTTGTGAAACTGGTCGAGAAATATAAGGGTTGAAACAATTAATTGATCTTTTACTGAATTAAATTGAATCAACATTTTTTATGAAAAATTTTGGAATCTATATTTTTTCTATCTCGGATTCAGACAACGTAATTTTTTTTTTTTTTAGAAAACTCGTTGACTTCGTAATAAATTTAAAAAGAACATTGTCTTTTATTACATTTACCAGCTATTTATCAAGAACATAGTCTCTTAGGACATTCTTTCGAATGTTCTGTAAGAGAATAGCCGGTTGACAAATTGCCAGTAAATGCAATAAAGACAATATACAAAAAAAGAGGGTGGCAAAACCCATCGACGTATTTATGTTCACGTTTCGACGGTTGCAGAGTTATACGGGATTAAAAATGTAGACATAAACAATATTAATTTCTCGAGTTAACTGGTAATTAATAGATGTTGAAGTTAATAGTTCAATACGATTATAACGCCTTACAAAGTTTTTGAATAATATTTTTCAAAGAAGAGAGACAACTACTTCTCGGGTCATATGACAAACCATTCTAGATTATACTCTCAGGGCTTCTGGACAGATGACATCTACTTTGTACTGATGAGTCGCAAATATGCCGAAACCGGTCTACAAGTGATGTCCCTTCTAATTACAAACCAGAATGGTTGGTTATATTTTGCAGATACACCAACCCCGTTTAATTTAGAAGTGTAATTCAATGTCTGTCGGAGCATACCTCCCGAGAAGTAGTTGTTGCCTCTTAGTAAACGTTCTCTGTTCTTTGAAAAATATTTTGCAAAAACTTTGTAAGGCCGTATTAAACGCTTTACTAAAATATGACAATTTTTACAGGAAACTGTAATTAAGTAAATTTTCGAAGAAAATGAATTACTTCTTCTTCCTTCAAAAGGTTCTTCTACTGCTATCAATAACCTATCATCTTAAGGTTCATTGTGTGGGGCCTGTGATCTTTAAAAGCAATAATTCGTTACAGGGTGGGAAAATAGTTATTTGTGTATTTAGAGCGTAAAGTAACAGATTGCCGCTTGAGAAAGAATGTTGCGATCTTTCGAAAGCGGCAATTTTAGTTTACGATCGAAAAACACACATAATTTTTTCTACAGTCGCCATTTTAATAATTAAAACAGTTTTTATATTATCTTAGGTTATAATAGGAGTGCTAGCATAATCGTCATTTTTGCTATTCATCATGATTAACCTTAAAAATATCTACTGACTAGGGGTGTTGAAAAATAATCGATTTTTATAGTAATATTAATCGATTCTTAGTAAATCGATTTTATAAATTACGTGTTTAAATCTATTTTCGGAAACGGCTCGTATTATTTATTGACTATTTTTCAACATTTTGACAATCATTGACCATTTTTCAAAATTTTAACAATTATTGACCATTTTTGACTATTTTTTCAAAATGTTGACAATTTTTAACCATTTTTGACAGTTTTTGACAACAATTGTACATTTTTAACAGTATTTAACAATAATTGACAATTTTTTAACCATTTTTGATAGTTTTGGACAATTTTTGACAATTTTTCAAAATTTCAGATCATTTTTCAAAATTATTGACCATTTTTGATCATTATTGACAATTTTTGACAATTATGGACCATTGTTCCAAATTTTTGACCATTTTTGACAATTATTGACCATTTCGGACCATATTTCAAAATTTTTGTCAATTTTCCAAAAACTTTAACAATTTTTGACAATTATCAACTATTTTTCAAAATTTTGTCAATTTTTAATAATAATTGTTCATTTTTAACAGTTTTTAACAATTTTTGACCATTTTTGATAGTTTTTGACAATTTTTGGTCATTTTTGACGATTTTGACAATTTTTCAAAATTTTAGACCATGTTTCAAAATTGTTGACAATTATGGACCATTTTTCCAAAAATTTTGACCATTTTTGACAATTCTTTACCATTTTTGACCATATTTCAAAATTTTTGTCAATTTTCCAAAAACTTTAACAATTTTTGACAATTATCAACTATTTTTCAAAATTTTGTCAATTTTTAATAATAATTGTCCATTTTTAACAGTTTTTAACAATTTTTGACCATTTTTGATAGTTTTTGACAATTTTTGGTCATTTTTGACGATTTTGACAATTTTTCAAAATTTTAGACCATGTTTCAAAATTGTTGACAATTATGGACCATTTTTCCAAATTTTTGACCATTTTTGACAATTATTGACAATTCTTGACCATTTTTGACCATATTTCAAAATTTTAGACAATTTTTCAAAAACTTTAACAATTTTTGACAATTATCAACTATTTTTCAAAATTTTGGCAATTTTTAACAATAATTGTCCATTTTCAACAGTTTTTGACAATTATTGGTCATTTTTGATAATTTTTGACAATTTTTCC